>CM021103.1:502522753-502969771 GCA_007115665.2 Sequoiadendron giganteum
TCACTTTTCGAAACGTTGTTAGAACTCATCGTGAGAAGCTCAAATTTGACATGCCTGCTCACATAGGTTAACTGAATATGTCTGCAACTGGGTTTTGCACAACAATCAATAGGCTTTAAATTACAAGCCTCCAAAGTGGGTCAGTCAGGACTGATTGTCAGGTGCACCTTTGAAAGTGCAGAAGCAAAATTTTGAAATAGGCATCTCAAACTTGAAAAATTTGAGAGTGCCATCAGAAGGAAAGGATGACAATCATTCAAGGCGGCCAATCTTCTGCAATAAGCTTAGCAAGACCATTCCATTCATTAATGTCATGGCTTTCAATGGAGGAGAAATTAGATAGTTCTATTCCAAAGTTGCATGGACACGGATATGGATATAGATACGGATACAGTATCGGATATGGATACGACCATTTTTCGAGACCTCTCATATGAATATAGTAGGATACGACATTCTGTAATGTCCCCTTTTTAGCTCGTTCCAACTTCTTGGTAGATTAGCCCTATTATTTGGCCCTTGTAGGCTAATGTAGTTGGTTAGAGGGTCTTGTTTGGCAATTCCCTGAGTCTTTTCTTCTCTAGAGCCTAGTTTGGTTTAGGATTGGCCTTCGTTTGGTGATTCAGGATTCAGTTTCACACACTTACTATATATAGTAAGGCACCTGGACGTATCATGGATGCAATGTCAATCTCCGGTTTCAGTTGGCATGGTGAAATAAGGTGTATTGAGCAAGTTATATCATTTAATTATTATTAAAGGTGGCTTTAATAATAATTAATATTATAAAATCATATTATAAAGTTATAATTGCACTTTATGTCTGAAGGGGGCCATTGAATGACTTAAAGTACATTAAATGATATTTTGATTTGGGCACCCATTTATGAGGAATTATTATAAAGTTATAAAGTGCAAATTTAATATTATTTTAAATGATTAAAAAGAGCCTTCTAGAGGATTGACCTCTTCTTGGAAAAATATATAAAGCATCAACCAAAGTTATTTGGTATTCATTCATCATTTGACACTTACGCCTTTTGAAGGAGTTTCTGCACAAATTTGATCATTGAGAAGGAAATCTTTTTTTGATTTTGCATTCCTGAGGTTGTGGAAGATCTATTGAAGGTTTGCTTATCTGTTGGCTTCATCTTGAGGTCGAGATTGTGCCTAATAGTGAAGATTTTGGAAGGATTTGAAAGTTTTCATTGAAGAATATCAAAGTCTATCATCTGCTGTTAATGATGAGGCTGTAACTACAAATCTGGGCAGATTTCATCTGATTTTCAGACTTAACTAATCACTGCTGCCAGCTGTACAAGCTCATAAGGGAGGCAAGTGGATTTCAAAGGCAATCGCCTATGTATTTGAGTTGGTTCAAACCCAGCTTTGGGCGTTCAGGACAATAGATGCATTTGATGCGAATTTTGGGTTGGAGAAATCAGTCTAAGAAGCAAATCGGCCATCTTCCAAGCTTAGGGTTTTGCTGGCATTATTTCCAGCTCGCTGCCATAAACTACAGGTTCATAATTAATGTATTTATCCCATGTTGGAATGCTTGTAAAGTCAATTTAATAAGCTGGAGTTGAAGTTGGTTTCTTGCAGTTGACAATTGCTCATTTAGTTTATATCCTTATCTGCATTTATATTTTCTTTATTTTGCTTTGCTTGGCATCTTAATTGAGAAAATCATAAAAGTCAAATATCATTCAAAACCCCGAACAACAGAATACATCATTTGCATTTGAAAGCCAATATCAAGAATAGGAGGGTTCTTACAGTGGTATCAAAGTTTTGATCCTGCCAGTTTGGAGGGTTAAAGTATCGTATGCAGCCACAAGAGGTTAGTCCACACAGGTATTATACTCGTAGAAGAGCATAACAACAAGCAAATCCTATTGCTGATACACAACATGACATAATGGGTGATAGAAGAGGTGGCAGTCCACCAAGACATGAAGCCAATAATGAAGAAAGAGAAGCAAGAGAAATCATGAGAGGTCTTGCAGCAAGGCAGCAACATGTAGCAGATGTTTTGCAGCAACTTATAGTAGCTATACAACAAATGAATACTTATAGAAGACAAAATCATGAGCAGGAAGATAGTGGTAGTGTTGTCGAGACTTCAAGGGCACAAAGAGCACCTACTTGTACCATTGATAGACTTTTGCGTCCTACATTTTTGAGGAATGAACGAGAAGAAGAGAATGTTGAAGAAAATGAAGATGCATCATTCGCAGATGATGTCATATCAATGCTCGATGAATGGGATTTGCTACCACCACAAGTAAAGGAGCATTTGACCTTTGACTGATACATGAGTCAAAGGAGGGAGCACACAAAACAAGGCAAGATAGGAGACCAAGGAACCAAAACAGGGACCTAAAACATGCTACAAGCAAGCTCACATTTCCAACATTTGATGGTAGTGGGAAGGTCACAACAAGAGCTTGGATTCACAAGCTGGATACCTTCTTGACTCTTTGGCCTATGATGGAGGATGATGCAATCAAGTTTGCAACTTTGCACTTGGATGGGTTAGCTCATGATTGGTGGCACCATGGGATGGTCGCCTTGCAGTATCACCTCATCACCACTTACTAGGAATTCACTAATAGGTTGATTGAGCGCTTTGACAAGAAAGACCTAGAATTATATTTCAGAGAGCTTGCTCAATTGAAGCAAGTGGGTAGTTTGGAGGTGTATATTAGTGAATTTCAAAGGCTTTCAGATATGGCCCCTAGCATATCTGAAAGAAGGTTAGTTATTTTATTCACATAGGGATTAGTTGAGACCATGAGAGGATGGGCCAAGGCTTTTGATCCCCCTTCATCACAGGAGGCAATGAAGAAGGCACGAAGTATGGAGTTGACTGCTTCGAAGAAGCATTCTTCTACTAAAGATATTACTTCTTCCAGCAACGAGAATCCTCAACAAATTGCTGGTAAGAGAAAGAAATCAGCAACTAAGGTGGATGAGGATTTACGAGATGAATTGAGGAAGAAGCAATTATGTTACTGGTGCTAAGGACCCTACAACAAAGTGCATGACTGTCCTTTGAGGCCTAAGGGCAAGGCCAACCGTATGATGTGGGTTTATTATGAGGATTCTGATTCTGAAAATTCAGATCAGCAAGCTCCTCCAGAGGATGATGAGGTGGGAAAAACCTCTACGGAGTTTGGACTTGATGCAAATTTGTCTCCTTTGGCCTTATTTGCTAATATACAGGAAGGGACTTCATTCAGAATCAGGGGAATGGTTAATGGACAACGTTGCATTGCTATGCTTGACATTGGAGCAACGCATAATTTTATCGATGAGGGGTTTGTGGCCAGTTGTAGACTCTAGATAGAGGACTTTGTTGGGTTTAGAGTTAAAGTTGTCGATAGATATACCCTCACTTGCACGAGGCGGATATGTAATCTCACTCTATTGTTGAATGACTATGAGTTACAGGGTGACTTCTATGTGGTCAACATGGGTAAGATGAACATAGTGTTAGGCATGAAATGGCTCCAAGATATTGGAGAATTTACCCTTAACATACTTCAAATGGAGATGAAGTTTAAAATGAACGGTAAAGGTTATGTGTTAAGGGGAATTGCAGATGGGAGCATGTGTTCTATCTCTCTCTATAGAGAGAAGAGCGAAAGGAGAGAGGAGGTGGTACAGGAGGAGGAGTGCGAGTCAGTGCAAGAGTTTGATTCTGCTCGTTGCTCCAGCAGTTTGGAGATGGATGACTCAGATCAACGTGGGGTAGTTGTGCAATTTGTGAATAATCCATTATTCGAGTCTGATACTGGATTAGTTTATGACAATCCACTCTTTGAGCTTGATGCTAATCTTCCTCCAGGTAATAGTACAAAGTTGGGTGATAATCGCAGTGTTTGGGATCCTTCTAGTGCATTAGGATTCTAGACAGGGCTCACTGAGGAGTTTTACAATGTGTACACGATGAGGAGTGCCTACAGTTTTGTTTTTGATTCACTTGTACATGATTTGTGTCAGATGCACAGTTCGGATGCGCACGTGGTGGATAGTTTGTATGATATCTTACCTTGTGTAGACTTAGGAAGCAAACTTGTTCAGCATTCTGAGTTGCTTCCCCTTGTGGTTCATACTCCTGAGACACCTGATATTGAGGTGGACGTGGTTTGTCAGTTGTTCTAATGTTGGTGTTGCAGGAGTTGGTTGGTGATATCAGGGACATTACATAGTTCTTCCCTTGGGACCCAGGTGGAGTGATGTTTCAGAGGGTTTTCTTTTGGTAGTTGAGATTGCTTGAGGACAAGCAATTTTAGGGAGGGTGAACTGTAATGTCCCCTTTTTAGCTCGTTCCAACTTCTTGGTAGATTAGCCTATCATTTGGACCTCGTAGGCTAATGCAATTGGTTAGAGGGTCTTGTTTGGTAGTTACCTGATTGTTTTCTTCTTCAGAGCTCAGTTTGGTTCAGGATTGGCCTTTGTTTGGTGATTTGGGACTCAGTTTCACACACTTACTATTTATAGTAAGTCATCATCTAGCCAGTGGAGTCCAGCGTTTCTATATATAGTAAGGCACTTGGGTGTATCATGGATGTAGTGTTGATCTCCGGTTTCAGTTGGCATGGTGAAATAAGGTGTATTGAGCAAGTGATATCATTTAATCATTATTAAAGGTGGCTTTAATTATAATTAATATTATAAAATCATATTATAAAGTTATAATTGCATTTTATCTCTAAAGGGGGCCATTTAATGACTTAAAGTACATCAAATGATATTTTGATTTGGGCACCCATTTATGAGGAATTATTATAAAGTTATAAATTGCACATTTAATATTATTTTAAATAATTAAAAAGAGCCTTTTAGAGGATCGACCTCTTCTTGGAAAAATATATAAAGCATCAACCAAAGTTATTTGGTATTCATTCATCATTTGACACTTATGCCTTTTGAAGGAGTTGGCTGTGAGAAGAAGAGTGCTAGGGTTTTTGCACAAAGTTGATCATTGAGAATGAAATCTCTCTTTGATTTTGCATTCCTAAGGTTGTGGAAGATCTAGTGAAGGTTTTCTTATCTGTTGGCTTTATCTTGAGGTCAAGATTGTGCCTAATAGTGAAGATTTTGAAGGATTTGAAAGTTTTCATTGAAGAATATCAAAGTCTATCATCTGCTGTTAATTATGGGGCTGTAACTACAAATCTGGGCGGATTTCATCTGATTTTCAGACTTAATTCATCACTGCTGCCAGCTGTACAAGCTCATAAGGGAGGCGAGTGTATTTCAAAGGCAATCACCTATGTATTTGAGCTGGTTCAAACCCAACTTTGGGCGTTTAGGACAATAGATGCATTTGTTGCGAATTTTGGGTTGGAGAAATCAGTCTAAGAAGCAAATCAATCATTTTCTAAGTTCATAATTAATGTATTTATCCCATGTTGGAATGCTTGTAAAGTCAATTTAATAAGTTGGAATTGAAGTTAGTTTCTTGTAGTTGACAATTGCTCATTTAGTTTATATCTTTATATGCATTTATATTCTCTTTATATGCATTTATATTTTGCTTTGCTTGGCATCTTAATTGAGAAAATTGCAAAAAATCAAATAGCATTCAAAACCCCAAACAACAAAATACATCATTTGCATTTGAAAACCAATAGCAAGAACATGAGGGTTCTTACACATTCACAAAAAACACATACACACATATATATATAACACATTATTTTAAATTATTAGAGGATTTTTTCTTTACTTTAGAAGCAATATAGACATAATTGCTAAATACTAAAAAATGTTTATATTTATATATAGTTTTATTATTAAAGCAAAATTCAAATACATTGATAGTTTGATAGAATCACATGCTATCAAAAACAGCATCACTGTTCTCTTGAAATTGGAGTTCTAAATCATCAAGATTTGTTGAAGAGTTATGATAGTTGGATCGTGTACGACCACCAATAGAAGATTCACTAGAGGACTCTCCTAGTGTGTGATAATTCTCAACAATGGGATTGAGATGTGTCAATGCATTTATAGATACATCAATGGCACTCATCTCAGGCTGCACATCTCAAAGTCTACTAGGTCCCTTCATATAGTATGTGGAGGAATGTGACAAGAGATGAAGATTAGAATGAACATATACAAGGTCCTCTGCTTTACTAGCTGACAACCTATTTTGTTTCATTGAATGGATGAAGCCATATGTGCTCCAATTCATCTCAGATGCAGAAGAACTTGAAACTTGTAAAAAATGATATTATATAATTATAAGTTGCAAAGACACATGCAATCAAATAAAATAAAAAATAAGAAGTAATTTCAATTAAAATATAATCATATAATATTAAACCTGTGATAGAAGTGTGATAGCCAGTTTTTGCAAATGTTTAGTCATGGCACCATGAAAGTTCCACCGCTTGATAGGGTCCATTTCTTTTTTATCTGCCACTACTTCAACATCTACATAAAGTTACATCAGAGGATGCAAAAGTCCCAAACTCATCTCGAATCTCTGCAAGAACTCTAGGATTTGTAAACATTTTCTTGAAGGCCTTTTTGTATCCGTCAACTACCTCAGCATCCATATTTGGTGTTGTCCTATTTGGCAATGCCAACATATCAACATGGTAGTCCTTGGGGTTCAAAGGATATGCCAAAAGTTGTAAAGGAGTTGTCATTTTATCCCATCTTTTCTTGATTACCTCATATATCTGTTTATAAAAAAATTCAGTTAGGTCTTGCTCTTTTGCTATAATAATGTCTCTAACCTACTCCACCATTGTATCAATGCAATCATAGATGTCACGCAAAATTGGCCTATTAGTGTCACAACAACGAATGAGAGTGTAGATCGGTTCAGTGAAAGAGAGCAAGTAGTCAACTTGAGCCCACCAATCATCATCAAGATTTAGCGTTTTGACCTATCTATTTGAGATTGCCTCCAAACTACCCAAATATCACTAATCACCATACTTTTCAAGGCTTGCTTCACATCCACAAGCCTTTTAAGAACATTGTAATGCATGGCAAAACGAGTCTCAAACCACCTTCAATTAAAAACATACTAAATTTTAAATATTTCAAAAAAATGATATATTTAAATATTTTTGATACAAAATAAAACTTACCTTTAGCAACTCCAACTTAGCAAATTGTCTATAAATGGCCTGTGACATGTGATGATTACAAATACACATTTGTATTTCTTTGGTTTCTTCATAAATTTTTTGTATCTGTTGAATTTTGCCAATTTTTTGTAGCATTAAGTTAAAAGAATGAATTGCACAAAGAGTCTACCAGATGTTTGGAAATCTTGCTTCCACGACCAACCTTGCTACTTTGCATACTTTTGCATTATCCGTGATCACTTAAACAACTTTTTCTGGCCCCACAAACTCAATTGCTTCAATTAGAATATTGGCAATAAATTGGGTATCCTTTTCATCAGCCTTGCATTCCACCGCTTTCAAAAACATTGCCCCCTTTGGACTCATTGCAATCACATTGATCAGTGGCCCATTTTTTGCATCCTTCCATCCATAACAAATAATAGAAACCCCTGAGATTCTCCATGAAGCTCGAATCACCTGCAATTGTTTGTCAATAATGTCTTTTTCTTTAGACAAAAGGGTGGTGCAAACCTTCTCATAACGTGGACCTTTGTATCCTTTTGGTGTCTCGTTAATTGACCTAATCATCTCTTGCCAATATGGAGAGCGCACAACATTAAATGAAATCCCATTTGCATACAAGCAACAAGCAATATTTTGATCTGTATCCTTTCGACTCTGCAAATTAAATGTTTTTTCAAGAGGTCCTAAATTGCTCCTCTTGTGACTTGTTGATGCTGCTGAAGCTGATTTTGGATGCAAAGGGGGTCTATTTAGATTTAGAATTGACTTTTGTTTTGATGCTTGAAGATGATTATCAACTTCATCTTGTTCTTTTTGATATTTTATTATTTTGCAATTTTATCATTTGACAACCCCTTCCCTGTACGGCCATCAACATTTGGATCATGACATACATCACATCCTTTCCCTGTTATGTGGCAAAGATGCCCACAAACCTTGGTATAGGAATCATTGTATTCTTTTAGACATTCGTGACATATCCATTTATAACCTCCACCACCTTGAATTTTTTCAACAATGATCACATATTTCCATAATTGAGATTTAAGGCCTGGTTTGATCCACTTGTCGTTGTTCTCTAATGTTTTGTCATTGGATGTTGATGATGCCATTATTAATATCCTACAATAACTAACTTTTTAATAAAATTATAAAACATAAATACTATAAATTGAATATAAAGCACAAATTATTCAATAATTTGATTTAAATAGCTAACTTTAATAATTTATAATTGTTAAAATATTTGATGTATTAACAAAGGAGACGAAGGCTCCTTAAAAAGAAAATTACAAGACGATGTTTTTAAATGAAATGATCGTAAACAACGGATGAAAATGGAAACTATCTAACCTAACTAAGATGACCATTATATTATTTAATACCCTCCCTTAATGGTCATTGTTCTAACTACCCACATAAACAAAGAACATTTTGCCACAAAAGGTAAGACCCTGCCACTGACTTTGCCACTTGAGATGAGTCTGCCACCAACCCTCCCAGTAACCACAGAACTTCCGGAAATAACCAAAACGGATCATAAACCATCCAACCTGATGTTGGGTAACAAAGTTGTCCCTCCCTGGAGTAGAGACATCGAAAAACAACTACTACAATTTTGAGGAAAAACCGGCAAACCCTTCAAACTTTTGCAGATGAGCACGACGCCCCAAAATAGACTACAAGACACCATGATTTTTGAGGACAAAATCGCAATACCCTAAAACTAAAGTTTACAAAGCATCGTTTTTTCGGAAAATTACGGTAAAAACCCTCAAATGAATCCCACACATCGCTGCAAATTATAGAAGACCATACAACACATCGTTTTTAAGGAAAAAATGGTAAAATTTTTCCAAAAATTTTTTTAGGAAAAAATATTAAAAAACCCATACAAAATTGAAGGGAAAAAAATTATAAAAAGCCCAGATATAATTTTTATGGATAAAATTATAAAACCAAATAATTTTTTTTTAAGGTCAAAAATTATAAAACCCAAAATAATTTTTTAAGGTAAAAAATTATAAAACCCACCATAGATTTTTTAAGGAAAAAAATATTAAAACCCAGCCGAGTTTTCTTCAAAATTTTGGAGAATTGCGACTTGAAATAGACAGAAAAGTTGCCAATTTTTTTTCCAAAAACTGATGAGAGCATGTCTCAGAACAAAACGCGGGTACATAAATGTCGCCCGAAAGGAGGAAAAAACGCGAGTACAAAATCACTCAAAATCGCGTCTAGAAAGATCTCTGTTTGTGCGGCCAGAAAAGAATACAAATCACACTCAAAAATTGTGCACCAAAACACATAGATCGAGCTAAAAAACGACACGATTTGCAGCCAAAAGATTGCGATTTTTCATAGACCACCAGGAGAGAAATGCGTCAAATAGAGACACGCGATTTGAGAAGCCCCAACCAATTTTCCAGATACAGAGAGTCGATGCATAAAAACACAAAACCCGTGCGCCAAAGATGGAAGAAAACACGAGCAAAAAACGACTCAAAAAGAACAAATGCGGGCTCCAAAGAAACAAAGCACACTCAGACATAACCTCCTCCCGCACACAAGAAGCACGCAAAAAAAAAACGAATGAGGGTTCCATTGCGTCGCATGACCTTGCAAAAGCCAAAAAATGATTTTTACTCGTGTGTAAGAGCAACCACGAGACCTCGAACAGATGCTAGAAAAGTCACAAGTAAAAAATCGAACACAGAAACCCTTGACGCAGAAGAAAAACGGCCACAAATTTCTTCAAAAAAACCCCTAAAAAAACTGACCTCCAAAAAAACGAAAAACAAATTTCTAGAAAAATTCCAGATAGGAGGCTACAATTTTTTTATTATTATTATTAAAAAATTCGCCAAATTTTAAAGAACCCCATCGGCTCTGATACCATGTTAAAATATTCGATGCATTAACAAAGGAGACGAATGCTCCTTAAATAGAAAATTACAAGACGATGTTTCTAAATGAAACGATCGTAAACAGCGGATGAAAATAGAAACTATCTAACCTAACTAAGATGACCATTATATTATTTAATATATTTAATAATAATATATATCTAATATTTACTATTTTAAATTTAATTTATAAAATTATACAAACTATGAATCTATAATTATATTCACAGTAACTTCCAAATTTAAACCTAAACTAACTATTAATTTAAATTAAAGTAAATACATTAATAATAAAGAAAAATAAAAATAAATCAAATAAATATATTATATAACTATAAATATTTTTATATTATTTAATCTGTTGTTTAATTTTTACGCTGTTGTTAAATATATAGTAAATTTTAATTATTTATTATTTACTAAATTAAACAACAGTGTAAGAATTGAAATTTAAAGAACCATTTAAATTAATCTTATAGAAATGTTTATTTATAAAAATATTAAATTTTTTTTTTTTTGATACGCAAGTATTAATTTATTTATATTGATAAAGTTTGGAAATACAGAACATCTGCAAACACAGGAAAGATGATTACCCTCCAAGCTCCAATCCACATCGAAAAAACCACCCAACTGTTATACGGAAAACCACCCACCACCTCACCAAAAGACTACCAAAACCAAAATCCCAACCAACCCAAAAAACCACTCATGCAAATGCCTTCAACCCAAGACCTAGCAAAAAACTACCATCCTAAACCAGGGCCACTAACCATACTTACATAAAATGATTTAATTCTGCAAATTCAATGAAATCCTTCTTCCATTCCACGCCTCCAGCGGTCATCAGCCCGAAGAATTTCTTTAGAAACTCCATTGCCACTGCCGCTATCATCCTATGCTTCACGAGTGCGGGACCACTCAAATCAAGAAGAAACAGATACAGTTTGATGGCCTTGTTCGAACCTTGCAGAAGCTCCAAATCGCTCAAGCGCGGAGTACCTCTTTTTGTCACCACGACCCTCAAAACCTCATCAACTCCTCCCATCAATTCCTCCCTAAACATTTTCCCAAGCAACAATTTCGGCTTTGCTTTATCCACATTGTTATCTAGAAGGGATGCAAGAAACCTGGAGGATATTTGCAAATTATCCCTTCCATATGCGTTGTTCTTCAAATGCTCGAGTCCTAGGATCATCTTGGTTGCCACCACTACCAAGGAGTCATTGTTGAGGAGGACTCTTTTCAATCTGTAGTCCATTATTGCTCTGAATGAAGTTTGGCGAATAGGCGACTTCAAAGAGATTGGGGTGTCCGCCCCAAACCTTGCCAACCTGTCTATTGATACTTTGATCACAAACCTTGAGTGCTTGGTCATCTCTTTCCAAGCGCACACAACACTCCGACAACAGAAGAAAACTCACCATCCGCAGCCTGCAACAATAGAATGAGGAAAAATAACCCTAGAAACAAGTTTAAAACCATCCACCAAATCATGCTGCCAAGTACTAATTTGCCGTCATCATAACTAATGAGGCACCTCCAAATGTGCCAAAACCCAGCCAAAGGACTAGGTCCATCAATTTCTATGCGCACTCGCCGGCCTTGGGAAGGCCACCATCACCTCGCCATCATACCACGTACTGTTCGATGAGACATTCGCCTCCACCTTTAGCGTGTGAATGGGTATCCACGATGACGTCATTTCCCAGCTTGCCAACATACGTGGCCTTACTGCCACGTCCCCTCCACCACTTTGGAGGGGAAGCCCACCCATCCACCCACAAAAATATTAATTATTTACTATATATTTACATTTTACAATATTTAAATAGAAACATTTAAATTTAATCACACTATAAAAAAAGCAAGCAGCACGAACAAACATACTGTCGTATAATATTAATTATTTACTATCTATTTACATTTAAATAGAAACTATTAAATTTAATCACTATCAAAAAAATAAAAGCAGACCCGACGCTGAAGAAGATGATGCTGACGGTAAAGAAGATGTGTTGCAGCTGTGAATACCTGATGGAGTGAAAGTCTTGCGTGATGTAGAAAATCTGGAAAACCTAATCGCTTCTCCCTGGCGTCGTGCAGAAAAAACCTTAATGAAAATCCCACGAAAAAAGCTGTGCAAAAATCCGAATGCTGTAAAACTGCATTATCGTAGGGTTTTTTCTAAGTTTAAAAAAAGGGAAAACGGTGGTGTTCTTTCCCATTTTTAGAGAAAAACTGTAGTTGAAGTTCAGAGTCACCGCTTTTTCTTGTAGTTAAGGTTCAGATTCCTCTGTTTTCTTTTTGGCAGCTGAATCCCTACGAATCCGGCATGGCTGGAAATGGTGTTTATTTTAGACAGATTTGGACACTGTATCGTATCGGTACCAGTTTCAGATACGGCGGTACACGTATCAAATGGCAGAGGGGGCCGTATCCTGCAACCTTGTTCTATTCCCTTGTTTTCCAAAAAATCCACCACCCTAGTTTGCTCTCCGTAGCAGTGGACCACATTGACCTTTTCAAATTTTCTTTCCAGTTTAAAATTTCTTCCAGCACTAATTGGAGTTTCCAAACGGGGCAGAAAGCTTTTTTCAATGCATTTACCACTATTAATGGATCTCCCTTTCTGTTTAGTTATGGCATCCTTTAGAGTACACTGCTATGATTCCTGCAAATAGAGCCTGCCATTCATTTTGGAGTTGTTTGTTTTGTGTCCCAAATGCCAAGCTCCACTGTACACAAGGGCAGGAGAAGAGTCCCAAATCATATCTAGCCCCATCTGGACCAGGATTGCCTTGAGAAAACTGTAATATATCTTACTTATATATTTTTTTTATGTATTTTTAGGAAATGAAGATCAATAGTACTAAATTTTTTTTTTTGGTCTTCTAGTCAACTTCCAATTTGCCACTCTCCATGCTCATGATTTTTGAATAATTGATGGTATGGAAAAATCTTCTCAAAATATCGACTTGTTATTTAGGCTTCTGTGTCTAGGAGATACTATATTGCATTGTTCGCATCTCATGTAGGAGTGTTTTTTTGTAACTTTTTTTCTCATTTATCTAAACTATTAGTCTTCGACACTATAAATTCTAACTTATTTATCATTTATCTATAGAACTGGTATTTAGCACTTTTAAATTCCTTACAATTGCTTGGTATGCTAGTTTTCTGATAAATGCAATCTAATTTATTTTATGGCAAAACAGGCCAGAAATGCACTGTCAGGGACATATTCAGCACCGCAAAGGTCTGCAAGTTCTGCTGCCCTTTTAGTTGGAGATCCAGCTGCTAGTAGAGACAGGGCTGGCAATTTTGTCCTTCCAAGGGCAGATGTTGTTAAGCTTCGTGAACGCTTAAGGAATGAGGAAGCTGCTGCAGGTGTATTATTTTGTAGGCCAAAACTGAGCTTGACATACCGACATGAATCATCTTCTGAAGTGGGGTACAGGAGAAAAATGTGTGCACATGCTCGCATTTTGGCATTAGAAGAAGCTATTGATACTGAGTGGGTATACATGTGGGATAAGTTTGGGGGTTATTTGCTTCTATTGCTTGGTTTAGCAGCAAAAGCTGAAAGAGTACAGGTGAATTTGCATATTGCAAGAACATATACTTTTTTCTACTCTATACATTGGTACTTTGGACATGGGTCCTAATCTTCTCTATTAATATTTTGACAGGATGAAGTTCGTCTGCGGCTATTCCTGGATAGCATTGGCTTTTCAGATCTGAGTGCCAAGAAAATCCAAAAATGGTTGCCTGAAGATCACAGGCGTTTTGAAATGATTCAAGAAAGGTGATTATTTATATCACCTTGATATATTCCCAAAGATTCATTAACTTTTATTAATGCTGCAACTTTTTTTGGCTATCTTTTAAAACCATAATTTGAATTTCCTTCAGTTACATTCGTGAAAAAGAGATGGAGGAAGAATTGTTGATGCAAAGGAGAGAAGAGGAAGGGAAAGGAAAGGAAAGACGAAAAGCTTTATTGGAAAGAGAAGAACGAAAATGGAAAGAGATTGAAGCCTCTTTTATATCTTCTATTCCAAATGCAGGAAGCAAAGAGGCAGCAGCAATGGCAGCAGCTGTACGGGCAGTTGGTGGGGATGCACTTTTGGATGACGCAGGAGCACGGGAGCAGGTTTCTAGCATTGCACGTCGCATTCT
Source organism: Sequoiadendron giganteum (assembly GCA_007115665.2). Taxonomy (NCBI): domain Eukaryota; kingdom Viridiplantae; phylum Streptophyta; class Pinopsida; order Cupressales; family Cupressaceae; genus Sequoiadendron; species Sequoiadendron giganteum. The sequence continues at coordinate 502,536,969 of CM021103.1, forward strand.
CACAGCACAGATGGCTCACCGGGCTGAACAGGTCTGTTTATATTTTAAAATTCACTTAATAGATTGGGGCTGCTGTAGATTCTTTTCTTACTGAGAATACACATACAAATGATGCTGGGTCTGTATATGTATATGCTACTTCTTCCATTCAATCATTAGTCAAGTTTTCTTTTAGTCTAAGCAATAATATTATTGACCATTGTTGGAAACATTTACATTTTTTCTTGGAGTGACTAAAATGCATATGATATATATATATAAACCTTTCATTTAGCTTAATATTTGAAATTTCTAAAATTTGAAGTTCTCTACTTTTAACAAATGAAGTCATCATGCTTTAATTGTATTTGAGGTATGGTGTCAGGCATGGTGTGACAGTTGTGATTTTGTTTTCACAAGCAGAAAATTAGGATTGCCACTGCTTATGGTGAAGGCAAAGGGATAATTAACTTCTATCATAGGTTAGATACTATGCAATTTACAATATAGATGATTTTCGGAATGATTTTCATTTGACATTTTCAATTATCTCTGTGAGTTTGGTACAGAGTCCCTTATGTCCTTGCCTTGCACTCTTGTAGTTTGTAGTTTAACAATTCTTTTTCTTTTTCTAGGTGTTGTAAAAACATACCAGAGACATGACCCATGAAACTAGATCTTGTGCAAAATGATTCAACTTGTAACCAAATCAAAATTAGAATTCATCAAATTGAGAAAAATCTGAAATAAATTTGCCCTCATGACCTTAATTCACCCAAATATAAAATTATGGTAGTAAAATTAGTCAATCAAGTTTGTATATCATTTTGTTTTAAAAGCAAAATGGCCCAATTTCTATGTATGGCGATACATGGCTATTGGCAATCCAAAATGTAAGAGAAGATTTTGTGGGGGGGGGGAATCTAAAATCATAATTCATTGGATCCATGAGGATGGGTGGAAGCAAATTGTGTCTTTTGGATGTTCTCCTTTCTGAGGGTAGGATTTTGATGGAAAGCTTTGATGAAGTCTTGTTCCACCGCATCAGAAGACAAGGTGATTTGGTGGCTGATTGGGCAGTCAATCAAGGGCAGACAATTAATGTGATTTTTTTAATTGTCTTCACTGTGTCTATGGTTATATTCCCTCTCCTCCCTTGAATTTTGCTCTCTGGTTTGGTGCAATGGCCATGCTTTCCAGAAGTGGTAAAGGGAAGAGGATATATCAGGATTGTGGGGTGGAGGTGTAAAGAGTGAAGGGATGACGGTGGAAGCAGAGGATTGATAGCACCAAGATGGTGGAAAATTATTTCATTCATAAGGAGTGAGATTTCCAATCTAGACCTCTCTACTTGGATGCTGTGAATTTGGGAGCTTGCCAAGGAGATGGATGGGGCTCCAAGCATTGGTGTTAGGGATGCTATGTTTGAGCTGCTGTTGGATCTAGGCCAGTTGTTGAGGTGTTAGAATGTTTTTGCCACAACTCAATCACTTAGTCGCTCAACTATGCTTTCCTTTGTGGCAGGTACCGATTTGCTTCATGATGATATTGATGGTGTTGTAAATTAGGCTAAATCTTTCTTTAATTGCTAGCTTGAACATTTTCATATTTTGAAAGAAAGACAAGTATAGATGCATCAAGGTATTGAAGAAATAGCAAAGGTCCTCAATGTTAAGCCCTTGTTGGAAGCCAAAGTTGATAAGTCTTTTGACTGTAAGGAGTTTAATGACCTGGTTAAGTTCCCTCCTCCCAAGTTAGACATATGTGATAAATGTAAATTTGCATATGGCGTCTTTTGTGGGCTTGCATAATTTGCCTTGACACCCCTCCACAAGACTCATAACGGTACACTTGTCTGCAATGGTTTTGCTCTAACCTCCAACTAAATGGTAGTTTTTTGCTTTTTTGGGTCTTTTTTGGGGTGGGTTCTATGGATTTTGAGGCTTGTCCATGTGTTCTGTGTGGGATTGTTAAATCTCGGTTACAAAGGTCTCTGGGGTGATTAGTTTCGATATGACTTCTCTATGTGTGTAAAGGCCCACATATACAGAATTTGTTCCATATATGCTAATGACTTTGGCTGTTGATAAGATCAAAGATGTATCACAGTTCACTTTCTCACTTGTGCTCTACATGAGTTGATTTTGATATAGCCTTCTGTTGTTTGGTCGCATATGAGGTGAGGGTGTTTACAATGAGATCTTTTTAGTGCGGAGTGTTCATTTCTGGTTTTTGAGTTCTTTTCCATATGGCTGCAGTTTGGAAGACATTGGAGAATGGGGATGGTTGTGGCCTTCTAGTGTCTTTCTTTGCTTATGTGGCAGGATAATATTGCCAAGGTTTTCAAGGAATGATAAGATTAGGATGGATAATATTTTTAGATGGATTTAAAGCACTAAATACTTCCAGAATTTGGGCTTTAAATGCTCATTTTTTGTGTCTTTTGGGTGCATAAGCCAGGTATATAAGCAAAAAAAGAAAGTTAATATTAATATCTATTATTAATTTGTTAATATTCAATATAATACTAAAAGTAGAAATAAAGTTAATATTAATAATATTTTTTGATATTAAATATAAACATTAGGCAATATTATCTTCCATAAAACATGATTTGAGTCAAATTAGTAAGGGACTATGGTTTATGTTTTAGTTTTGTTATTTAAAGCGATATGAAGTTAGCGATTAAATTTGCAAACATTAGGAAAGGTGTTTGTGATTAAATTTGTATTAGGGCTTGTGGTTAAATTGGGTGATAAACCAACACGACAATAGCAAGGGTTAAATCTATTGCAACAGACAAAGCAGGGTTTTCAGAAATGATGGATCCATTGGAGGCAAACCAAGAAATATAAAAGACAAACCAACAGCATGCATGACAAAAAATCAAATTTGAAGGGAGCAGACAACCCTTGCAAAATGTGGCAATGAAAGTGGAGACACCCAAGTGGACCAGTCTTTGTCTTTCCTAGCTAGAGGCAGCCAAAAAAGAAATAAGAAACAAAATCAAATATTAAAAAGACATTTTTTGCAGCATTTCTGAACAGATTTCTCTGGGTTTTTGACAGATTTGCCTGAGATGAACCCAAGTCAAAAACATGCCTCCTACAAGAACCTCCATTTTGATTGACCCAGAATTCAAACTGTGTTTGGATATAGGGCACCCAAGACCATCTGGCTACATTGTGAAATTGAATTGTACGGTAACATGAATCTTAAAGGAATTATTTTTGTATTGATTTAGTTGCTGCTAATATAATATCCATGGAAAAAATTATAGAATTTTCTGTGAATGTGTATTTAGTCTATTATGACTTTATATGCTATTATGCAATGATATTTCTTCAAGCACATATTTAATTGAGTTAGTAGCTTACTTTTCAATATTTTAACTATTGAAAATTTAAAATCAATGTCATTTTCCTAGCTATGATGGTTACCAAAAAAGGGTACATTGAAAATTTCCACAACAAATAGGTAGGTAAATTATCTAGTGAGGAAAGGAGGTGTTTTTAATAAAACGTCAAAAATGAGTATCAAGAGGGGTATCAACAATAGAACATTGAGAGGTAGAAATCAAAACTATGGACATTATTTAGTGTCCCATTAGTGAATGTGATATGACAGATTTATTGAGTGAATACCCTGTGAGAGACACAATGTTGATCATATACATTATTGTTTTTTATAACTGATGATCTCTATGTAGTAAAACATGGTTCAATGGTGTCTTTTGAAAGGAAAAATCTAAAGGATTAAAGCATTCTAAATGTTAAAGACTTTGGGTTGGGGTCTTTGATTATATTCCATTGGTCCTTTAGATCAGAGGCATTCACATATTGGTGATTCTACCTAATAGGATTTTTGTATTACTTGAATTTCCTTTGTGATCTGTCTAGAGGAATGGAGTAAATAGAATGAGCTACATCTGGTTGAATGGATCTTTACATGGCATTCCATAAAAGTTGTGGCAATAGGAGCAGAAGGAGCATTTACTAGCTAACATAATGAACATAAGAGTGACAGTTCCAAGTTTGTAAAAGAGATGACATATTTTGTTTATTGCATAATCTGTAGCATGCTTGTTCTTGTGGCTGCTAGGCTTGACAATTTGGTTCGGTATCTCTTGTAATTCTTTGAGTAGATATAAGTATTCTAATTAATGTGGGAAAATAAAATCCTCACTACTATGTGTCTGGAATTTTGAAATATGAAGGTGAACAGTCATAAGGTTGGAATGATACTTTAGCACAGCACTAATCTCTACCTGTTATCCTAGGCTTGATTTTCACCAATTGTTATTCTTTATATTATTATATTTCATTAGTTATGGAGTTTGGGAATGTGCACTTCTGTCTTTGCATTGTATTTATAACTTAAAGATGGATTTATAAAGCTATTCATTCAAATATTTCACACTAGTGACAGTGCCTACCATGTATGAAGATTCACTTCACATGCATATTTGGTGATTTATTTTGCTTTAGACATTTAGATTCCAAATGGTAAATTTTGAGCCAAAGTACTCTTTTCTTTACAGACTGGGGTGCATGGTGCTGTATGTATCCTTGGTGATGAACCCAGGACAGGAGGGAGGCATTGTGGTTCAGTTGATCCCCATGTTTGTCAAAGTCAAAAAATCACCTTTTCTGCATCTGTCATGATTCAACCCGAATCTGGACCAGTCTGTCTTTTAGGAACTGAATCACAGCAGAAGGTTTGTTGGGAAATTTTGGTTGCCGGTTCTGAGCAAGGTATTGAAGCTGGCCAAGTTGGATTAAGGCTGGTAACAAAAGGAGAGAGACAAACCACTGTGGCAAAAGGGTGGAATATTGGTGCTTCAAGCATTGCAGATGGAAGGTTTGGAATAATAAAAGTTTCTTAGTCATTTTCATAATTGTCCTTTTATATACACAATTTCAGGGCTCAATTCATGATAGTGTTTTACTGGTTGTAGATGCTGTATTCCTATAAATATATTTAACCTTTTTACTTTTAAGCAATCTTTATTCCAATGCAGCAGTGCCAAATATATGCAACTTTAGTATGTTTTCTGTTTACTTATTAGATGCATATTGACAAGCAAATAGACTTTTTCCCTGTCTACTTTTCTTATAGTTATTACGTAAGTGTTTACAAGCAACCATATTTTAGATTATGTTGAATTGGGGAATGCAGGTGGCATACTGTAACTGTGACCATTGATGCTGAAACTGGAGAAGCAACTACCTACTTGGATGGTGGTTTTGACAGCTATCAAAGTAGGTTGCCTTTGTGGGCAGATGGTGGAATCTTACAGGAAGGAGCTGAGGTTTGGGTAGGTATGAAACCTCCTCTCGATCTGGATGCATTTGGAAGGTCTGACAGTGAAGGAGCTGAATCAAAAATGCACATCATGGATGTTTTCCTCTGGGGAAGGTGTCTGACAGAGGATGAGATAACTACTTTATATGCAGCCACTGGTGCTGATGAATATGATATGGTTGATCTTCCAGATGATTATTGGCGATGGGGTGAATCACCAAGGGTATGTGCTATGGGTTTATTGACATATTTCCTATCAATTTGTATGTAAATGCATTATGTATCTTTAGCTTAATCACAAAAGGTGTTGTACTCTTATCAGTGCAGGTTTTCTTTCTTGGTTTGTGTTTTAATGATTTGCTGCTTTTATTCTGTGTATATTTCTCTTTCCTGGCATGCATTTTCATGATTTGGTTTATTCCACTGTATATTTTTAATGAGAACATGGAACTTTTTGCCATTTTGAGCCAGAGTTACTGGTTGTACATTTTTCAGAACATTCATTTTTCAGTGACATAATGTTTAGAGTAATTCAGGAAGCAAAACATTGTTCTAAGTATAAAGCAACACTATGTTGTGTGTTATGTTGTAATTGTTTTGACTAGCATATCGTGACTGTTTTGGCTTAACATATATTTCATATGGCTTACCTGATTTACAAACTTAATTATTATATGTTGTTAAGGTGGAGGAATGGGACAGTGAGCCTGCAGATGTGGATTTGTTTGAGCGGGATGATGTGGAGTGGGATGGGCAATTTTCAAGTGGTAGAAAAAGAGCTGAAAGAGATGGAATAGCTTTAGACATGGATTATGTTGCAAGGAGGCTGAGGAAGCCCAAGATGGAAACTCAAGAGGAAATAAATCAACGCATGCGCTCAGTTGAGTTGGCTGTTAAGGAAGATCTTGCAGCAAGAGGGGAAACCCACTTCACTGACCAGGATTTTCCTCCTAGTAGTCAGTCTTTGTTTGTAGATTCAGAAAATCCCACAGCCAAGCTACAGGCAAGGATGTCTGCTGAATGCCCATTTCTGACTTATTTCCTTGTTGACTTGTAAACTGCTGCCCATATTTATGTTTTGTAGCTTCTGGCTCATTGGAACATTTGTTTTGCAGGATTGAATTCTTCAACTTAGATGTAATGGGTAACAGAATTGTTATTTTGCAGGTTGTAACCGAGTGGATGAGACCAGGTGAATTGGTAAGAGAAAACAGCAGGGATTTATATCCATGCCTGTTTATGGGTGCACCTAATGCTTCTGATGTTTGTCAGGTATGTGCTTCAAGCCCTTGTGATACATGAACTAATAACTATTTACATGCTCTAATTGTTGTTGTATGTGGTCCTTCATGTGCTTTTATCTTGACAGGGTCGTCTAGGCGATTGTTGGTTCTTAAGCGCTGTGGCCGTATTAACCGAGGCATCTCGCATGGCTAACCTTATTATTACTCCTGAATACAATGATGAAGGAGTATATACAGTCCGATTCTGCATTCAGGTGAGAGGCTTTACTCAGAAAGCAATGTTGTTAGTAACTTTATTAAGTTTAACTATTTATTTGATCAATTTGGAGTTATAGAAGTTGCTATGATTTGGCAAGTCAGCAGTATGATGTCATTCAAGTGCAATATATAGTAGTTATACACTTACCAGTACAGGTTCAGTAGAAATATAGTTTGCAATTTAAGTCGTTTTCTTGTCAAGATGGTGGCCAGGTGCATGCAAACAGTTTTGCATATGCCTTGCAATATAAGTCACCCATGAGAAGGATGATTTTTAAAATACAGGAATGTACAAAATTATATTCCCATGAGATGGGCAATCCACATCAATTAATGTTCACAAAACTTGGTAATTGGACAAGGGTTTTTTAATTCCATACTTTAGCATTAAGGCTATATGTTATTTCTATTTCAAACTCACTTAGTTTATTCTCTGAATCTTGGATAAAAAGGAAACAAAATCTGCCGATGTGCATATAGCCATAGAACTCTAAATATTAAATCAAACATACACATATACACATGTTTAATAACTAATATGTAATGGATTTCATTTAATGCATTTCGTTTTCTATAATATATTACTTATTAATTATAAAACACAAGACTGGTCATGAGGTAAAATCTCAGGAATACAATTTTGTTTCAAGGAAATGGGAAACAATGCTCTTGTAAGCTTTCCACAAGGGCGTATGTAATAGATTTCATTAAATGCATATTGTATGCTATAATAGATTACTTATTAATTATAAAACACGAGACTGGTCATGATGTAAAATCTCAGGAATACAATTTTGTTGCAAGGAAATGGGAAGCGATGCTCTTGTAAGCTTCCACAAGGGGGTCTTATGCCTGAGTTGCTGTCTCATTTGGTATTGAGTCATTGACCTAAAAATTTTATTTTACAGAGTCAAAGACAGATTTAGACTTTCAGATTAGTGTTTATGCATGATTATATAAGTGATATACCTTTGAACTAAAATATATTTTTGCGCTATGTATAAACTGCATATGCATGGATTTAATGCATATTATATAGTTATCATATGAAAAAGTTATTAGAGGAACTATTGTTTGTATTGGATATCGTGCACACACACAGGCATATACATTTACAGACAGAAATGTAACCTGAACACAATCATTTAGATGTACCCAAGGATGCATTGGATTTCTGTGGCTGTTTTCATCTGGCACCTAGTGTGATCAGAATCATGTTGGTATCCCTGATCCTTATTTCTGGTACACAATGCTTTTTTGTTGAATATGCATTCCTATACGGTAGGTGCATGCCCTGTGCCATTAAATTTGTTTCTACCCTTGCCCTTGCTTTTGAATGTTCAGAAGTAAATAGCTGGGAGATACAAAATAACTTATGTTCCATGGCGTTTCTGGGACAAAGATGGCAGGGGATGGTGGGACACATTTTCGTGATGGTAGGGGATGGCAGGGCTTCGTTTAGGGGATGGTAATTAAAACAATAGGGAAAATCTAAAATATATAGGAAATATCAATTTTTCATATATAAATCATTTATCATATACATTATAGAACCATATTGCATAACATTAGAGCTGTGATGAGAATTCACTCGAGAATCAACACACAAATGAATAAAATTTCATTGCTTTCACAACAACTAAACCTCTTGGTTCTCTTTGCTTGTCAAACTTTGGGACAAAATTGATTCTGTCACTGATTTAGGCATTTAACTGCTTATGATAATAGTGAAATAAAATTATAGAACCATACTAGTTATGTCTAATATGTCACAGCCACCAATGTAACTTCCCCCTACCATAATGAATACAAGCATGTCACATTGGAGTGTGTGCTACAGTTCACTTAGATTCCATGCATTCATTCTTCTAACATTTGGTATTAGAGTGAGGAAGCCCTGCAAAGGTACATTAAGGCAATCTTTGATGGAGAAGAAATTGCTGTGAGAGGGCCGACTGCCATAAATATTGTAGAAGGGCCAACTGTTCAAGTTTGAAGCGTTGTCAAAAGGTTGCTGTGCATGAAGGGCAGACAGAAGGCTGTTTGAATTGACTTGCAGCAAACAGCAAGTACAGGTAGGGCAGAAAATCACATAATGATAAAAAATCATGTGAGTAGAATCATAGTCAGAGACTGCAGGAGCTAAACTGTGGGAAGAGGGTTCCAGAAGTGCAGACACCCTAGGGCGCACAGAACAGAGTACAGAAAACTTTGAAATTCATGGTAGAAAATGCGAGTTGTGTGTGTGGGTAAAGAATCTGTTGTTTTTTCAGTACTAGGCTGTAGGGGATGGCTGGCTGTCCCCGGGGCAGTTGGGGGACATCCAGATATTCCCTGCAAAATTTTGCCTGTTTATGGGATGTCCCCTATTTTTTATTCCTTTTGGTGACAGACCAGTGGATGTTTCCCAGACATTCACAGATCCCAGAAACATCCTGGAGATGGGAATGGCTCGAAAAGCCTAGGGGACATGTCCCATGTAACATTGAAAATAGCAGCATGCAGTTTTAAGTGTAAAACAAGGTGTTCTAATTCTAGCAATCTGTGTGTTGAAGGCTCTAAGGTGCTATTCATTTCACATTGCTTTGACACTGAAATTGTGTCCCAATAGTTTTTGCCAGTTGTCATCTCCCTTTTACTTGTTCTTGTCCTACAATATGGAGCAATCACACTCTACTGGTGTAGATTTTTGAATTAAGGTTGCTGTACATTTAACATATTTATCAATACTATCTAAATATGTGTGATAATGCTGGCCAAAATGTAATTAGTAAATAAGAGGCTTTTGTTTCTAAACTCCACTGGATCTATTTTCAGTACCATTTTTGCCAGGCGTTCCGTGTATTTTTTGAATTTTTGTTAAATTTCATAGAGGTTTTATTGGAAGTCTCTCTCATAAAAATACTTGTTAACATTATTTTTTTTAGATTTATGATGTTTTACAAAAAGGTACTAAAAAGCCAAAATGTATCTGGAGTTTGAGAGATTCATGATACATGAGAGGAAGGAGGAGATAAATTTGTGCAGAAAGATGGCCAGAAAATTTTGCTCCCTCATCTAAAATATCTCCAGCAAGTCTGCAAGAATGGATCTACTGGCATTGCCTCCCAAAAATGTCATCTTCAGAGTCGAAACTGTTTGGAATGCAGTACAGACAATGATTAGTGAATTCACAACAAATTGATGACACCAAATGAGCAAGGTCTATAGGAAGGAAAATCTGGCAGCAACCTGGCAGCAAATAAGATTGTTTATGATGAGTTTTATAAGCAGGGGAAAAGAAATCCCAAGCATAACAGTATTGGGGGCATATTGAATCAGATGTACAAAAAGCATATTGAAGGCTGGTGACCATGAATGAAACCATTATTAAACAGTATCAAAATTTGAAATTTGAAGAAAATTTCAGACATGGGAAGGGCAATGATCATCCAGACATGGAGAAAGTTAAAATGCTGGGCAGAAAAAGGATCTCAACCTTGGAAGTTTAGCGAAGTGTGGAATAGGTCAGATCCTCAGGCTCTGATAGTAATTTATATGCCCCAATATGAGTAAGCTAAAATCAAGATGGAGGAAAATTCAAAATCATAACAGCTTAGGACTATTAAAGAATCAACTGTCAAAAAATGATGTTGATATGCTCTTTGTTAGGATACTAACCCAGATTTTAGAGTGTGAATGCTGGATGGATAAGTCCAAGCACATACAGAATTCCCCAGCAGTGGACAGTACAAAACTCCTTGATGGTTTGACTAATTTTGCATGCTATAAAGAGGGGCTCCAATGAACTGTCCTAGTGTGCTTGTGAGGTAATTCAATTCATAGTGATTGTAAGAAGGAAACACTATGAGATTGTTTCTCATCAGCATAAATTAGTCCGGCCCTTCAAATGTGTCATTAAAATTTCAACATTCTGGCAGGTTGACATTCCTTGATGCTACAGGGTTTTGGTAAGGAACTAAATATCTAAATTTGAATGTTGTGAAAAAGAAAACATTTGCTGTTAGCCTTGGAATTAGTTGTACAGAATTCAGACAAGTGGATTTTTTAGAAATAGAAATTTATGCATTATTAATAACTTGAAATGTCACTTTCTTCCATTGTTCATCATTTAATAATTAGTTCTCTGCGTTTAATTCATATCAATGTATTTGTAATTGGTTAGGGTTAGATTTCTGTTTTTCGAGAACTTAATAGTCTTATTCATAGACTAATTACTTGTTAATTGTAAAATAAAAATAATCATGTAGATCTTGTGAAAATAAATATGCATAAAAGATTATTTTGAGAAACACAAAACTGAAGAATTTTCATAGCTGGTTTGAAATTGTCAAATCTAAATGCCATTTTTTAATTGTATCTTTTGTAGGGAGAATGGGTTCCTGTGGTTGTTGATGATTGGATACCTTGTGAATCTCGTGGAAAGCCTGCATTTGCTACTAGCAGGAAAGTTAATGAGTTGTGGGTCTCAATATTAGAGAAGGCTTATGCAAAATTGCATGGGTCATATGAAGCCCTGGAAGGGGGCTTTGTTCAAGATGCTCTTGTTGACCTTACAGGAGGTGCTGGTGAAGAGATAGATATGAGGAGTGCTCAAGCACAAATTGAACTTGCTAGTGGAAAGCTATGGTCTCAGTTATTGCATTTCAAACAAGAAGGATTTCTTCTTGGAGCAGGGAGCCCTTCAGGCTCTGATGTTCATGTGTCTTCTAGTGGTATTGTTCAGGGCCATGCTTACTCTTTATTGCAGGTATTTGTCTTGTTTTTATATGGCAATATTTGGTATAATTTTATGTGTTTTGAAACATACTTCATGATTAGCAATTTGCTAGAAATTAACTAAATAATATGTACTCCATTGTTGAATGTAACAAAATTCTTAGTGTACTGTTCTCGATGGGTATTGCAAATGTATATGAAATTTGGTGTTTCAGGTACGTGAGGTTGATGGTCACAAGCTGGTCCAAATACGAAATCCTTGGGCAAATGAAGTGGAATGGAATGGACCATGGTCAGACTCTTCACCTGAGTGGACAGATAGGATAAAGCACAAATTGAAATTTACTCCTCAGGTATTGTTTGGCTTTATGAGGTTTGAATTTCTTGTCTGCTTTGTTATATTTTATCTGTGCGCTTTGAGTCACATTTGATTGCAGATGACATATACTCTCCCTTTCTTGGGTTTTAATTGCTTAGCCATGTACTCCCATTGATATTTTTTGGACAACTGAGTGGGATACTATTTTCATTTTCCCTTCTTTGGTTCATGGTCAAGTTTTAGTTCTTCATTTGATCTTTCCTTCAAAGTTTTCCTGCGCCAGATTTTAAATTAAATTCTGTTTGTAATATGTATTTGTACACTTTTATATGGTAAAAGTGCACACAGAATGGTGTTATTCTTTATGTTAGTTCTTGTTATTGAACTTTTTCTACAATAAAACTTTTATTATTGTTTTAATAAACCATTTTCTGTTTTGTAATATAGTTGACAAAGAATTGAGGAATATGTTTTACTTCGCAGGCACAAGATGGGATTTTTTGGATGTCCTGGCAAGATTTCCAGCTGCACTTTCGATCTATATATGTTTGTCGTGTCTATCCTTCTGAAATGCGCCACTCTGTTCATGGTCAATGGCGGGGATGCAGTGCTGGTGGCTGCCAGTGGTATGACACATGGCATCAAAATCCACAATTCCGATTGAAGGCTGTGGGAGCTGATGCAAATTCTGATATACATGTTTTTGTTACTCTTACACAAGTGGGTAAAAACTCTTATGTCAAAAATGTTTCACGTATTTTTACTCACGTAAAATACCAACGCATGCTTTGTTGTTGGAGTCTATGCAGGGTGTGAACTTTTCATCCAGAAAAAAAGCCGGTTTTGGAAATTATCAATCTAGTCATGACACTTCAATGTTCCATATTGGTATGCGTATCCTCAAGACACGTGGAAAACGGGCCTATAACATCTATCTTAATGATGTAGTTGGTTCAACAGATTATGTAAATTCACGTGAAATAGCTTGGGAGTGCGATCTGGAACCAGATCCAAAGGGCTACACAATAGTACCAACCACAATCCATCCTGGGGAGGAAGCTCCGTTTGTACTCTCTGTTTTCACCAAGGCATCTATTGTTTTGGAACCATTATGATCATAAAATGAAGTTACTGTGTCTTACCCTCATAAAGATGTTCTCCACCTCTTGGAACTAGCTTTAAAACAGCACCTGATTGGCCCCATGATATCTGCCCCCAGAAGGGGAGGCCCTTGGTATATCTTTTGACTGAGGCATCTCTAGTCTTGAAATCATCACGATTTTACACTGCACTGGTATACTTTTTTCTTTTTCCCAGTTAAGTTCCTCTGACAATTGACTGTTTTTTTCTTATCATTACTAAAGGTAAGAAGCTGGAGATGATATTGTGGTTTATATGACCTCTCAATGGAACTTGCTGCCATGTAAACAGGTATGGACATTATCTACGGGGTGAACATTCAGGTGGAAGTGCAGCATATACATCTTTTGACGGGGTATGCACAAAATGTTATGGTCTCTTCTTCAGCTTTTTGTCAATCTCTTGCTTATATGTTTAATGTAAAATAAGAAAACAAAAATTAATTACACTTTTTGAATATGTACATGACATTATTTCAGAATGTGTTATTTTACACAATTAGATTTCAGATGTGTAATTGAAAAATATCAATTTTTCTTTGAAGAGTTTTATATAAATTTTCATGCATTAGATAGACTATTTTGATTCTGTGTGAGGAATGCAGTCCCATAGAAAAGGCGGTATTAAAAGATACAAGGTGAGCAAACTGGAGGATAACTTATAGGCTAAGTTACTGGTTTGGGTTCGGTTCATGGGTTCAGGCAATCCTTTTTTTGGGGTTGGGTTTGTTGATACAAAAGCATATAAAAATCAGAAATATATACATATTTGCAGCAGTAATTAAGTTCAAAATACACCACTATATTAATAGTCAAATAACATAGCAAAATACACCACCAATTTCATAGTCAAATATTAGTGAAACTCGAATTGTCATGATATAGAATTAGATTAAAGTTCAAAAATAATAATGTCAAGTGTCAACAATCAGCCATCATTGATCATTGATCAAATATCATATGGGTCATCAAAAATATCATCACCACCATCCATATTGTTCCTCACTTACTCCAACCAAATTTGCCATTCAACATGCTGTTCCAATGGTATATTTTCACAAACTCTAATCCTATATCCATGCTCACCCAATAGATGGTTTCTAATTGTAGTATAGCTCCCATGGTAATCAGTTTTGCAGATATGACATAGCCAATGCCTGCTGCCCCCTATATTTTTACCCTTATTGATGGTTAAATTGGTGGCAAATTGAAGCAATGGTTTTTTGGGGTTGAAAGCGTCTTTTGGAAATTTTTGAAGAGAGGGTGAAGGGCATGTAGAACAGTCTTGTGGAGTTCCAATAGAACCTGTGTTTGGATTTTCCAAATGAGAAGGTTGGTCTGTTTTGTTTACTTCATTTTCTTCATTGCCCTCATTCACATTGTCATCGCTGAAATTTTTGCTAGTGCTCATTTTGTGTATTAACAAACTGAAACCAAAACATTTTTTAAAAGTTTAAAATCAAACCTAGTTACGATTTATAAACCCTCTCTAACAAGCTGAAAAAATTAAAAAAAAGAAGGCAACATAACATAGCTTAATATTGCTGTATACTCTTTGAAATTTCCTCACTATTAAGCTTCAAATCAGATAGCTAGGCTTCAAGTTTTCAACTGTTCTCGAGGCTTAAAGCTGAGTAATATAGTTTGTAATTGCATCACAAGGGGAGGCGTCCCCACCCTTCAACACTGCTTCCTTGTAACTGGTAGCATTGAATAGTGAGCAACAATGATGTTGCTGCAATGGAGGTCCCTAGTAGCGTTGCAGTAGTCAATCGCTGATTTGTTTTGTATTTAAAATGTGATTTTAGGGTTTATAAGGGGCGTGGGAGGGTTTGTGGGACCCCCACACCCATTTCTAACCCAAAACAAAGTAATAAAAAACTCCAATATTTTTGTTTAAATTGATGCAAGCTTTTAATTTTTTGTGGGGTATGCCTGGCTATCCTTGGGACAGTCAAGGGACGCCTGAGACGTCTCGGGTTGTTCTAGGGATGGCTAGGCATTCCCTTTGTGCTCTAGGACATCCTCAAATTCGGGTACACGTTTCTGGACGTTTCCTAAAATTGCTAGATCATGGGGGACAAGGGGATGTCCCCTAACATCCCACCATCCTCGAAATGCCTCAGGGGATGGGGATAGGGGTTTGAGGTGTGGGGATGTGTCCTTGGTCAAATTTTTGGAGGAAAAGAACAACCTTTGTTCATTATGGAAGTATTGTGATATAATTTGGGGGGTTAAGAGAAATTGTTAGACTAGTATTTTATGCAAGCTTTGTTGAAAGAGCTTAGAAGTCACTTACATGAGTCCAAAGTCATTGATATGAGTTTGATGGACCATTTTTTCACATTAAGCAAATAGGGGTTGAGCCTTGTCTTGAGGATTAACAAACACAATCAAAGTTATAAGGGTACAAGAAAGTGTTGAAGGTAAAGTACCTTATTTAGGCTCACACTTCAATATCATTGGCAACTTAAAGTGGAATTGAAGGGAAACAAGAGACCCAAAAATTAGAAATAAAGGTGACCTCTAGAGATGTTTTCTACGAGGTGCATAATATTGGATCTTATCATAATAGAGTACACATTTGTAGCAGGCCAAATTCCATTGGAAACATAGTTGAGCTGTAGGGTTGTGATGTAGTTCATGTTGTCATTGCACGCTTTATTCATGCAAATGGCAGACTATTTAATGCGATATGTTACTAGAGATAGCTTGTTACCAGTAATTTGTTCCCCACTTACTCCAACCAACTTTGCCATTCAACCTGCTGCTCCAATGTTATATTTTCACAAACTCTAACCCCATATCCACTCTCACCCAATAGATGGTTTCTAACCGTAGTATAGCTTCCATGGTAATCAGTATTGCAAATATGACATAGCCAATGCCTGCTGCCCTTTTTATTTTTACTCTTATTGATGGTTAAATCGGTGGCAAATTGAAGAAATGGTTTTTTGGGGTTGAAAAGGCCTTTTGGAAGTTTTTGAAGAGAGGGTGAAAGGCATGCAAAACAGTCTTTTGGAGTTCCAATAGAACTTGTGTTTGGATTTTCAGAATGAGAAGGGGGTCTATTGACTCTAATCTGTGCACTTCATTTTCTTCATTGCCGTCATTCATATTGTCACCACTAGCATTGCTACTGGTGCTCATTTTGTGGTGTTTCTTTGTGATTACAAATTGAAACCAAAACATTTTTTAAGAGTTTAAAATACAAAACTAGTTACAAATTCTCTCTAACAAGCTAAAAAAACAAAAAAAGAGAGAGATGAAATTGCATATCTTGACATTGCTTTATATTCTTATCGTTAAGCTTAAAGCAAGTCTCACCCCTCAACCTTGTTCCATAGTCCTTGCAACGACAACCTTGATCTAGCAAAATAATGTTGCTAGCGGCAAGTTATAGCAGTCATTCATAAGTGCATCAATAAAATGCAGATGAGATTACGTTTTTTGTTTGCAAAGTTTAGGGTTTGTGGGACCACCACGCCCTTTTACATTCCAATAGAATGTCAAAAAAATTAATAATTTTTAATAAAATGGTTTGCTTGCCTTTGGATGTCGTTGGGGATACACTTCTAGCCGTACTTGAAATTGGGGATACACTTCTTGTTGTTTCAAAAAAATTGCAGCTAGGGGGGATGACAGGGAGACACCCCCTAATGTTCCGCCATCCTCGAAGCGCCTTAGGGGATGGGGACGGGTTTTAGGGGTGTGGACACGTCCTTGTGTAACACAACATATAACATTTATTTTGTAGGAGATGCAAGAGACATCCCTTAGACATGTTTGGAGATACAAACATGTATCTTTGGTAATAGGGGTTGTGTCTTTTTCCATCTCCTGTGTACTTGTGATGCAACCACATATTTGGTTTACATATGTATTTGAGATGTATCCCAGGGTGCAGGAGATGAGGCTCCCTATTACTATGGTATTTTTTAAAATTAATTTAAAAATTCAAAATTAATGTTGTATAGTTTTTTAATAGCTGAGCACCTGTCTCAAAAATATGGAAAATTTATTTGCCTTCACCAAACGTCAGCCCCCATCCCTTCATCCTTCTTTCTTGAATCTTAAAGAAACATTGTTCATCAGCCAAATCGATATGTACGGGGTCAGATATAAAATAAATTGAAAATTTGGTGGATAATTTGAATCCCTATAAAGGATATAAATCTAAATAAAATTAGGCTGGCATTTGAAATTGCTAAGAAGGGAAGCATTAATAAATTAAGAAATTAGAGAACTTGAAACACAAAATATTATTGTAAAAGGTTATAGTCTATGAAATATAGGCTCCTAGTTAAATTTCAGTCAGAAATAGAATAATATTAGAAGTGCTTATAGTGTTGGAAGGAACTGTAACTTGTGGTCAGGAAAACATCACTTTTGGGTTCATGGCTTAGCACCGAATAATATATGGGGCATACAATTCATTTTCCATTTTAGTGCTTGAATGTTGCCATCATTAAAATATATTTGTGTTGTTTGTATGTTCATATCCTTATGAAGCATTTTGTACGTGCAATGAACAAATCATTGTTTTGATCTGTTTTTCGGCATGTTCCACCAAATATTGGGGAAGGAGATGGTAAGGGGTTGTGGGGGCATGTTTTGGGGACAGCAGGGTACGACAAAGGGGATGATTATATTAAAAATAGGGAAATTTCAAATATTCATATGATAACATTGATAATGCATTCATTATATACCCTAGATCCTTAATACACACATTGGAGTTGAATTGAGAGTTCACATGAGAGTTGAACATATTAACAATTGTCAAAATTTAATTGCTTTCGTAATTCGTTGGCAATGTGCATATGATATATTAATGTATTATTTAAAATTTAAAAAATACAACAAAATGTTAATAGGCTACTTCAACTACAAAATGACAAAAAACATAAAAAGTATGTTGCTGCCCCTAATTAGCATCTACCAACTGCATCAAAATTGGAGTTTGACTTAAAGTCACTACCACTATAAGGGGCAATCTCATCTAATGGAACACCAACCAATCCTTAATTTGCCTCCTCCTCATCAATTTGGGTGGCGGCTTTGGGATCATCATTCCATAGTGAAGCTGTAGTCTATTGATACTAAGTTTGACAATTTTGAAGTCTCAAAGCACTATGCACAACTACTAACTTCCTTGGCTGTCTATAGGCAAGCCTATTCTTTTTGATAGAGTGGATGAAATTGAATATGGATCAATCGCTTTCTATGGCAGAAGAACCAACAATTTGTGAAAGGAGGCCAATGATGAGCATTCTCATCAATTTGGGTGGCGGCTTTGGGATCATCATTCCATAATAAAGCTGTAGTCTATTGATACTAAGTTTGACAATTTTGAAGTCTCAAAGCACTATGCACAACTACTAACTTCCTTAGCTGTCTATAGGCAAGCCTATTCTTTTTGTTAGAGTGGATGAAATTGAATATGGATCAATTCCTTTCTATGGCAGAAGAACCAACAATTTGTGAAAGGAGGCCAATGACGAGCATTCTCAACTATGGGGTATCCTTGTTGTGCTATGTCCACCATCCAATAGGATCAGTTTGAGCTAATGTAGCTCTATTTGTCTTTGCCTTTGGTTTGTTGAATATTGGACCGCAAAGCTTAGTAGAGGCAAGCCATTGTGAGCAAAGTATAGTTGACTCCTCACTTGAATACATCATTTGAAGGGCCTTTATTAATCCATCTTTCACTTCTTCATCCTCACAAGGAGGCAACCTCTTAGCTTTTGGTGCATAACATTTGGGATTTAGAGCAAAGTCTGCCATATGAAGTGTGGTGTTCATAGTGTTACATGTTTGCATCACTACGGGCTTAATATACTATTAATATAATCATAAATTAGAATGCCTATTGCAAATTGCTTGCTTCATCTACCCAAGTATACCATCAAATGTCTATCTTTTTAAGACTAGGAGAGTTCGTATTAGCAAATAAATTAAATAAAAAAAGAATTAAGGCTCGAGAGTCGAAATCAAATGACAGGTGAGAAAATTGAAAACAATAAAATCAGAAACTTAATAATAAAATCAGCAATTTATTATATCAACAATTTATTACCTAATAGTAGATTACCAATCGTTATCATAGATCATTTATTTGATAGCTTTTCCTTCAACAATATTTGTAGTAGGGCATCTATTCTGCCCTGAATCAACCATCTTTAACTATAGAGGCTCTTGCATCTCAAGCATCCTCTCTAACAAAATGAAATAATTAGAATACTAGTCTTCATAGTTAGAGGAATCTCTTCTTTGAAAAAGCTTTGAAGAGAGCAAGTGAGGTGTGGTGGTTGTAAACATTTGTAATATCTCTATCTTCTGCCACCACTTGCTATACTCAATCTATTTTCCCTATGTCATTCAATGTATTTTTCAACTTATGAACACAATTTGGGGTACACAAGTTGCGCTTTTAAGCACCCTCCACCATGCTGATTAATTTGCACACACATGTATAATTAGTGACCATTTGGTACAACATTTGAGGCCCCAACCTCCTCTATGGCCTCTTAAAATGTGAAATTGGAAGACTACATCTTTGTGCTTCCTCAAGCAGTCAATAGCTTTAAGAAAATAAGAGCAGCCTTGTAAGGTGCTGGACAAAGTTTCACCAAACAGTGCCAAATTGGTAATACTCAAGCCACAACTATTAATTACAACCACAGTTGACTAGAATGACTCACAGTCAGAAAATGTATAAGACAGCAAATATAATCAAGAAACACCACACAGCTCATTCACAGCTAATGAAATTAAGCTACAGAACATTCATTGGCCAACAATCAATCCCTCCATACAAGACAGTGAATAGATACGCTGCACTTTACTGATACTAATCAATGCATACAAAGATTGCTAACCCGTAACAATGTTAATACTAACTCACAGCGCTTAAAATGCACCAATCGCTACACCACAACAAAGAAAATATTCCACAAGAGGAGTTTACAGATTTGTATGTATAGCACGATGCAGATGCAATATCAGAATTATAGGCATTCAATAAGTGTATATCTGTATTGAACAAGATACTCCCTGATGCCAATCACAGAGACAGAAATATAAATCGTGGTTCCCTCAGATTGAGTGGAGTGGTGCGCTGAAGATGCTCAAATGACGGAGTGACCTGATGGAGAAATGTGTGTCCAACGAAGGTGCACCCAGAATGATATAGAAGACTCGACATCACAATGGAGAGGATTCTTTGGATAGGGGAATAGACACGACACTCCATATGGAGATGTAAGCACTCCCGAACGCTCAATCGATGTGTCCAATATTTGTTGTGACTTGCCTCCGATTTTCTTCCGGACAATGAAGATTCCTTTTTACTACCTCTCGAGAGTGAGATGAATGACGACGATTGATGTCTCTTTAGTAGTCGGATGATGCACCCAGGATGAGATCGGATTTAAGATAGATTAGTCAAACTTGCTCCAATCTCATGTAGAGCTTCCGCCTATGATAGATTTTCCGAAAATTAATGGATGCGAAATTTATGATGACGACATCGAACCATTGGTAGAGACTACGTCCTACCAAGTTGAGACTTGCTACGCGGTCACTTTCAATGTCTTCATTCCATGATGCTCAACAATGAAACGCGATCGGCAATAAATACTTTGCCTTCCGAAAAGTCAGCCAGACAGAATTTATTTAAATGTTATTTAACAATAATTTAAATTTATTATTTATTATATATTAATTATTTAATATTATATTATTATTATTTAATATTATTTTGAATTAGCATTTAAAAATGCTTTTTATCCGCCAATTGGGACTAGGTCCCAAATTGGGGACATGACAAGCCTATCATAATCAAAGTCATGTTCTAAATCACCAAACTCACTTTAGTATATTCTTTGTCATAAAGGGTAGCACGCATTTTATGTTCTTTAGGGCGAGGGGGAATGAGGGAGCTACAAAAACTACGCATTTAACATTTGTTTGAAGTAAAGAGAACATGCCATATGAAATGGGATGGTATTTGCCTAAAAAAAAATTGGCAATGGAAGACTCTCCCACATCCCATGCTTGCGTACTGAACATACTTGCAACTATCCCCGGATTCTCACAAGTGCTAGTCTTGCTCTTTACTTTTGTGGGAATATCACCATCACCACTAGCAACTATGGATGGCATAGGTGGCATAGTTGATTGTGCAGATCGAATTGGCATTGGCACACCATTAGACCCTGCTTTTGCCTGCATATGCAATCTATTAACCTCCACCTTCTCATCGTCTTCTATATCTGTACACACTTTAACTCCATGTCTTATAAAACCCAAGAGATGAGAATATACTTTGGTGTAGCTACCTATTAAATTTGTCTCTCAAATATGACACAATAACAGCCTTTTACCTTTGAAATTTTTATTTTTGTATTTGTCTAGGGCTATCACAAATTGGAGAAGAATTTTTTTTTAAATAAAAGAGACCTATGTGTAAGGTTTTAAGATGGTAGATGGGCACTCAAATGGGTTTTGTGGCTGTTCTTCTTCACCCGCAATGCTCCCACTCTCTGATGGAGCCCCCACCTTGAGAACGCCCACAGCTGAGGCTGAAACTCTTAACATTTCGTTCTTCCATTTTATGTTCACTATTCTCACTGCTGCTGCCCATGTTCTTATTTATTTTTATTTTTCTTGTATTATTTCTTAGTGAAAAAAATAAATGTAAATGCAAACTGAAAATAGGAAAAAACGAATCAATGAAAGAATCACTTACCTTTTCTATTTCTTTTGTTATCTCACTAAAGTTTTGTTGAAGCAGCAACTTGATCATGATCAATATCCTAGTTGTACACATTAATTGCAATATATTGGGGCATTCCTTGGTATTCACTGACTCTGTTTTTGATCGAGCATTGGTATTGTAGGACACCGAGTGCAGAATGCTTGTGGGCCAAGAGATTTCTATTGCAAAAGATTTGAGATTGGGAAGGAAATTATGCTCTGGAAGATTGTAAAATTGCAGTGTAGTTCATAATTCTTGCCTTTATCAGTGTTGTACTGCTGATGAGAAGGGAAACATTGTTAAAAGGTGAGTGGTTAAATTTTAGTTGTGTTAATTCTTTACATTATAAAGCATAATTATTTTTTTCATTTTAACAATTTTTTCAAAATGTCTTTTCATACTTGGTCTGAGAAAACAATTCGAGTTATAAGTGTATGGTTTGTTTGAAACAAATTCAAACATAAAGATCTATTTCATTGAGAATGGTCACATCATGTGTTGTAAACTTCATCTCACTATATTGCATGTTAAAAATGCTTAGGATCATTCTTGTGCCACCAGTGACAAGGTGGTTGTTGCAGTTGGACTGTTGGGGCAGCCATGCATTTCTTATCCGAGATGATTGATATGCCAAGAAAAATACAATGGGAGTAGTCATGTACGCAATGTTCCTGCAGGTTTTGTAATATAAATTATTGAAAATATGCCGGATGAGTTCTCAAAATCAGAGCTTTCTATTAGAGTTGGCTGCTACGATATGCAGCACTGTTCTAAACAAATGTTGTAATAATATGTAATGTACTAATGTGACTTCGCAACCTGAAATCCAGGTTTGTATATAATTTTTTTCCCTGGATTATCCCCTTTCTTTGAAAATATAGGTTGCAGTCTACCGGACCACAATTTTGGTCTGCACTAACGAGTAACTTCCAAATTTCCAATTGAAATTTCATAATTTGGTCCATGAGATTCCAAGTTCAGCTCTATCTGCAATTTGACATGTATTTTTAATACTTGCATCCCTGGACTGCCCAACTTACATCAAAGATGGTTGTACAAAAAATGAAATATCAAGCTTTAACACTGTCCTTTTTTGTGGTTTCTACCTTGCCTTGGAAAATACAGACTGCATTCTGTTTCAACCACAAAGCTTGTTTCCACTAATTAATAATTTATATCTGGCATTTCAAACTTTGGACCATGAGGTTCCAAGTTAAGTCTTACTGTATGCGTAGCAATTTAACATGTATTTAGCTCTTGTATGTCTAGACTGGCCAACTTGCATAATGCTGGTTTTTCAAAAAACGGAAAATCAAACTTAAAAGTACCATATTGTGTTGGTGTTTATGCATTCTCTTGGAAAATAAAGGTGCGATTGTATGCAACCACAATGTTGGTTTCCGCTACTGTAACTATTTCATAATTTGGTTCATGAGATTCCAAATTCGTGTATTTACTATTTAATGCTTGTACTTTTGGCTTGTTCGACTTATTTTAAAAATGTTTCTACCACAAACGGAAGATGAAGCTTCAAGCATTATATTCTGACAGAGATGGAAAATGTTAGGGGGACCTTTTGTGTGTTTGGCATGGTCGTTTGTTTGTTTTGCCCAATGTCATTTCATGAGTTTTTCCCCTTTAACCCACTTTTTTGGCGACAGTTGAAATGTTCTTCTCTCAAAGACATTTCATGATTTGTTCTCGACCTCAAAGCATCTATTCTTTGTCAATCTCTACAAGGGGTTTACCTTTGCATGCCTCTTCATTGTTCATCCAATTGTTCTCATGCATGTAGGTTTTCACTTGCATAGCTCCAATTGAGTGCCCTTTCTACAATTACTGTAAGCTTTTATCAAGACTCCTGTGATTTATAGATAGCATGGGAGTTGGTTTTCCGAACATTGCTAGAAGCTTCACTAGCAATATTTCGACATCAAACAAGTATTCATCTTTTAATATGCTACATGTATGCTTTTGGTTATATGCCTTTTACGTTGCCATCTATTAATTAGGGGAACATTTATTGCTAGTTTCATGTTTGGTGTAGCTAAATGATAGTGTCGATTTAATGGTTTGCTTTTGGTTTGTTTTATTTTGGTGGCATTCTCCTTGCTGTCTTTCCAGTCAAGACAAGAAGTTACTAACCAATATTGAAAGGTGAGCGTGTACTTGTATATTAATAAAAGGACATTTTCAAAGCTCATAATGCCTACAAAATTATAGGTAGGTGCTATGTTGTTTCATGCAGCTTGTAGGAAATATTGTTTCACAATGCTTATGTGCAATCTTATCGACTTTATATCCGCTTATGATCTTCAGTTGTGCAATTAGTTTGTCGAGGTTGTTGAGATTGCATCCTTAGAGAGGTTTGGCAATTTTAGAGGCTTTGCTTTTGTTTGTTATGGAAATGTAGAGGAAATTGGAAATGCGATTACAAAGCTTGATGGGAGGTAATTGGGATGGAAGGGACATTGAGGCGTCAATGGGGGAAACTCCTTTGATTTCTAGGGCTTGTTTGCCTTTGAAACACCTTGCTTCCCCCATTAGTAAGGTTCCAAACCCTAATAAAGGCAATCCAAATTCGTTGAGGCAAGTCAACTAAGATTCTAGCATAGAAGGTAGCATCTACAATAATGGAAGGGAGGATGCTTTTTAACTCATTGGGCTTGTGGCAAGGATGTGTTTGAAGGTTTTTCCTTACTTGCAATGCAACTTATGTGTGACCTTGTTTCAATAATTGGTGTTCTTGATAATAAAGATGGGAATGGTCATGTCGCTACCTATCCGGGGGCTCAGGTAAACTTTGGTAATGAAAACGAGGTGGCTAGGGCTCCTAATTTTTCTACATCCAATTCTCCCAATTTCTATGACTTTATAAATGTGTGTAAGGAGCTACAAATTACGAAATTGTTAATGGCAAATACTCTTCTTGTTGCAAGTTTCTGGCATGCGTTCTACATGTCTTGGCTGCTTTTAGGTAATATGATTGCATGAGCTTGACCTCTCCCAAATTTAATGCTTGTATTTTGGAAGTTGTCATGGATTTTATGACTTTTGAGAGGGGGTTTTATGATTAATCATACACTCAACCGTAAATTTTACATCTGACATAAGTTGTTTGACCTTCGTAAGTGTAAACCTTTTGTGGAAGGTGAAACTATTATTTACTCGTGTAGGAGGGTATTTCTTCCTTGAATTTGGCTATGAGAAGGATAAAGATAACATTGAGGTTTGGTTCGTGGGATTTGCAAAACATTTTTCTATGCATTAAACCTTGGTTTCCATCTTTCAATAATTCCAGTGATTTCAATACTTCGAGTTTCAGTTGATTTAGATTGCTCTATTTGCTGCTACAATATTAGGGATCTTCAAGTTTGACAACTATTGCAAAATATTTTGTACTAAACAAATGAGATTGCAAACAAAACTTGTATAATCTACATGTGCTTTTTAGTGTGGAGATCGATCTTTTAAAGGAGTGTTAAAAGGAAATTGCTTTGAAAATTGGTGATGAATTTGGAGGTAATAAGTGTACTATGAAAAATGCATTACGAATATAGAAGATGTTTTGTGCAAGGACATTTTGCATTCCAATTTGGTGGAAATGTTTTTAAATACTTCACAAGTTTGCATCCAGAAAGACCACTTGGTGGAAGGAGGCACGATCTCATTACCATTTTATTGCTCCTCAATAAACATAACGGGGTTTGGAGGTTGTTTAACTATGCTCAATTGGTTTCCCCCTTGCCTTGAGTAAGGATTTTAGTGCTTCTTTAGTCTTTGAGAAGATCATGTGCATGCTTGATATAGACAAGTACGCTCTTTTTTGAAAGGAGATTTTCAGCGTCTAGGCATTACTAAGGAGGGTTTTTGCTTCATCTCGAGCACTAGGAAAATAAAGAACCTTGCAAAAAGTATTCACCTCCATGTTGAAGAAATTAGTGTCACGATTGTAAAATGATCTGGTGTATATATAAAGAACTTTAGGTGACCAATATGCATGATTAACTCATTTTATATATAAAAAAGAAATAAAGGATACAACAAAATAATAATAATACGATACTTTGAATTTGATAACCACTTTGTCTTACAAATGGGACATCATGCTTTGGTAATTGACAAGGCAAGGAATTGGCTGAATAAATCTTTGATTATGTAACTTTAGGTGACTAATCTGCATGATCAACCCATTTTATATAAAAAAAGAAAAGGATATGGCACTTAGAATATGATATCAATATTTCTTACAAATAGAAAATAATCTCTGTTCAAGGAATTGGTTGTGCATTGTTGCTATGATAAATACTATTTACATAAGTTCAAATTGCTTTGTTTTTTTATGGAAACAATTGGATTCCATAAAAAATGATACAAATATCTTTTTAATAAGTAGATTACAATATGATGAGTAAGTGCACAATTAAATTGGAATTCATCTTTTGGGTAAGTAGTCATGAATAGGGTATCTTGTCCATCAAAGTCACGAAGGGGTAGAACTTGGTCCAATTACTCCTCTAGGAGTTTGAACCTTGGTGGAAGACAATGAAGGAACATACCATCATCTTGACCAATTGTGTTCAACCAATTGGGCAACAATCTTATGCCTTGTTCATATATTTCATAGTTCTAAGTTAGATAGTTTTTATTTTTATTTTTTAAATTATTTATTTATTTTTGATTGGATGTAAAATAATTGTAAAGATAATCTAGTATCTTATTCCATATGAATTTAAATTTAAGAGCCAAAATTACTTAGACAATTATTTTATTTTTATTTTTATAAATTATTTAATTTTTGTTGATTGGATGTAAAATAATTGCTAAGATAATTTAGTATCTTATTCCATATGAATTTAAATTTAAGAGCCAAAATTACTTTAGTGTGGTATGAGACAAAATTGTGGCATGGTGATGGCTGTATGGGCATATTGTTCCATATGATGGTTGACATTGTCTAGGTTATTTACTTAGTAAATTGGCAGTGTAAGAAACATCATGGACAATAAAATACTATCGAATAAATTAACATATCAAATAGCTTCGTGCTACCTCTCATTTGTGCTACCTCTATTTTTCCATCTCTAATGACAATGATGCTACAATAGAGAATTGCCATAAGTCGTTAAAGCAACGACACAACCTTAAAAGTTGCTACCTATTTTTGACTAAAATAAATAGAACAAAAGTAAAGCTCTTAGTGATTGGTTTCCTCAAATGTGTTTATTTCCTTCTCTATTACTATGCTAAATTCAAGGCAAAGTATGCATTAATTTTAATAATGCTATTTCTTGGGCATTTTCCATGTAGTGTTCCTTGGTGAGAGTTGACATCTATTCCTTGTGATAGCCTTCACCTTCTTGGAGATTTACACCATGATGCTGTTGAACACACATAAGTACTGAGGGGGGTTTAAGAGGTGGGGGGCGGGGGTGAAGAGATATGGTGGGGAGGTGGGGTAAATCAATACTTAAACAATTTCTTTTATTCAACAACAATTAATCAATTAGAATATGATGAGCTAAAGAACACAAAATGCACACACCATAACACCAAATTTACACGGAAAACCCAATAGGGGAAAAACCATAGTGATCAAGCTACTTGGATCTACT
Organism: Sequoiadendron giganteum; assembly: GCA_007115665.2. NCBI lineage: Eukaryota > Viridiplantae > Streptophyta > Pinopsida > Cupressales > Cupressaceae > Sequoiadendron > Sequoiadendron giganteum. Next base: position 502,564,307 of record CM021103.1, read on the forward strand.
ATTGAAATACAACCTCACAAACATAACAACTTTTACAATAAGAGCTTTATGGTCTTTAACCAAAGGAAGTTCACTACTCCTTGCTCATTACAACTTTCACTACAAAGGTTCACTACCTCACCATACAATTGGATTATTTCAATACATCAGTTACCTTTGGTTCATTGCCTTTGGTAAATACAATTGCTTCAAGAAGCTATGTTGCTTACAACTCACTTCAACAAACTTACTCATTTATAGACTCATAATCCACTTCATAGTCTTCACATTCACTCTTGATTTCTTAAAAGTGATCTTTGACACATTTCATCATTAAAAGATATTCCACAGAGTACTATTTAGACATTGTTTGCTTAAAATAAATACAACACACTTGCACACATCTATCTTCATCTTCTCAAAACTTTTAGCTTCTATTTATACCATTAGTATCCTTCAAAAAGGTTCTCCAAGTCAGCTTCAAACAAGAAATATAAGATATGCAATATTTGCAATGAAGTCGGCCCCAAAAACATTTGCAATAGAAAGAAAACTTATGTGGTCCAGGCAGACATGTCCAAGACCAATCCTTTATGAAACTTATCCTCAAAATTGATGCACAAATCTAAACAATTGGCACAATCAACCCAAAATGATAAGTTGATCCGATAAACAAACAAACTATCAAAACATCAACTCCAAACCAAGGCAATACCAAAGAGATCAAGAAACACTTTTCAAAACACTTCAACAAAATGAAATAACATGTAGAAACATTTTTGTGCACCCCTTTTGTTATTATCCAATAAATACATGCTGGCGCAAACACTTCATACTCAAGAAACAATAATTTTGAACATTGTTGTGAGAGAAATGAGCACAAACCATCTTGCAGAGCCATTTGAGAGCCCAATGAGCTTCCACGATACATTACAAGGCCTCTGTACACATTCTTGAACCAAAATATGCTTACACAAACCGATTAAACATCAACAAACCAACCTATAGGTTGTTGAAACATAAACAACACACTGTCATCTACAAAACCACCAGTGGTGAACCAAAAACGTTTGAAACTTGGATTGAGTAGACATATCGTCTTCTTAAACTTAACTTTAGAATCACAAGGTAAAACATTGAAATACGATAAAATGTAGAGACATACAATTCACTTCTTACCATACATTCATTGGGACTTAGCAAATTCAAGTAATGACAACTCCAAAATACTTTGCAGTAGAACTTATGCATGGATACATGGAATATGCATAGCTTCCAACTATCCAGAGCTACTCTTCAAATTGCAAAATCAAAACTTCACCTGCTAAGAAATGCAAAGCATTTGATAGAGCTCTTGTGTAGCCAACTTTGTGCTTTAGATAGATTTGAACTTTTTCAACCAAAACCTTTGACACCCAACAATGAACTTTGATTAATGATGCACAATGGTGTAGTAGTGATAAAATATAATTAATGAATTTCAACAGATAGGACAATCTTACATCTCTTTGCCATACAAACATGGATAATGCACAATGCATATGATATCTGCAAGGGTTGACATCAATTATAACATCAACAAAGGTTGACATCAATGACAACACAATATGCCAACAATCTCCTGCTTTGTCATTGATGGCAACACTTACTATATCTTCTCTTATCTCCCCCCCTTTGACATCAAGGGCAAACGGTAGGTGGTCTTTACAAAGCATTCTATACACACCTTTTACAGTCTACTCCCCTTACTCCAAAAAGATTTTCTATATACATAGAATGCTTGAACACTTATTTACTCTGCATATTTACATATCAAAAAGTCACAAAAACACATACTCAATTCTGCTCAGAGGGAAGAATGTTCTTATATATTGACTTCAACTGAGTTAAGTAGCTCTCCCATTGCAACTTTGCAAAAGTAGTGATCTGGATCTGACTCAGCAGATTGACATGAATGTCTTTTGCTTCTTCCAAGGAGGATGGAATATGATTCCTTTGCTACACTCCTTTAGCTCCTGCTAGGAGACTTGTCAAAGATGCCAACTTTATCTTCATAGCCTCCCTCAATTGTTTCACTTGGATTTTTATCTGTTCCCTCTGATCTTGCACTTGTTGTAGTTGGGAGTGAAGTTTTTCAACTTGTGCCTTGATGACACAATCACTATTTCATCAGATCATTAGTAGTAACCACACTTGTGATATGCACTTCCATAACATTGACCTGATCCTTAAGGGCTTTGGTTGTAGTAGGCCATTGCAAACATAAAATATATAATACCTTCGCCTCTTCCATACACTTTTTAGTGTCTTCAATGCAAGTTTTCAACTTCTCATTTGTTTTTGCACATTTTTTGGAGGTCTCGACTAGTCTGCCGTGTTGAATTTTGTCCTTAACTTGCTTCTTCAAATAAGAAAAGTGTTCCTCAAAGGAATCCATCAACTGTTTGATCTGCTGAATAGGTGGCATAGAGGAATCCCTTTTAGCATTAGGCATTTCAACTTCTAGGATCTTTATCACCTCCCGCAATGTTTATGTGGTATCATATTGCATTAATAACTCTTCCCTTGCCGAAGAGTGAAAGATATCACCAAGTTGCAATTTTTGCAATGGTGATATGTTTTTCATATCAACTTTCCCATCAAACATAGGCAAATATAGCAATTGTGAAGAAATTGCAAGTTAAATATGCTTCTATTGTGCGAGGAACTCTTTAATAGAGTCAATGGGGGATGCAAAAATAGATACCCTTGGAGTCTCTTGTCCATGGGCTCCAAAAATGGACGTGTCTTCTTTTTTTTACTGTTCCTGTTGACTAGTGCTCTTCTGAGGAAGACTATTATGCATAGCATGCTTAGGAGAAGCATACTCTTCATTAGGTGTTTTTTGCTCTTCTCTCTCCACTTCCATTTCTTGCAGAGTAGCATCATGTTGGGGAGACATATGTGACAGTTCCACATCTTTAACATTTTTCATTTCCTTAATGATTTTCCTTATCACTTCTTCAATCTCCTTCTGAACTTTATCCTTGTCTTCCTTATCCATACTCATGAGAGTATCTACGCTCTACTTTGATCTCAATTTTTGAGACTGTTTTGGAAGGATTTTATCTTTCTCTTTTTGAGACATGGAAGATTCAATTTTATCAATTGCTTCCTTCTTCAACTTATCGTCCACCTCAATTGCTTTCTCTCTTTTCTCCCTTAGGACTTGCACAAGGCTCTCTGGAGAAATCTCAAGGATTTTGCTGAGAGCCACGTTTTTCATGATCATATACATTATTATTGCCCTTTCAATTGTTCTTTGGTCATCAAGAGGGACAATTGGATACAATGCGACAATTTTTTCTAACATACTATTACGTACAATCCAATTGAGGATTGCATCTTGCTGTAGAGGCTCATGTGGAGAATAGGACGAAGGAGTTTTCTTGCTTTTATTCTCCTTTCATTTCCCTTTAGGATTGGAAGTATCTTCCTCACCCATTTCTTCTTCTTCCTCTGTTTCTTCTGTCTCAACTTTCTTTCTCTTTGCTTGTTGCTTCACCATATGTTGCTTCTTCTCAACAACTTTGGTCTCAGATGCAACCCTTTTCCCAGTAGTAGCTTTAGTGGATTTGGTAGGCTGCAGAGGAGCAGGAGCTGTAGATGTTGATCTACTTGATCTTCTAGGCACATTCTTCACAAGAGTTTCCTCAAGATTTGAGGGAATGTTCTTAGGAGTTTGGGCAGAGGCTTGTGGTTTCATCTTTGAGTACCACGAAATGCCCACATTCTCAAACATCTTATCAACTCTCTTCTCATTGGTCTCTTTTGTCTTTTTTTGGATAATCTTATCCATTACTTCTTTGCAACTCCCAAACCTTTCTGTTGTAGGATCCTTGGGTTTGTTCAATAGAATTTCCACATATACTTTAACTTCATCGGTAGAAACCTCATAAGGAAATTAGTGAATCCAAGATGTCCTAGGTTCCATGGCTTCAATGTAATAGTGATATTTGTTAACTAGAAAAGTTATTTCATATTTGTACCTCAGTGATTGTTTTAGTGGCTAATATTCACCAATTGGCTAATAGTTGAAATTCGAGAATTAAAATTTTTATTAATAATTTATTTTATTAACATTTTTAACTCAAAAATTCATCACAATATCCAATACATGATTAGATCAAATTCACCTAAATTTATAAGTTATTGTAGAAATCTATATTAATTCTCCAATAGTATATCATAATTATTAGTTGCTTTAGAGTCATATTTCCAAACTTTAGTTTCCACCATTGATTTAAAATATAATATAATGGCCCTCGTTGTATTATATGAGAAAATGTATTTGTGATCTGTAATGCTCATGTGCCCTGAAATCACTTTTGGATCAATTTAGTTAAGTGTAGTCTAGCCCTATTGAACTAGGTGGGAGGGCCCTACTATTCTATGGCTAGACTCTAGTTGGCATTTAGTTATTTTTAGGGAATCAACTTTCCCCTTTTGTCCTCCCACCCACCCTGTACGACATGTTACGTATAGAATTGAGGCTTGGCGAATAGTAGGGGCCCTACTAAACTAGAACTCCCACCCAACCCTTCGGGATTGACCTATTCGTCTTTGGTCGGTGGGGTAAAATGAATAGGTTGGTGGGGTTTTGTTACATATAGAATTGAGAAAGGTTTGGGCTCCCTACCGTACGCTATAGCCCTGATGAAGGGTGGGGTGGAATCAATAGCTTTGATGCAAATTTTTGGTTGATTGGTAGCATTTCCCATCTATTCGCTCACCCGAAAGACCTCACCTATTCATTCGACGCTACACACAATCTAATCAAACAATTCAATCGGTAGAACCCCAAATCCTAGCCAATGGTTCTCCACCCACTATTGTCGATTGAAAAATCAAGCCCACACCTAAGATAGATTCTAAAAGTGATTTTAGGCCCCATGAGCATTACAGATCACAGGTACATTTTACCTCACAAAATACAACAAGGGTCACTAGATCAATGATCTAAAATCAATTTTAGGCCCCATGAGCATTACAAATAATGGGTACATTTTACTTCACAAAATACGAGGGTCGTTAGATTATATTTTAAATCAGTGATGACAAGTAAATATTACAGTCTACCCCTTAAACCCATCGATAATTTCCACCCTCAAGCCCCTACTTTTCCATAAGAATTATTTTTTTAGATTGAAAGGATTTGTCATCATAATTAATGCATTTTCCTATTATTTTTCAAGATTTTCCAATATTTTCTACAAAATTTTAGTGATTTAAAAAAAAATTCGCTAATAAAATTAATATTTATTTAAAAAAAAAAGAAAAAGATTTGCCAATAGTAATTAATATTTTTTCCCAAGAAAATGAAAGATTCTCTAGGATTTATTTTTTAGGGGGGTTTCTTAAATGATTTGTACATCATTGTGAAGATACAAAGTACTTTGGCAGTTGCTTACCTAACAAGTACAAAGTGCATTAATTTAGGAAAGTTGGGGCAAATGCAAATCATTTATACTTTGAATTGCATAATAATAACTCATTTGAATCAAAATAATTTGTGTTTAGAGCTAAGGAGAAGGAGAAGGCATCAAAAGCATCCCACAAATTCAAATTGTGATGAAAACCTAGCGAGTATTCACAGAGGTATTTTTTAATTTTCTCTTAAACCCTAGTTTAAATTTTGAAAAGGAATTACAATGGCTACTCCAAAATTAGTAGATGTCACTGAGAAACCTAGGCCAAAGTATAAGAAATATTCGTTCAAGGATATGGAGGTAGGTAAAGATGTGTTTTCAAGGGTTATAGCCAACACCGTGTATACTAGGGATGTAAGAACATATATTCATGCTCCCATGAATGAAATTGATCATATAAAGTTTGAGGATTTGACACACAACTTTTTATATGATGATTTTGTCGTGTATAAACCAGAATACGCAAATGTGTCGTCTAAGGGTTTGGATATCAAGAAATATTTTTTTGATTTTTGTGATAAAATTGAATGGGTGAGAATTATTTTAAACATAATTCATGAATTCATGTATTTGGAAAAACCCTACAAAATTACCAAAGATGCAATTAGAGTTGTAATGGGGTTGTGCACAACTGGATCAATTTTGGTGATGAAGGGTGTGAAAAATGAGAAGGTTACTGAGTTGATCAGAGAAAAAATTGACAAGAGAACATTGAGCATAGGTGATCATTGATCCAGGTGTTAAGTATGCATCTATGAGAATTATTTATAAAATATATTTAACTAACAGAGAGGGATCTGCTATTAGTACTGCAATTCATACTGCATAATAGATGGTCAAGGAAAAGACTTTGATTTATGTGAGTTGATGAGAGAGCAGTTGTTTGATAACTTGGAGAGAACAAAAGAGACATGATACAACTTTAGGTTTGGATATCTAATAATTTTTCTTGCATTTATTTTCTAATGAATTGCCTGATTTCAAAGGAAATATCTGGCAACAAAGTTCTCTGGTTGCCGCACAATTCAAGAACCACATGAGAGGGTTCAATGACACTCAAGATTGCACTGCTACATACTCCAGGGCTTCTTCAAGAATTTGCAAGCAATAATGTAGATTAGGAAAATGATTCCCTTTAATTTGGTAAGAAGGTACAATAGGGAAAACTTTAAGAAACCCCCCCTTGGCGAAGGTGAAAAATCCTAGCGAATCTTGTATAATTCCAGATAAAAATATTAATTTTATTGGCAATTTTTTTCATTTTTCAGGAAAAAAAAATCCCAATTAGCGAATCTTTTATAATTGTTAGAAGTCTGTGGAAAATCGTGGCGAATTGCAAATTTTTTTAAAGGAATAAAATATTTTTCATTGGCGATTAAAACCTTTTTTCAAACGATTTTTTTTTTTTTGTTGGCAAATTAACCCCGTTTTCAAAACAGAAAAAAAAATGTTGGTGAATAAAACCTTTTTCCAAAGCAAAAAAAATATTTTCATTGGTGATTTAAACATAATCGCAAACTAATAAAAAATTTCAGTGGCGAAATAAACGAATATGCCAATAAAAAATCAATGTGGTTGGCGGAAATATCAAATTCTGGGACATATTTTCTGTACGTTCAAACTCCTTTATAAAGAGTCCGGAATGCGAACAAGTTTCAACATATTTATTATTTCTGAAGCCAGATGTTAGTGCAAATTAATATAATCTATGACCGTTCGATGAATTTTTGATGGACGACTGTAGTTGCATTCCAAAAGTAAATCTCTGAAGCACTAGGCTTGTGAATTGAAACCTCTAGAATAATACTAGAACCGATAGATTTCCATAAATCAATGGTTGAGATTTTATTACTTATTAAATCATTTAGTTATAACAACCAAAATAATATTAAGGAACGATCAAAACCGTCAAAGGAACTATAGCAAGGTGTGAAACATTAAGGAACTAGTGTTACTGAATCATTGATAAAAAATAGTGTGAAATATTAAGGAAATACTAAAGGAGCCTTTTAAGCACATGTCTTTTTTATAGTTAAATAGCTGCTATATGGGGCAACACCCTGTATTAATCAAAAAGAGTTTGTACATTCCTTCATTTTTAGAAAACATTAAAGACCCAAATATTTAATGGACTAACATGAACACTTATACAAAGTATGAACTACAAAAAGACCATCACAAACCAAAATGACCTTCCACAAACACCAGATTATGCATTCCTGCAGCCAGCCTCGCTGGTCTTCTTGGCTTTGATTGCATTCAAAATCACCGAAAAATCACCACCGCAGGCACTATGGGTAGGATGGTTTTCTCATTTCTCCCAGCTCTTGGTGTCATTCGCTACCCATTCTTCACTAGTGCCCAACTTCCAATCCTCCTTGTTCGAAGACCACCTTTCCTCATCAAGAGCTTTGGCCACCGCAAATGCATTCACCCAACCCTTCGACCGATCTTCGAGAATGTTAGCTGCACGCAAAAGAAAGTCAATACGCCTGTCAATCTCCCCCACTAGGGGAAAATTTGGTACTGAGCATTCATTCCCATGAGCCTTGTAGTAGTGTAGCAGTAGAGGGGTCATGAAATTACCGTTGATGTTGTCAAGTGCCGTCTCAATATTTTCCAACAGAGAGTGTTGAAAAATCATTTGGCATAGCTTCTTCTCTTGAGCTTTCGAGACACCCATGCACATGAGCATTGCTAGAAACATGGTGAGTATTTCTGAATCCCCCTTGAGCTTGTGGGTAGCCAACACGAATTCTGGGCCCAAAACGCCCTTCACCGTCCGGAGCACCAATGGGTGCTTGGACACCATTATCCCTTTTAGTCATTTCTCAGTGATTTCACCACGAAAAGCGTTCTACTACTTCATGGAATTCAGAAACAAAGGATTCTCCATTGCCCCTTGGTGTTTCTGAAGAGTGCTAAACTAATTTGATAAAAATGAGCACAACAACCCCTATTTGTAGAAAAATCTCCTGCAGCCTTATGGAGACCATACCAAGATTCAAGTGGCGAGTTAAATGTTTGTTTTAAAAGAGGGACCGCCTAGGAAGAAAATTTTACACAAAGGATGTATAGGCCAAGCAAGGCTGAATTATCAACCTTATAAAATAATTTATAATAGTGTGAAGGATATTCCATATCTGTAGCCAAATTTTAGCGCAAATCAATCTAACCATGATCGTTCGATGAATTTTCGATGGATGACTATAGTTGCATTCCGGAAGTAAATATCTGAAGCACTAGACTTGAGAATTGAAACCTTAGGAATAACACTAGAACCGTTAGATGCAAACATGTGGCAAGATCAAGGCTCATCGCTCATCACTCATTCTATATTTTCAATGCCTTGACATTGTACATTTTATTTAATTGAAATTCTCAATCTTTTTGAAGAAAGTGTGGTTGCCATACTGCTAGTGCTGGTAGTGGCGGCCATTAATGCCATATGTGATATGAACATCTGAAGAAATTTCTTGGACAACTCATAGCTTTAATGAAACAAGATTTGTAATGATTTCATATCGTTTGAGTGGCACTGGTGATTTTGACAACTTGTTAGCTTGAGGTACAGTTTGCATGTAGCCAAACGTCAATCAAATTAAACATTTTAATTGTACACGAATCATGATTATCATTATACCTAGGCTGGTAGTGGCACTAGTGGCCCATAAATAGGGATAGTGAATAGTGGATAGTGTCATAAGGGTTTTCATTTTCTAGGGTTAATAAGGATTTAGGAAGAAGATGATTTGGTATTATTGGGGATACTGTAAAATCTCCTTCCTACAGTTATGTAGTTACAGAGTAATCAGTAAAAGAAAAATTTCTTTCAAGTTCAGAATGGGTGGAATTAGAAAGAAGTTGATTTGGTTAACCTAACTTTGTAGACAGGTTTTGAACCAGGATGAGGAGCTTTGATGGAGATAAGTGCTATATCAGTGAATGGAAGATACATGCAAAATATTAGAGCAGATTTACTACTCCTCTTGTATCTTCACAACTCCCTATTCCCCAACATGGTTCACCTAGCAAGCTCCATGCATTTATTTTTTAGAGACACATTTGTATTACATGTTTTACATGAATTTGGTTTTCAAAGGGGATAAGTACATTTTGTATCTTCACAACTCCCATTTACCTAGAATGATTAGAACCCCCTTTCCCCCAGCATGGTTGGAAAATCCACCAACAAAAGCTTGGAATCATGCATTTATTTTCAGAGCCACATTTGTATTACGTTGTCACCAATAGAAGTTTTGAATCATACATTTATTTTTAGAGTTCCATTTGTAGTAAGTTGTCAACAACAAAAGCTTGGAAATTGGAATTAATTTGTAATCCATTGTAACGAGCAACAACTTGGAATAAATTATTAAATTGTATCTATGTAAAGTGACACACTGACATATGTTATTTATACAAAACAAGAGCTTGCCTGCTCTACACCTACTCGTTTAAAAATAAATAAAAAATGTGACATTGTAATTCAGTTGCAATAAAATAAATGGTTGTGTTGTGTTATTCTTCGTTATTCATTTACACTTACAGTAAAGAGATATATTTTGAGTTTAGAACTTTAGTGTCTATTAATATATTCAAATCAAATTTTTTCCTTTAAGAAATTAAGTAATATACTTTATGCAATATGCACTTGATAATTCATAGTTATATCGGCCCATCAGGGGAGTGCAATCATTCATTCCACCGATGTTTATGTGTTACAACGATGTGCTTACTTTTTTTGAATCTATCGGTATATCAAGGAGATTACCTTATGAGTCAGCCCGATAGACTATTGTTACATCGATACTAGGTTGTGATCTATTTTCATCGGGCCATCAACAAGGTTGTGATGGGGGTTCCACCGCTGAAACATTGTTAGGCCAATGGTATTGAATTTTGTTAGAAATGGGGAAAAGACTACGAGTACGAGATTTCAAATTTGTTTATGGATGCAATGTAGGCTATAATATGGATCTTGTCACACAAATTTCTACAATTTGCATTGATCATTTAAGTGTGGTATATTTTTGTGGTATATCTATTTAAGAAATAATTGCATGTAGATTTAAAATTAAAACATAAAGCAATACAAATGAAAAGAGAAAGTTACCATCAAATTGATAAAAAACATTATAAACACTAAAATTTGTTGTTGAACTTCTCCCTTGGTTCTCGATATCATTATTCATTTTTTTAAGTCCTTTGCAACGTTAAGTTACCGACCCCTTGGAAGTTGGTTTTGATGTCAATCCTAGCACACTAAATTTTAAAACAACTTTAAAACATATGCGTCATGTTTATTGTTTTGAGTTAATATCATAAACTACTTAAGTTTCAACCTTTTGATGAAAATTTGATGTATGGTTGTAGTTGCATTCCATAATGAAATGCACAGAGCGATAGGCTTGCGAACTTAAACCTCCAAAATCACCCTATAATCGTTAGATTTAGAAAGATCAATGGTTTAGAATTTGTAACATGTAGACCTAAGACGTTTCATTCACTTTAATGTTCCAATTTCGAGAAAAAAAAACTTTGTATTGCTAAGTGTCAAGTGTTTTTTTTAAGTGAGAGGGTCAGCACACAGGGAGATTTCAGTCTTTAGATTGCTCATTGCAGTGCACCACCCTATTTTGGATTCCACAGTAACACAATTCCACTTCCAACAAAGCCATTCCAGTTTCCATGAATGCCAACATTAATATTTTCAAGAGTTAGGACTTAGAATTTGATTAAGTGAAAGAATTCCTGTGGCTACGTTTCATCGTTTGACATTTCTTGAAATATTATTTTGTCAAAATTTGAAGTTTGGGTTTAGAGGCATAAGAATTAAGAAAAATTAAGGAGGATTGATAGGTATTAGGGAATTGAAATTTCACAGCTTCACATTGTATAAGCATGTCTACCACCAGTACCACTAGAGCAATGTCCGATAAAAAAATATATTATGTAGAATTGCTTAAAACCCTAGGTTTCACTGACGGGTACCATGATATTTATGATCTTGAAATCTATGGTGCAAAGAAAATGCAAGTTAATAGTATCAGTGCACTGTGGGTAACTGGATTAGGGTGCTTGATGTTACATGAGGTTTTCCCTTGCCCAAACTTTATCATGGTGTGTGCCCAAAATTATGATGATAACAAAAGAGAAATTGTTAATAAAAATAACAAAGAAGAATTGTTATCCATTAATGAATAAGAAATTGGAAAAGTTTTGGGGTTTACAACCGAATAATTTGGAAACGTCCACATTGACCTAGAAAAGCTTGCTAGTGATTATGAAGTAGTGGAAGAAAGGGAGAAAAATGCTTTCTTAAATAAAATAGTTAAGGATAGAAACAAATTGAAAGGTGGTCATAAGCCTCCTTATGCTTTGGATATTTTAAAACCATGAGTTCAAGATACTATTTCCATGTGAGCATTTGCCTCGGTTTGGATAGAAATTTGGAATGGGTGCAAGTCTCCTTGAAATGGTATATAATATCCATTATGGTGTTCAACATGTCAAATATAATTTTATTCAACACATTGTAGAATCCATGCATAATTTTTTTTTAATGATTAAAGCAGGTTCCACCAAGATATTTAGGTTCACAAGCTACTTGTGCTATTTTTTTCTATTCAAATATAGAGGAATGTTTCAGACCAACAAGCTTCGGATTTAGCCCTATAGTAATTCTGAGGAAAAGAAAATGGCTCCAGTATATGAATGGACCACTGAGATAAGGATGCATGATTCTTGAAGGAACTATAGTCATTTTGTAGAGTAATTTTTGGCTCCATTGCATCAAGCAATTACAAATACTCCAATGCCTAGTTTGCCTATGTCATGTAGAAACTACATTCATCTAGGAAAAGATATACAATTGGCTGATTGGTACTTAATGGAAGAATATACTGTGCTAAGATTTTATGGATCGGGAGTACAACCATACAAACTTCCAATACATGTGAGAAAAAGGGTTTTTGCATTGGAATATGTAAGGTAGATGCAAAGTGCTGATGAACTACACTTTCTCAGTCAGCAAAAGAAGACCTTATTTCCTTCTTTACCTTTTTCATGTGGAGGGTTCACATTGAAGAGAACATCATTTAGTGTGGCACATAATCTTTTGATTTTTTTTGACTTTGATGCTATCTGTCACTGGCAGTATGATCCATGTGACATCATTAAATCAATGATTGTGGCCAATAAGAATGCTGCAAGTAGAATTCAACATCAAAGTAAACCCTTTCTTGAAAACTTGAGAAACAAAGATTCTTGGGATGAGGTCAAAATAGCAATGGAGAAAAGTGCTGTTGAGAATGGTATCTCTTTTGAACAAATGTCAACAAAAATTATGACATTGCACCGAGAGACAATTAGGACATACAACAATTTTTATGAGAAAAGTGATAAACCATCTAGTAGAGTAAAAAATCCATGTTCTCTAGAGAAGGAAGTTACTGATAAAAATTGGTCGTGATAAAAAATTACTGCCTTTTGGTCTATGAGGAAGGAGCTAGGCGATCCAAGAGCTCTTGCAGAGTATGGAGATAATGAAGAAGATAAAGAGTTTAGCAAATTGTGGAATATAGAGCATCTTGATGAACATGGAAACAAAGAAAGTGATGATGAATCTAATGATGATAGGGAAAAAGTAGAACAAAGCCATATCAAAGCTGGTTTAAGTGAGGCCACAAAAGAAGCATATACTTCAGGAGCAACCATAGCTAAAAAAATAGGTTATGAAGGTGGTGGTTTGGGGTCCCAAGGACAAGGAATTCCTACAGTAAAAAATGTACAACATAGAAAACTAGTTGATAAATATGGCCTTGGAGCTAATATAGTAGACCAATGGCATACACGTAGAGCCGAAACAATTCAATTTGTTAGAGCTTCTAATCCTCATCCTCATGGTTAGATACAATCACAACTAAGACATGCCCATGGTGGAGAGCTTAGTGCAACTGGCACTACCTCTGGTGGCGATGGTATGGGTAGTAGTATTAGTAGTGGTCAACATATGCTACAAAAATAAATTACACACAAGAGGAAAACAATACAATATACCACAAAAACACCAAGTGATCAAAGCATACAAAAGAGGCAAAGGATTTTGACAAGTCGAAGTCACACTATCAGTGGATCTACCACAAAGGAGTTATTTCCAGGCACTCCCTCACTGCCAGTTAGTGTGGCTATGGCATCATTAGTAAGTGCAAGTACTACTATTCCTTCACCATTCAAGCATTCCATTGTTCCTGCGTCCCCAGGTTATGATTTCATTGAAGAGTTTAAAAAGAAATTAGACTTGTATAAAAAAGAAAAGAAGCAACTGATGGAGAGTGCACATGCTATAACTTTAGAGCCTGCAACAACCATGTTATTACCGATGTTTGACACAAATAAAAAAATCATGGAGTACACAATTGTTCTTCCCATAGTTCAAAACAAACCAACAAATTAGATGGATTGATCTGAATATCAGGTGACCAATTTTCAATTGGATTTTTTTGGACTCAAAAATACTGAAAAAATTAATGTATCAAAGAAGAACAATAAATTGGTGTACACATCATTGCTAAAGAAAGATAAAGAGAAGAAAAGGTTGCAAACACAAATAGAAAAGTTATAGGCAAACCTGACAAATGAGAAAACAAAGAGGAAAGTAGTAGATAACAAGAGCAATGAATTAGAAAAAAGAATAAAAAAATCTGCCTCTACATCAACAAGCAAAGAGGATAAACAAAATGAGAGATAAATGAATGACCTAAAGCAAAGGCTAGATGAGAGCAACAAGAAATATGATGAGGAAAAATCCAGTTCAGAAAAATTAAGAGTAAGCATTGTGAATGGAAATGCACAGTGGGAACAAAAATTGGAGAAAGAGAGAAAAATAAATGAAAGATTGGAGGCAGAGCTGATGGAAGCAAAAAAAGAAATTAACTCTTGTCAAAATAAGTTATCTGCATTGTGTTTAGAAACAATAAGGCATATGAAAAAAATAATCCGAGATGAAATAATACAGAGGATTGATCATTTGTGTGACATGTTTCAATTGATTGATGCTATCAGACAACATTATAAGAAGCTCAACAAATATTTAGTGGACAACAAAAATGTGCTAGCATTAGAGAAATCTACAAATCAAGTTCTACAAATAGTCTACAAATCCAGTGACAATGATTTGAAATCAAAAGGGATTACTAATTGGATTGCTACCTCAATGAAGTTGTCATGTATCATTGAAAAGTGTTCGAGAATGTGTGAAACAAAAGAATATTTGCATTTGGTTGCAGACAAGATGAAGGTGGTGAATGAAAAGATAAGGAAATTCTCAGAGCTTGGTTTGCCAAAGGCTTTTGACACATATGAGCAATTCATTGGAAAGGATAATTTCAGAAAGAAGATGGAGGGTGCAAGGAAGATTGATTTGGACCAGTTTCCTCAGAACCCAAATGTGGTGAACCATGTGGATTCCATCAGAACACTGATACCCTTGAATGCAAAATTGACTCAAGAATTCAAGACAGGTTCCACTTCTAATTAAAATCATGAAATGTTAACAAAACTTCAAGTCAAACAACATCAGTTAGAACAAATGAAAATTCCACCACCTGAAGAGTGGAAGTTGCTAGAAAAGGTGATACAGTGACTTGATTTTTGAATCTTTGATAATATGAGTTTCCAAGTTCCAACTCAGCTTTGTGCAAATTTGTATTTGGGCATTGGAAAGATTTTGCATTGCCAATGCCTCTATGTAATCCTTCATGTGAAAATGAATAAAAAATCTCAAATTTAGACTTCAGTAATGTGATTATGTTCAATTATCTATATTATTTATTTTATCATTTGAAGAAAAAGTCTATGGTTTCAAATGCTAGATACAAATTAAACAATTTTTGATGTTCATTGTTGTATATGCTACTAATACTATTGTTAAAATTTTATCAAGCATTGAGTTGAGTGATGAATCATTGAGTACATGTTCAAGTTTTACTTTTAACACAATTAAAATATGAACTATAAGGTGATGAACTGTTAGCTCATTATATTTACTTCTTGGTAGAGCTTCCAAGTTATGGATGTTGAACTGTTAGCTCATTACATTTACTTCTTGGTAGAGCTTCTAAGTTATGGATGTTGAACTGTTAGCTTCTGTTTTGTTGGGACTAAAAATCCTACTCAGTATCCACCAACTAACACCTCACCCACATCCCACATACTGCAAAAATACAATACATTTGATTTTACGATTAACACAAATTGCAGAGATTTTTGTGACCAAATCCATTTTGTGGCCCACATTACCACTTGATCATATCCATAAATAAATCTAAAACCCCATGGTCACAACCCTTATTCCTAAAAAAATCAATGTACTGACAAATTAAATGTACTTCCACACACTCAATTTGAATAACATAAACAACCACTTTGGAGACAACCAAATAAGTTAATAGCATATATGATAGAAGAATATAAATCCACAACAATTGAACACTCGAAATAAAATCAATAATTATGCATAACCTTCTCCATTGTATTGATCTTCAAATGATATGCATTATAACAATAGTTTATGATATGAGATGGATTGGTGAATTGGTGCAATCTATCTTCTTACTATTTTCTACTCTAAAGTCTAATTAAAAATGATGCGATGATATCTTATTTGGGTCTTGATCTCTCTTATATATGAGAGGCAACAAGCTACAAACCCGTTACAAAAAGTCATGACATTTGATAACTAAAAATAACTCAAATAAAACAATGTCGCAGGTGAATGCATCGATCCGTTTATCTCCAAGAAAAATCCCATGACCACCTAAGATCTGTTCAAAGCTTCTACTCCATGATAGGGCACTCATCATGCTGTCGGCTGGTGTTCTTACTCCGATGGTTGTCCTGTTGCATCTGACACATCTATAGTTTGGAAAACAAAAATATTGATTATAGAGAGGTGATGGATGCACTCCTATTGAGCATAGGTGTCCACATTAGAGATCTCCTCTTTCATATCATATTCCATATACATTATTTTTTCGAGCTGCTTATGAGTGTTTTGTAAAACCATATCCCTGTCATTGATTTTTTGTAACACAACAGTTAGAAGCCCAACAAGCTCTTCCTTCCAATCATCATAGTTTCGCGGATTTCCAATGTCATTATGAAGTGTCAAGACTGAATCAAGGAAGTCAAAATATTCCCTAAGCCTGTTATGATATCCATTATGTGAATATATCAGCTTGTTATATGTCAGCAATATTTGTCCTTTCATGATTTTCTTATCTAGGAGCTCCTCTCTTTTCTCGATCATTCTCCCCTGCAATCGTTCATTCTCCACCAATGCAATGTGTGTCTATTTGAATAGTTTCCAATATTCATCAACACACTTCATAATTTTGTTGAATCTTTCTTTGATCATTTCAGATACAATGTTATATTTGATGGGTTTCAATTCTTTCTCCAATTCTTTGCATTTCCCCTGAGATTTCAAATGGCAATTCTTCCAATAGGCTGCATTAGCCAATGCATCAAGCACTCTCTTATCATTTTCAATCCATGGGGAGTACAAATTTGATGTGGAGGAGGAAGATGTTATTTCTCTCTGATTTTTTAGCTCCTTCTTTAGTTTGTCATTTTCTTTAATCAATTTTCTGATCTGTGCTTCGGTAAACTTTGCCACATTTATGTTCAATTCTGCTGTCTCCATAGGGTTGGTATCCCCTACTCATTGAAAAAAGAGATGTCCAAACACTTGGTTTGGATTACTAATTATAGCAAGTCTTTTATCATGGGGATACAATGACCAAATAAGCAACGTGGCTTCGTCTGGGTTGTACCCAGATCCTAAATACATTTTAAGCACTTGCTTCTTCTGTTAAGTTCATTGTCTTATCCCCTCTTTTTCTAAAGCTATCAAATACAATTGAAGAGATAATATCCCACCCTGGTAGGAGCAACACTCTAGCTTCTTGAAGTAATTCCCTTCCTCTTTCAAGAGTGATGGACTCCATTTCCTTATCTACCTCCCTTTTCAATTCCTCTAGAGCGGTTGCCTCCTATTCAGGAGTGATATCCTGTATCTTTTGTCTCATTTTTCTGCCTTTATATTCATAAACAAATGATTTAAATTTAGAAGATTTAACAAAATCACAATCAGAAATAAAATCTTGTCCAACCCTAACCCTCACATCATCAAATAGTTTATTTTATGCCTCAAATCTTACAATATTCTTCTCTTGAGGGGGCTCGTACTGTGCAATCATAGGAGCACTTATTTGTTTGACCTGCTCACCCTCTTCATTACTCTCCTCTTATTCAATTATATCAATATCTACAAAAAAAACATACCTCAGGAGTAGGCTGTGAAGGTATATAATGTAAGGGCTCTATGTCTTCAGCTTGTAGTCCTGAATAGGTTGCATGAGGCACATCAAAAATAACTGGGGGCACATCCTTTACCAGTTCATTGACACGAGCGATGAGTTGCTCAATTCTTGTTAAAGGATCATGTATCTCACCAAATGCCTTTGAATAAGATGGGACATTTTTTCTCTTCCATTCCTCTGCAAGCATAATATTGTTATAGGCGGCCATTCTTTCCTTGGTGGAAGCCTCATCATGGTTTCTTATCACATCTTCGACTGAGAACAAATGTTCATACCCTGATAGCCCCTGCGATAATCTCGCCTTGTGAATAAAACCTTCTGCATCAAATTATTTCCTTACATCACCTAGAGGTAGGTTGTACTGTGCTAATTTACCATCAATTTCCCCATATCCTTCATTGGCAACCAATGCAAAGTATCCAAAATAGAAGGTGCTGGGCATAATTGATTGTTTTCTATGCCCTTTGAGGTGTTTGGCATCAAATTTTTCCAATTGCCTCACAATTTATAAATAATAAATTCGGTCAGGAACTACTCATGGCATCAAGTGTGGAGCTCCTTCGAACCCATTAATCCTTATCACTGTACAATCAGAGAAAGCATACTAGTCTCCCCAGTTATGATTCACTTTATTTCTCAATTCACTTTCCTTTGGTCTTAGAAATCTTTGTACTTGTGGGGATAGGTTATAATTGAACAGATATCCCAACAAATTCATCAATGGTTTTACAAAAAATTCTTCAAAATAAAATTAATGAGACCTACCAAATCGGTTGTCCCCCAATGAAGTCCACATTTGTACAGGTTTGAAATCTCCATTTTCATCTGTATCTTTTATCCTTAATTCTTCACTCCAAACCCCTCTGACTTGTCCTTCGTATAAAAGTAAATGCATAAGCAAAGAATAGTGTTCAAAATTAATATTATCACTATTATTTTTTTATCTTTTCAAGCCCTTGATTTAGGGCATTGGCCAAGTAGCTAGCATAATCAAATGGCCTGGCATCCTTACTCTGTATGTTTGCAGCTAAGAGAATTGATGAAATAGACACTAGAGGCAGAACCTCTACTCCCAAAACTTGACCAACTAAATAATAAGTGTATCAAAAATAATCTTCGAATAAATCTTCATGGAAAGGAGGGTATTCATTGCTAGATAACCTCCTGAGTTGGCCTCCTTCATCCTTGGGCCTATGCAAAGGTATTTCCATCTCTTATAGCTGGTATCCATGTGGCGATACTCTGTCAAGAGGTCTTTGAATGTGAATGATAAATTCAGTGAACACTCTAATTGAAATACATTAGAAATGAGATCCCTAGAAATAACAAGCATGTCACCCAAACCATGTGACTGAATAGTTCTTTTCTTGGGGTCATATATGATAGAAATAGATTTAATTAGCTCTGCATTCACAAACACATTGGGCACAACAAGTCTTCCTAGGTTCAACCTCCACAGATTGCAGACTGGTTGAAACCTAAATTATTTTCTGGAATGGTACATGAAGAGGTCATACCCTCGTTGCGGTGTCCAAATATCTCCTAAGCCCTTATGTTTTTCCCATAGTCGATCCATTGAAGGATTCATTTGAGCAGTCCTCTTGGGTCTCGGCCCTGAACCAAGGCTTTGATCTATCAGGTCTTCATTTAGAAGTCTCTTAGTCTTTTGATTTTCGGTTTTCTATTTTTTAGCTTTGGGTTTGTCTGTACTCTCTTCCATTATTTAAATTTTAAGCTTTTGAAGAAAATAGTTTCTCAGTTGGGTCTGAAGTACTTACTTGAGTCTCGCTGAGTCACCTCCATTGGTCTTGGCTGCGTAAGAACTTCAAATTTGTCCTTTCTGCTTTTTCCCTTAGCAAAATCTTCCAAGATTTTGTAACATGGGATCAAATTGTGATATAATTAAATTCAATTTTGGTTCATAAATGCACCATCTGTGGACCATCTTTCGGTCTTGTCATCAGAGAAGAACATTTATTTCAAATATCTCGAAGTCGATGATGCCCCAGGATGTGACATCAGTCTTTCCCCGATAACCACCCTCTCCACCAATGGATACCTTTCCTTCAATCTATTGATGGGACTCCAGATAATGTTTCCCCAATATACCTAGTTCCCTCGATATACTTTATGCATTCGATAATTCATGGTTATATCGGGTCTTTGGGGGAGTGCAATCATTCGTTCCATTGATGTTTATGTGTTACAATGATGTGCTTACTTTTGTTGACTCTATCGGTATATCAGAGAGAGCACATTAGGAGTCAGCCCAATAGAGTATTGTTACATCGATACTAGGTTGTGAGCTATTTTCATCGGGCCATCAACGGGGCTGTGATGGGGGTTCTGCCGATGAAGCACTGTTAGGTTGATGGCATTGAATTTTGTTAGGAATGGGGGAAGAACTATAGGACTTGAAATTTATTTATGGATGCAATGTAGGCTATAATATGGATCTTGTCACACAAATTTCTACAATTTGCATTGATCATAAAATCAAAGTGTGGTATATTTTTGTGATTATTGATATGTGGAAGATAAGTGGGGTGGAGGCTAGTTTCTTTGTAAGGAAGAATTAAAATTCCTTTTAAGAGATCAAATTTAATATCACAATTTCATGGATGATGTAATACAATATAAAATATCATCAACTACAGTTTGGAATATGATTCATGAAGTGAAATATAAAATAAGATATCATGAAGTGCAATGATTCACAATTTCAATGTTCATTGAATACAATATAAAATATCATCAACTACAGTTTGGACTTTGGAACAATGGAAACTAATTCATGGAGTGTAGTAAAAATACCTAAAACTTGCTAATTCTCTTCCATTTCCCAAACGGAGTCAGGGTCCTCAAGTTGACGCTCATCTAGGGATAAAGTAAAAGAGTCATCTTGATTCTGAGTTTGCTCTTCATTTTCTTCGTCCTGTGTCTCAAATTCAACATTCATTGTGTGATTTGTGTCAAATTCAATGTCATTGTCATCTGTCCTAGTCCCACTGCCACTGCCAGTGCCACCAGTACCAACGTTTGGAATTGGAGAGTCTATGTTGCACAACCCGGTCCCTCTTCTTTCACATGTGGACCTCCAGATTACGAGTGCCTTTTGAAAAGGAATTTTTTGACATCATACACCGTTCCTTTTATCCTCAAGAAATTTTCCAAATTCTTGTCCAATTTGTTTCTTAACTTTGATTTCAGAAACCCCAATGTACTGAAAACTCTCTCATCCTCCACCAACCCCAATATCATTGTTTGACATAAGTCAACAAGTTTGAAATATTCTGATATCAAACCACACAATATTTCACTCTGACCTAAGCTTGTCCAATTTTTTTTATTGATCCCAATTTAAAGGCCTTCTCCTTTCCCATGGATTTATACTGGTCCTTCATAGCTGTTGCAAAACTCCTACATTGTTGTCTAAGATTATTTGTATTTAAAATTCCTTCTACTGTCTGCTCATTGTATGTTACCTTTTTCAAAAATCGTTCGATCAATATTTTTACTTGATCATGAAAATATATTGGGTTATCTCGGTTTACCCAAAATTGAGGATACACAATACCCGTGGCTTCAAGTATTTCATGTCAAAGGAATATTTCATGAATCTTTGAGGAAAGAGATTTTGCAATTTCCTTCAAATTATCATTAACAGATTTAACAATGCCGTTAAAATCTTCCTCGTTAACAACTACTTCTCTACTAGAGCGTCTGTCTATCTTAAAATGGTACATTGGTATCTCATATCCATGTACACAGATACATAAGTGCTTGGTTGCATTAAACTGTAAATAATTATCAAGATCATTCAAATCAGTAATTTTCTGCCACATGAAATAATTTGTGCCTTCTTGTGTTAGATCTAGATATAGATGATTGAGGGCCAAGCATGCAAGTTTACATAGATTGGCATATTCATAAATATAAATAGTTCTATCTTGGGATTTCTTCGCAAGATTGTTCATCACATCCAACATGTGGAGAAGACTAGCTAAAGTCAAGAGTGTCTCTATATCGCTTAACCTATGTAAGAGGTCAGGATCTTTGTCTACTGTGTTGCGATGCTCGTACATCACTCCAATCAAGGATTGATATTCTGAAAGAACTCGTTGCACTGGTCCATGTAGGGAGATCCATCTGGTATCAACATCCTTGAGAAGATTGTTTCCTAGTGTTATTCCCTCAGTAAAATTTTGAAATTCTATGAAATGTTTGGGACTTCAACAGAAGTATGCGTGGATCTCATGAACTAGATTTTCAACTTTTGATACTGTAGGAAACTTGCTTACAATTTTGAGTGCTAAATTCATTTTGTGGGCCATGCAGTGAATGCCAAGCATGTATGGTGCACAACTAGTTTGTAAATTTATGCAAAAACCACTCCTTTGACCTTGCATCACTACAGCTCCATCAACTCCTACACACACCAAATTTTTGGCAATTGTCAACTCATCCGTACCTGCAATTTCATTCAAATATTTCTTGACTAGTTCAAATAGATTTTGAGATGTTGAACTTTATGAACACAAAGAAGATGAGCTTGGCGAACATGCTGTTCTACAGTATACAAATGCATACAGACCCAAGAATTATTGTCTATCGCAGTAACTTCATCTAAAGATAGTGCAATGAAATTTGACTCTTTTACTTTCTCCTTTAAATCTTCCTTTTCCATGACAACAATACAGTTTTTCCATTCCCATCTAGCGTTTACTGACCAATGTGAGAAGGGAAAGTGAGGAACACTCAAATAAGATAATAAACTAGAATATTCTGGGTAGTCTATCATAGGACGCCCTCTGGACAAAATATGAAAAATAATACTCATCTGAACAATTTTTGACAGATTTGCTGCTGCCATTGCTTTTCCAAAATGAGCCTCAAGTGTACCTTGACATTTATCAAGCTTCAACATTCTATGGTTATGCTCTTCATAATCCGTGACATACTTAACATGATGACATTCTTCCTTTGATTTCCATTGTACGATTGATTGTTCCTTTCCGTCTATGATTTGTTTTTCATAAAATTTACCGATATGCTTTTCTATAATGTCAAGATTTAGCTGCAACATTTTATCTCTTCGACATTTCCAACTAAAAATCATACATTTGACCTCTGTTGCACTTTCAATATCATTTCTATTTCCTACCCCCACTAGTACAATGAATGGGTACTTCGACAACCAACCAAGTTGAAAATTCCTTGTCATTTCCTAGTCATGCCCCAATTTTGATTTGCCTTTTCTTTTCTTGCTACCAACATCATCCTCATCCAAGTCAATTATCTCATTCTAGCTAACCAAGGTGTCCCTTGGAACATCTTTTGCAGTATTTCTATCATCATTTGATACATTTTGATTTAATTCAATGACAATCTCACCTTGACCATCCTATGGCGGTGAGGTATTGTGAATGCCTTTTTCAATAATAGTTGGTGGAAGAGTTGATGATGTAGCTCCATCTTGATCTGATGGATTAGAAGCTTTTCCAATTCTAAAGTAAGACTATATGGTACCTCTACGTTTTGGGAATTTTGATGGACTCCGAGTCTCTTCATTACCTTGAGGAGTCTTATCTTTGCTGCTCGACATATTGATCTCTCACTTTGAATAAAATCTGGAAAAAAATGTCTTGTTGAAGAAGGAAAAATAATATAGATCCCATTCCCTACTCAAAATCATCTTTAAGATTGAAGCAAGAATGAAAAATAGATAAAGAAATCTTATTATTATAACTAATAATAGTATGAAGAAATGATCACTCACCTTTAAGTCTACGTTTTTCGGCTTTCGTTGACTTCTGAATCAAGAAGTAGAACCTCAGAACCGAACAAAATGTGTAAGAATAAATGTCAGTTTCAATTGTATTTATATCAATCCATATTTGGCAAATTCCGTGGGATTTTTAAATGGTATGTTAAAAATTTGGCGAATCCCGTGTGCTTATACAATGATACTTTGTAATTTTCAAGGCGAAATGTGTCCTCAAATGTAATTATTTTTAAATGTTATTGGCGAAATAGGTCATCATAAGCAACTATTCATAAATTTTAATTGGTGAAATGGGTCTTCACAAGCAACTATTTGTAAATTTTAATTGGCAAAATGGGTTCTTATATAATGTTGTTTTAATAGTATTGGCGAATATGTAGGTGTTTTATGACATGCTACTGAGATTCCAGGTGAAAATATTAATCTGTCCATTGGAAATGAGTAGTCTGTTATTGCGAATTTATTGCCTAAACATGCCTCATAAAAAAAACCGTTGGCGAATGGACATGCATTGGACCGATGGTTCATAAAATCCGAGCGATTTGGACACCCTGTTGGGTATGATTAATTCACCAATTTTGACTTGTTCGATTCCTAGAATTCGCCAATTGGCGAAGATTCGCCACTAAAGTTTTCCTTGATTATTTTAATACATCAGTTACCTTCGACTCATTTTCTTTGGTAAATATAATATCCTTCAACAAAATTACTTATTTACAGACTCATATTCCACTTCACAGTCTTCACATTCACTGTTGATCTCTCAAAATTGATCTTTGACATATTTTATCATCAAAAGATATCTTGCGGAGTACTATTCACACATTGTCTGCTTAAAGCAATTAGAACACACTTTCACATGTCTATCTTCATCTTATCAAAATTTTTATCTTCTATTTGTACCATCAACATCCTTCAAAAAGGTTCTCCAAGTTGGCTTCAAACATGAAATATAAGATATACAATATTTTCAATGAAGTCGGCTCCAAAAACATTTGTAATAGAAAGAAAACTTATGTGGTCTAGGAAGAGACATGTCCAAGATCAATCCTTTATGAAACTTATCTTCAAAATTGGTGCACACATCTAAAAACTTGGCACAATCAACCTAACATGACAAGTCATTCTAAAAAACAAGCAAACTGTCAAAACATCAACTCCAAACCAAGGTGGTACCAGAGAGATCAAGAAACACTTTGTAAACAACTTCAAAAAATTAAAATACCATTTAGAACCACTTTTGTGCACCCCTTTTTTTATAATCCAATCAATGCATGTTGGCACAAACACTTCATACTCAGGAAACAATAATTCTAAACATTGTTGTGAAGGAAACGATCACAAACCATCTTGCAGAGCCACTTGAGATCCCAATGAGCTTCCATCATACATTACAAGGCTTCTGTACACATTCTTGAACCAAAATATGTTGACGTAGACTGATTAAACATCAACAGACCAACCTACCAAGTTGTTGGAACATAGACAATACATTGTCATCTACAAAACCGTCAGTGGTGAACCAAAATTGTTTGAAACTCGGACTAAGAATACATATCATATTCATAAACTTAACTTTAGAACCACAAGGTAAAACATTGAAATGCAGTAAAATGTGGAGACATACACTTCACTTCTTACCATACATTCATCAAGACTTAACAAATTCAAATACTGACAACTCCATAATACTTTGTAGTGCAACTTATGCATGGATATATGGAATACAAATACTTTCCAAATGTGTAGAGCTACTCTTCTAACTACAAAAGCAAAACTTCATCCGCTGATTAATGCAGAGCATCTGACAAAGATCCTGTGTAGGCAACTCTATGGCAGAAAAATTTGAACATTTTCAACCAAGGCTTTTGACACCCAACCATGAACTTTGATTGATGATGCACAATGGTGTACAAATGATAATATATACTTATGAACTTTAGAAGATAGGAAAATATTAAATCTCTTTGCCATACAACCATGAAAAATGCATAATGAATATGCTATCTACAGGGGAAGACATCAATGACAACAACAACAAAGGTTGACATCAATGAAACCACACTATTCACACATTTTCCAACATATGCGTATGGGTTATAATAAAACTATTTTTACATATAAGTGATTAGATTTCATGATTTTATTAGATGCCATTTTATGCATTAAGATCAACACCACTAATAATAACATCTAAATAGATAAAAGGTAGAAGGCTTCACCTAGTGGACACATACTAATGAAAATTTATATAGGACATATAGATGGGAATTGTATTGAACAACAAGATTGTATACAAAAAATTATAATGGCTATTAATTTAAGGTTAAAGTATAGAATGGTAATGGAACATGCATAAACAAAAGAACTAGAGTAGATAGATAATTTTCTTATTTTTACTCGTAGGTATATTAACCTTTTTTTGGTGATTGTAGGTGAAGTTGATGTATATATAAGAAAACTTGTTGATCATAGTTAAGAATAATAGAGAATTGGAATATATATCTAGGGTTAATATTCTATATTTAAAATCTTTAAAGGTTCTTTTCTTGCTATTACACATCCTATTTTCAAAAAAATTAGGGGTTCCCAAAATTTGGCTTTCATAAATTATTTTTACTTTGATTTAGCTTTAAACTACTTCCTTTGTTTCATTCTCTTGGTCAAATCTTCATATTCTTCAAATTTTGTGTTGAAATGCTAGGTCATAGATCTTAAATATATTCGGGATTATTTTTTAATCAATAGATTTATTGTATTTATTTAATTAAGTTGCATTTATTTATTCTCTCTTGCTTCATATAATGCATCATATTGCATATTTTAAATCTTTTCATATTGATAGTTTTGATGATTTTATTCATGAAGGGTATTGTACACTTTTCAAGAGAATCATTATATTCACAAAGCTGGTTGTCGAAAGGCCCATCAACACTTTGGCATCAGGAATGCCTCCATTTTTTATTAATGAGGTGCAACTTTCTCTACTATGTTTGTACCTTGGTTTAGAAGTAACCTTGTTAACATTCTAGGTGATTATGAAATCCATAAAATATTTTATATGTAACTCCAAAATTATACTCCCAAAGGTAGTAGAACTACACAAGTAAACCAAAAATATTGAAGGCCATCATAGCTTTACTGAATATCATTAATGATGATGGATCTTGTAGGTTATTTGTGTTCACTCTAGAGGAGGAGGCGCATTTCAGTGCCTCAACTTGACACCTAATTGTTATGCCTTGCATAACCACCCCATGTTTTTCCTTGGTCAAAATGGGTCCCCCTTTTGTTCTTCTGTCCTTGGTTGCTTTTTCAACAAAGTTTGGAGTTTTTTTTCTCCAACACTTTGTTTTTTCTTTTATTGTTCTGCCAGAACAAAAACCAGAACAAAATTAGGTTTGAAACTTATTTTAAGGATTCCATTCCGATCCTGATCCCGGTTGTCTTTGTCTTTGTCGGAGCCAGAGTGGATGTTAAGTCTGAGGTTTATTCATAAGTCTCGAATTTGTTTCCATTCCGCCTCCACCTCCACCTTTTGGTTTGTTCGTTTGGACTTAAGATCGGTGATGGGTTTTCTTATTTTGGTCTTCGTGTTTTTATTTGCCTTTTCTTTCCTCTTTCTTCTTTGTTGGAAGAACCAGAACCGGAATCGGAACCAAATTCGAAACTTGGACAAAGTTTCTAAATCAACTTCCATTTCGATTCTGATCCCACCATTTTGTTTTGTTGTTTGACTTTACTTTAGTCGCACGGTAGTAATGTGCCACTTCCCTCTATGGTTCTGACTCTAATCTGTTGCATTTATGGCATTAATTATAGGTGCCATGCACGTATGAAGCTACATTTTAAACCTTAATTAATGATTAACTAGATGTTATCATCATTGTTTAAATATTAAGGATGAACCAGAGCTGCGGTGGAACATTTGAGCGCGTGATTCAATCGAAAGTGAGATAGTTGTGCATGGATTCACATCAGAGGGCTAGCCTATTTGATTGCGTTTGGAGGTAGGGTTTTTGTTCTTCATTTCATTTGTTTTGTGTTAAATTCTGTTTGGTCATTTGTGGTTCGCATGGATTCGTGACTCTTGGTTTTATTTTGAGTTCATGTTTTTTGTTTTTTTCATATTCTCTTTTGTTTTGTTTTCTGGTTTTTGTTTTGTCTTTTTAATTTTTTGGCTTTTCCCATTTGTTTGTTTCTATCACGATCATTTTCATGTTTTAGTTGTGACCGTACCGTGATGCCCTTGATTTTTGGAGATACGAATCATCTTCTATATTTCTTTTATAAGGTTCGTTTATTTACAGTTTTCTTAAGGGTCCTTCGGCGTAATCGACTTGATTAGTTTTGAATTGGGTAAATTTTGTGCCCTAATTATTTTAAGTTGAAGGGTTTATCAATTAGGGTTTTTGCACATTTTCTATTTAAATTAGAAAATGATGTCCTAGTTACTACTTTTCCTCTCGATCATATGGGGATGGTCTCGTGCGGTTGTTTTTGAGCCCCCTTAGTTTGTTATGACCTAGTCTTTAGGTTATGATGTCATCCATTATCCTGTTGAAGTTGCCAGCGACGTCATAATTATTTGAAGAGGAATCAGAATTGGAGTTGATTTTGATCTTTAACCTTGATTTGTAGTAAGTATTGGTTACCATTTTCATTCCGTCTTTGATCCCGCTTCCAATAAGAAACAGGCTTTCAAAATGTTGTTAACACTATCAAAACCGGAACCAGAGTCAGACATAAATATGAAATTTCTTGATGGTACCAAATCGGTTTCCATTTCGATTCCGATTCCGGTTGCCATCCTGACTCTGATTCCGATCCCGCCGTATGGTTTATTGCAAACTCAATGCCTATTTTGGTCTCAACCTTGACAGTGTTTTTAAAGGATAATTTTTAGGATTTCTTCTACTTGGTTCTGCCTTTGGTATGTATGGAAGGATAAGATCTCTAATCATGTTTTTGTTATACTTCTTATAGATCTAATCTGGGGTTTTTATTGCAGGAAACTAAAAGATGTCTGGAGCATCAGGGGAGGCTTCTCAGAGAAGTCAGCCTGCAGAAACTTCAAAGGAAGCAACTAAGTCTAAAAAGGTTAAACCTGAACAATTCCCTTATACTTTGAGGTATAATCATTGGGGTCCTATTGTTACTGCTAGCAAGGTGGAATCTGATTGGGCTGATATAATTGACACAAATCTGGGTCCATTTAATCATGAGGAGTTGTACTTAGAGACATTTGCTGAGGAGGTGACAGGAAGAACTCAAAGGATAGTTGAGTCTGGTTTGGCTCACATTACTATCTTTCCTCTATCAATCCAATGTCTTGAGCTAATAATGACAACAACTGGAGCTTATAATCTAACCACTAGACAATGTGTTGATTCATAGGGTAATGTTATCATAGATTTGACTCCCCAAATGTTTCAATTTATGTTCAGTGTTCCTAATCCAAAGAATCTTGGACAACTTAATGAGGTAGAAGCTTTAAAGATATATAGAAATCATAAGGAGACCAACACGGCTCATTTAAATAAGAAATGGTTAAGAACTGAGAAGAAGTCTCTAATAAAGCTTTCAAATCAGCCAAAAAGGGTAGAATTATACAAAGAAGTTGGAGATATTATAATGATGTTATCTAGAGTCTTCAGAAAGAGAGATGCTTTTCATTTTAAAGAATGAATGTTTCCATTCATTCAAACAATCTTGGATGGAAGGAAACAGTTTGATTGGCCTATGATTGTGTCAGAAAGCATACATAATCAAATGATAAGAGTGAGGGAAACTAAAAGTTTCTTTATGACCTCTTATGTCATTTATGCAATAGCAAGGAGAGGCATCTTTCCAGGGTTAAACAGAGTGGGAGTGTTAGGAGAAGCTGGTGGGAAAAAGAAAGTATGGAATCATTATGACTAGTTGTCCTTGCAGATCTTTGAATTGCATTATAGAAGAGTCAATGATGCATTTTTGTATGTAGTTATTAACCAACTTAATGGAGATGCAAGATATAGACTGAGCCGGGAGGCTATGAAATTCATTATAGAGTGGGGGTGTTGGTATATCCAATACCCCAAATTCACTTATTTCAGGTTGGCTGGGTTTGAGGGTCATCTTCACTTGCTCCCTAGATGCTACAATAATAGAATAGTCCTAATGGAGTTTGTTTACCAAGATTTGGGGGTCAATGCAAAGTTTGGAATAAAGAATAAAACAGGTTGTCACAAGTTCCCCATGCAATTGGGTGGATACAACTGCTCACACCTTGTGGGAGCTAATGTTATTTGTAATGAGTTAATGCATTTGAAGTTGGGCCTATATACTGCCAGGAAGCATTTTGATATGAAGAAAAAGAGGAATGCCTTTCTTGCTTCAGTCTTTGATAAAAAATTCAACCTACTGGAAGACTTCTGGAGTGATCTCCAGGATGAATATGACCTCAGGAAGAGAAATTATGAGAGGTTGCTTGTCCCACTTATGGTAGAATTTGGGGTCAAAGTTGACATTCCTGAAACACTGTCAGGTGATGGTGTAATTTTGGATCCTATATATGAAGCACAAAATATAGGTACCAAGAACTTAGACCCTGTGGATTGGGATGCAGAGGAAACAGTGGATATCAAACAAATAGCCAGACCATTGTTGGATAGGAGTATCCAATGGGTTGTACTCAGAATAAAATCTCCTAGGGGTCAAAATTCTAAGAAAGGGAGAGGGTATAAGAGAACCAAGAGGAAAATTCCTCCCAAATAACCTTTAGAGTTCTTTCCCCCTAACATAGAGGAGTTTGAGCTTGAAGCTTCAACCCAAGAATTGCCCGAGACACATGAAGGAGAAGTTCCAATGGGATTGGTGCCCTCAACATCAGTTATGGGAGAATCATCTACCCAACTCCCTCCTATAGAGCATCAAGGTGAAGAAATGCCTAAGGGGACTCTTCATGATGAAGCTGAGACTTTAAAGGAAAAGGAAGCAGATATGGAGATTCATGACATAGAAACAAACTCTAATGATACTTTATCAGATAAGGAGACACAAGAGGAGATGCCTCTGAAGGAAACTGAGCAAGTGTTGACAAAAGAGGATCAGTGGGTATTATTTGAAGAGGCTAAGAAAGCCTTAGATGCATAGGAACATGCTGAAGCTGTGGAAAAACAAAAGGAAATAGATGCAAAGGCACAAGGGATGCTGGTAAGAACTTGAGTCCACTTTTTGGCCAAAAAGTGGAAGTGTTTTCCCTGATTTTCAGAGTTTGACACATTTGACCTTAAAATTTGAAGCACTTAGAGATGAAATCTTCAAACAAGTCACTAATCATAAAATGTAGTACTCAGAGTCTAGTTTCCAAATATGTAATTTATTTCAATACCCACATTGTACAAATTGAGTTTGAATAGGCTTTTGTAAAAACCACTATTTAAAAGTATTTTTTTTACCATACCATGCACGTGTACGACATCCATATTTTGACTTAAATTATCATATTTTTCTAAATTCTTTTGGGAAAAGACTTGTGACTCACTAAAGCATGCCTTGGATATTTTTTTGTTAATTTTTTATCAGGCATATTTGTCATTTAGAAAAATTGTCGTGTACGGCACGCATAAGATGACCTAAAGTTATCCATTTTTGCATTTTTTTTTTAAATTGAAAAGAATTGTCTGAAGTTTTCCCTTGTGCAATTCGTTCGTCAAAATGTTATGTTGATCAAAAGTTATTAAAATAGTAAAAAACACTGATATTTAAAGTTTATGGACCTATTTCATCAGAAATTAATTGAAAAATAGAAAAAATAATCCAATTGTAAAAAAAATTACATATTTGGAATCTACATTGTCTCATCTAAAATGGGTTTTAATTTTGTCGAAAAATTCTGCAAAAAAAGGTGTCAGCCATATGCCCAAACTTAGTATTTTTTTGTGACATTGCTAGGACCTTCAACTTGCAGGTCAAACCAAGTCCAAAGCTTAGGTTCGAGTCCCCAAGCCTTTTCCTAAACCGAAAAACAAAGCAAAAACCTGACCAAAAATTAAAATTTTAAAAAACGGATCCCGTTTCATTAAAAAATATATTTTTTATGAATTTAAGAAATGGGATCTCGTTTCAAAACAGGATCCCGTTTCTTAAAATCATTTATTTTTTATTTTTTTATGAATTTAAGAAACGGGATCCTGTTTTCAAAATAGGATCTCGCTTTTTAAAATATGGGATCCCGTTTCTTAAATTCATAAAAAAATTAATTTCTTATGAAACGGGATCCCATTTTTGGCTCGGGGTCCTGAACCTAAACGGGATCCCATTTTTTGCAAGCCGATTTCATTTTTTTGCCTAAGGCAAAAACTTCCACGTTTCGTGGACTCATCTTTGTGCTTCTACCTCAAGCTGATGGAGTACTCTAGCAACAACAGTTGGAGGCCAAACACAAAGTTGATGAAGTGAGCAAGCAACAACAACAAAAGGAGCATGAGCTCAGAACAAAGGATGAAAATGACAGTTTGGAAATGGTGCAAAAGATACATGAGATGGAAGAAGAAAAGGCCAAGCAAAGAAGAGAAAGAGAGGCCCTTGAGGCCAAGTTTAAAATGATTGAAAAGGCCCATAAGAAAATAAAAGAAGAAGAACCCTTGCAGAAGAGTAAGAATGCTGAGGCTCTGGCTAAGCAACGACAAAAAGAGAAGGAAGCATCAGACAAACTCAAGGTCTTGGAGAAGGAAATAAATAAACTACTTTAAGAGAAGAGGCTGGAGGAAGAGAAATTGAAAAAGGAGCAAGAAGATAAAATGATACAAGAGCAAAGAGATAGGGAAGAGGCTGAGAAGATTGCAAAAGAGAATGCAAAAAAAGAACAACAAAATGTACAGGAGGTTGATTCTCAACCTAGGGTTAATTTACTACAACCATTATCTTCTACAACTGCTGCCTCTTCTTCTACAGTAATGGCTACTACTCTGAGTGCTCCTACCTGGTTGAAGCTTGATCTTGAAAACAAACAAATAGCTCCCCCACAACCTCTTAATTGGGAAGGTATGATGAAGGAGATTGAAAAGAAGAGACCTAAGAAGAGGGCTAGAATTCTTCATTCCACAAGACTAACTGAGGTAGGGGAAATTATTGCAGAATGTGCAATACTAGTAGTGGATAAAGATATGGGAGACATGCAGATCACTGATTACCAATTGGGCACTGACAATTTAGGAAGGCCTACAATAAATCAGCAGATGAACCTGATTGATGTTGTAGCCTCATCCACCAAGTCAAGGATGATGAAGGACAAACAAAGAAAGGATGAGCTCAAAGCTCAGTTGGATCAGCTGCATACCTTTTTGAGGGATGTTTCCACTCCTAGATCACAACAAATTGCTGCCTTAGAGACACCAATTTTTCTTAGCAAAAGAGAGGTTGATGATCTGGTGCAAATATTGAATAAGGATGGGATGATGGATAGATGGACAAATAAGCTTAACCAAGAGGTAGGAGAGGTGTTAGTAATCAGTTTTGAGATCCAAAAGGTAGCATTAGAATTAATAGAAGAAATGAAGCACCATAGTGAAACGTTGGAAAGGCAGGAGGAAGAATATAGAGGATATGTCCAGAGGATAAAAGATATCAATAAATTTCCAAAGTCAACTCTTCTTGAGCAGTCAATCCTTGAGGAAGACAATGCAGACTTCTTGAAAAAGGCCTCTAGCATAATCTGACTCAGATATGATTTTATATACAAGCATAGGAATGAAATCCAAGATGCTAGTAAGGATTTGAATGAACAACTTGATGAACTAGAAGTTGTTTTAGCTATTCTAGTTAATGTTGATATACCGGTTAAAGAGGGCCTGCCTCTAAGTCAATTAAAAGAGAAATGGGACAATAGATTTCAAGAGGTTATGCAAAAAGAGGATGATGGGGAGGATCTATTATTAGATAGATTGATGGATGTCAGGGAAGGAGTGAAGGCTGCAAAAAAGGAGTTGACTAAATTGAAAGAAATGGAGGGGTTTGCCTCCGCAGAACTGAAGAGAATTAAATTTGAGGACAACTGGATTGATGGGCCGGATATAGATATTCTTCAACAGGTCTTCTCTAGTTATGATGAATACATTCTGGAGAAAACTGCACAAGAATGAGTTGGTAGTCTATTTTGGGTGCATGACTTCCCCCCCTTCTTTCTTTCCTATTTCACAGGGCAATCAACATTGGAACTGGAGATCAGCTAGTCCAAGTTTTTGAGGAGATTTCAATTCCTTGATTAGTGGATCTCAATTTTGATTGGGAGGATTTTATGCTTTGCACGCCTATATGTATTTTTGGGTGCCATATTGTAAAGGTCGGCTAATGAGAGTAGAATTAGCCACTTGATAGTAGGAGATAGGAATTTCATAGCTTTGAAAGGATACTTTGTTTTTCTTAAGTTATAGTTGAGTTTTAATACACTTTTATACAGTGTTATGTTTGAAATTGAGTTTACTGGACGAGGTTAATGAATCATAATCTGTCTATATTTTAGTGAGTTTTCTGAAGCATAAATGTTTCTTATTTGATGAGAATCAATAGAAGGAACCAGATTTCAAAGATTATTTCATTAAATTGTCTATGGATGGAATTGTTACATGTTTGTTGATCTATGTTATTAGCAACAAATGAAGAGTTTGTTCTTTTTAAATCTTAAAAAGTATTGTGATGAGTGATTGTGATGGTTAAACTAAGCACTGTAGATGCATGCAATGGTATGGATTGTTCTGTAAATTGCATCATGTTATGGTTTTCTTGATCTATTGAAGGAGCATTCGTTGTTGAAAGCATATGTCTGGATATTAGAGAATTTAATTCATGTTTTACTGATTTATGCCTTGAACTATCTTCTTTTTGTTTATTTTAACCCCCTTTCGTTAAGTATAGATTGATGAATCTGTTGTTGCTTGCATTCCTTATTGCCAACAAAGGCCCCTTGAACATTACAGTTGCATGGACCAATTGAGTGACACCAGACAGTTGAGAACCAACTACCAGGACCTTGGGAGTTAGGCTACTATATGTTGTCTTTCTTTTTTAGGAGAAATAGAGTAGAAATATTCTGTTTAACGTTGTTTGTGTCATTTTCACCATCAACACTAATTTGATACATTCTTGGGTTGCATTGGAAAGTGTTTTTGTAACACAATTTGAAGAGATCATTGAATCAAAGGAAGCTTTTAAATAATTTTCAAGTGTAAAACACAAGTTCAATAAATCCATAACCTTATTCCAAATTATTCTTAGAAAAATTGGCTTCCCTTTTCCTTTGACTTAGTTGGCCAACTTGGATTTAGATCTTCATGCCCTTGATCCCTTACTTCAATGCTTGTGAAACAAGTACTCAAAGTATTGACTTTTATAGATGCCTCAGGGATATGCTAAATGATAGTTTATAGCTTTTAATCAAATAAAATTTAGTACAACTTATTTACCTATCTTATAGTTTTTCTTAATATTCTTATTTCTTTACCTCCATGTTCCCTTTCCAAGTCAATGATATACTTCATTTATGTAGTTAATTGATAACTTCTTGCATACCCAATCCAATTCTTATGAGGTTCATGTACCTGAATATCTTCCTAATATCATCCCTTAAATTAAATTATCCTAGAGACTTATCCATACGACATTGAGTTATATGATGCCATTGAGAATGAGATGTGACTCCTTCACCTTTGATTGAGATTAATAGATCTAATATGGAAGAGGTTTATGAGGAGACTTCTATTGACCCAATTAATGATGAGATTGCGTCACATGCATATGAGAAGAGATTCATTTCCATGAGTAGATAAGAGTATGTACACATTTTTCAAATGGTGATGTGCATGAGGTGATCTCAAGCCATACATACCATGAAACACATGAAAATGATGTATAAAATTATTGCATTAATATTCTTGACATTTTTAATGATTTTATTGAGGATGATATACCACAGACACTTGTTTGAAGATGCTCTTCAACAAGTGCAATTTTCGTGCATTACTTGGACAAAGGTATGGCGTGATGATTCTTTTAGTTTCAACACTCTATATGGTAATCCAAGGAAAAATTGCTAGTGATAAAAAAAATGTCAATTGATGTTTGGCGGGACTCCTTATTGATTGATGATCTTGTGTGTGATATATCAATATATGAGGAGTATGGTGGAGAATAGTTTGCAACTAATGAAGAGACATATTGTAAATGAATTAAGCACGTATAGGGACATATGGTTTGAATAAGAAAACATTTTTATGGATTGAACATGGATCTAATGCATTATGAAAATTGTAAATTCTACATGATAAACAACTTTATTTTGAGAATAAAGTAATTCTACGTGTTAATCAACTTAAATGATGTATATTTGATATGCAAGAATTTTGATAGGTAGGAAACTACTTTGGTACATCTTCATTAGGTAGAAAATAAGTAATATTGAATTATGTCTTCCTAAACCTCATGTATATTTGTGAAAGCTTTGATTTGACTTTCTTTTTCTTGTTTTTTATTTTATTTTATTCTATCTCTTAGACTATAGGTGTTAGTTTGGTTTTCTAGCAGGAGAATTTACATGTTGCTAAAAATGGAACAATGTTAATGTAATCTAATTATGCAACTTTTTAAGATGCCAAAAATGAGATGAAGGAAAGGATAGTAAGAAAATTAGAGATATAGAGTCAAGACTATCCATCAAGTGGAGGATTGGAAGGGATGAGCATGATATAATGATCAAGGTAGAAATTATTTATTGGAAGAAATACACTCAACTTAATTCATGAGTATAGAATTTTGTACCTTTATACTTGTGAAACTTGATTAGGATAAACTTTGGTTGAATAAAGAAGTGATTAAACATATATTATGGTGGCTTGAACAAACCATTTTTAGGGTCCAACATAACCACCGATCGAATGTGAGGTTTGGGTTCTTGCATGGAACATTCAAAGACACTTGAACATTGTATACATGACTTCCTAATTTAGTCTACCAATGTACTACACCCTAATGGGTCTCTAACTCTTAATTGGGAATTATTATGGATTACAATCTCTCAACTAGAAGATGAATGTCTTCATTAGTAGTATATGATAATGCCTTTTGGACTTGAATATTTTGCCTTTTTTTGTTTATCTATGGATTATTATTTTGGTTGTGTTTTCTTTTCTTCTTATTCCTAAGGATGTCAAATGTTAGAAATGGATTTTGTAAGTTGACAACACAAAGTGATTTCACACTTAGCCACAAGAGGTAAACACATACCTATAAGATGTTTCTAGACTTGCAATTTATTAAAGAATATGTTATTTAATCCAAATTTAGATTTCCCATAAAAAATAAGTAATGCAAAATATTATGATTATGATGGACACGCTTGAGGGTTAGTGAGGAGAAGGAAAATTATGGGTGATAGATGTAAGGGAGATATTAAAACACCATGCTTAGAACAAAATTACTGAATTTGAAAGATAAAGTGGCACTCTTGGCCATTGCTAGATCTAACAAGGTATAACTCGAGTAATGGAAAAGAGGGTAGAGGAAGAAAACTCAAGGAAACATAAGCTAAATTGAAAAAAGGAATTGGTGATAAGGGGATAAGGGGGAAAATAGGGGCTTATGAATCAAGGTTGAAGGCTTGCATGTACAAAGGTGAGGGTGTGAGATTTATGAAAATACATATATAGTTATGAAGTGTAGAAGGAAGCAAAAGAAAGATCTTAGAATAAATAAAATGTAAGATTAAGCTAAAATAAATTTAATATTACAATACATGCAAGACTAAGCTAGATTAGGGGTGGGGGGCCTAGCTCAATTGGCTAAAGAATCCTATTGCAGGTAAGAAGTCATGAGGTCTAGTCTCCCCCCATCCCTATGGTACTGGAGGGCGTGTTATGACAACATCACTAGACACGTGGAAATTTTTTACTAGGTGTATTGTAGTTTATAGGGGGCTATCGATTCTTGTAGTCTAAAAAAGACTAAGATAGATTAAATAAAAAAGTAATACTTGATATATGTGTGGTGAAATAAAATAGATTAGAAAGAAAAATAAAGCAATAAGAATCAAACTCCAAAATGAAATCACAACTCTCAATTTCTAATTTATCAACAATAACCATTTGCATCAAAACAAAATAAAAGAAATCACTAGTGTAAAACCAATACAAACTATAATTGTTGATGGCATGAATGTGCTCAAATGATTTGAGATGCTAATTTATTAGTGTGATAACATTTACTTGTTCAATTTAGGATGGTGAAAATGTTGGATTAAGTTCCAATTTATAGAATTTTTGAGAGGAAATTGAACAACGAAGATTTAATCTTGGATCATGAGTTGGACCCTTAAATGGTGGAGGTCACAATTAGTTTTCTAATTAGATGGAGATGACTAGTTATTCAACTCATTTGATTGGTGACTTGATAATTATTTGATTAATTAATTAATTTGTGATCTTGAGAGACAAAGTGATTGGCTTGTCAATGGATTTTATGAATGAGTTTTTGGTTGAGGGAAAAACAAGTTTTGAAGGGCCCTTGAAACCCTTTACACAATAAAATTGTAGCCCATCTGCAAAAAAACAAAACTTAAGAGGTATCATGTCCTCAAGCTAAAGAAACACAAGAGAAACAATAATAGGAAACTAAATTAGCTAAATTGATTATTTAGTTAACTATTTAATTGGATAGTTAACCCATGAGGTGTAATTTATGATTTGATTTAATTTAATTATGAATATTTAGATCTAAATTTGAATTGATTAAATAAATAATAAACATTATTTAATGAATATAATTGTTATAATGTGATGGGATTAAGATAAGATTAATTACTTTAATGAATTAAGAGGTGGTAAGTGTGTTAAATGTTGTTAGAAGATTAATCTTTACTTGGTAAAGGTTATTCTTTATTTATTAACTTGTAGGAATATTCCAAAGGAATCCATACAAGTCTTTTGTCTTTTTATCTTCTCACACATGTGTGATGATGACTCATTTTATTTTTAATTCTTTTATTAAGGAATATTTGTAACCACCTCCTTAAAAGGTGACACTTTGCACACACATAGATGAATGGTGGCATTCATTGAGTTGAGAGTTACATTCTAACTCCTCCTTCTCACCTCTACTTATTGAGGTGCCTCTCGTCTCATTCTTTAAGACTCAAGCAAGCAAACCTAAGGCTGAAACTCTCTCTCTCTCTCTCTCTCTCTCTCTCTCTCTCTCTCTTTGTATTATTCTTTAGGCATTTTGCCTCCATTCATAATATTGAAGTTTTTTCTTGTTTTTTTCCCCTAACAAATTCTTGTGTCTCTCTTGCTTTGGTGGTGCTTGGTTTGGCTACTTAAATCTATTTAGTAATCTCTTTCCTTCAAACAATTGCTCATTCATTAGTACTTTCCATTGCTCTTTTATATTTCATTTCATGGTATCAGAGCTTGGTATTACTAATCTTTTGTGAGCTACATTGTTGAAGGTTTACCAAATTTTTGAAGCACACCATTGGAGGCACTCTAAGAGAAGAGGAGAAGAGCCAAGAGTCTATTTTGCTTCTTATTTGATATTTGCTTTTTCTAACTAGTTTTATTGTGCAAGTCTCTATAGTTGTTACATATTTCAATTTTTTTTTTTTAATCTACTAGCATTTACAACAAGATTTAAAAAAAAATCCAATAAAGATTTATCTTGTTTTCCAAATTTCAATTCATAGTTTTTTAGAATCTTGTGTAAGTTCTTTATCTTAAATTTTCTAAGCTTTTTCCTAAATATTAAGCTAAATCTCTAAAAAAAATTCAAGGGCTTTAACCCTTAATCTATTTTTTTTTTTTTAAATTTGTAAAAAAATCACAATTTCTTTAAAAAATATTCAAAGGGTTTAATCCTTATTCTATAAATTTTAAAAAAAAAATAAATAGAAAATTTTATTTATTTTGTTTTTTAATTTAAAATAAAATAAAAATCTTAACCCTATTTTTTTTAAGGGTTTCATATCTGCTTTTAATATTAATAAAAAAAATAACAAATAATTTAAATAAACATAACCCTAAATATTTTTTTTTGCAGCTATAGCCGTGAGATCCTTGCACATATCTCTTTCTTTTTTCTCTATCAGTGCGGTCTTCTTTATATGTTCTTCCATTATTTTTTAAGGAAATAAATAAAAGGTTAAACATTTTAGTTTGTTATTAATTTTTAGTTTCATATGCTTTACAAGTCTTTATGTAAGAATTGCATGGTATTAACGTTTTTAAAAATAAAGAATTAAATAAATTTTTGTTTATTAAAGGAAGTGTTTTTTAAGTTTATTCAATTTAAAGAGTTTTTTTTTCAAAATCTTAAATTTTTTTAAAGGGGTATTTTTTTTAAAGCAAATATTTACAATAGTTATTTTTTAATCTTAAAGTTGTGAATTTTTTATTGCAATCATGTCAATTTTAATTCTAGAAATGAAATTAAATTCTTCTAACTATCATTCTTGGAAGACTCATATCTCTTTTATTTTTCGTTTTAAACATCTTTTAGATGTTGCTACGGATCCTAAATCTAAACTAGGTTCGTCTGCATCCAAAGATGAAATAAAAAAATGGAATCTTAAAAATGAGGAAGCCCTTAGCCTCATAGGTATCTCCATGTCACCCGAACTTTATGTTCACATTGGGACATGTACAATTGCCTATGAAGCATGGGACAAACTCAAAACCATTTATGATAGTTCAAATGAATCAAGAAAAAAACAAATTCATGATCAACTTGAAGATTTGAGGTATTTTGATTTTAAATCTATGGATGAATTTTTATTGAAATTTGATGCTTTCAATAGTCAATTGCATGGTTTAGGAGTAAAATTAGATAATCTTAGATTAATTCATCTTATTCTGAAAAAGAGTCTTCTTAGGCAATTTCAGCAATTCATTACTAATATTCATGCTCAATTAGCTATTCCTTCTTTAGCTACTCAATTAACTTATGATATTTTTTTGTGATTTATGAAGACAAGAAGAAGCCAAGTTAATTCAGTTTGGCACTCTTAAGTCTAATGAACATGCTTTTTTGTCTAATCATAAGAATTTTTTTTAATCTCATTCTAAACAACATTATAATTCTCAAAAAAAGTGAAATGGGAGCAAGCGTGAAAAGTTGCGAAGAAGGCAGGGGTGGCGAGCCGACGAAGAATGGTGTGCGAGCTTAGGTGCATTTAGGAGAATCTCGAGAAAAGTGAGATGATGAATTGATCAGGGAGAAGCTAGATATATCCAGGCCACCAAGGGAGGATTACAGACCTCAGTGGGTCTTCACAAATGGGAGGTGGAAAGATCGATGTCACCCATGCTATCAAAAATAAGAGGAACCCCTGACAGAGGCCCGTCAAACACAAAAGTGACATGATACTCCTTCGTGCAATCCACTAGATAGGGCTCGTAAGCCTTAGCCATGACCAAGCATACCTCCATGGATTAGACCAAACAAATGGAATGGTGTCTCCCGAATGAATTCGATGGGTAACTTCTAGAAAAAAGATTGGGGGCCAAAAAGATTAAACAAGAAAATGGATCAGGTGGTAGAGCGAATAAAGGAAGAACGAAACCCTAGAGTAGAGGTGAAAGAAGAAATGTTGGAAATTGAAGTATCAGATGAAATCAAGGAAGACATAGCTATTGTAAGGGACTTTGCATTTATCTGTCGCTTCATAGGTGAAATCCCATATAGGGCAAAAATTAAGAAATAGATTCTAGAAAATTGGAAGGCAGAGGTGCTCATTCATTTTATCCCTAAGACTTTTTTATAATAGTATTTGCGGATGAGGCAGGCAAACAAAGAGTTACACAAGAAGGTATTTAGTTCATGGAAGGAAAATCGTTGTACATGCAGCCATGAAACCAAAACTTCGATCTGACCAAGGTGATGCCCTATGACCAACCGATATAGATACAACTACATAACCTCTCGCTGGAATATTGGATGGGTGAATGTTTGGAGAAGATTGGACAATCGCTAGGAGTTCTAATGGAGGTGGATACAAAAATCGTGGGGGGTGATCTATATAAGTTTTCCAGATTAAAGGTTACAGCAATTGGCTTGATCCCACAAAAAATATGCTTAGTAGAAAATGGAAAAAATGGCTTCAAGAGGTGGAAATAGAACAAAATAGGAAGTGTGGTTCCAACAGAGGGGACTGAGACCATTGGGAGAACAAGAATAGAGGTGGACGACAAGAAGAAAAGAGATGGGTGAAAAGGAATAAGCCTAAACCAGAGAATCAAATGGTCCCTTACGAGCTCGGCTCGAAGTCAAGTAGGCCATCAAAGAACAAAAAGGTGAACGAAGGGGAAGGAAAAAAGTGCCCAAAAGATGACTCCTTAGAGGAAAATATAAAGGATGAAGAGGGAACAAAGACTAAAGAAGTTTACACTTGGTTATCAAGCTTGGACCAAATAAGGAGCAAGGATAAATTGATGGCAACAAGGAGGAAGAAGTATTCTCTGAAGATGATGAAATGGAGTCAAAGAAGGACCCAGAGGATGAACTAGATATAATTGAGGATAGGTGTATCTCTCAAACGAAGGTGAAACTTTTGGATATGGGAAAGATCGACAAATCTAGTAGCTCCAGGGGGAGGAAGTCTTTCAAATAACTACGAGAAGAGGAAGTGGCGGCAACAAAGTTCATGAGCATTAAGAAGTTTTTGAGTAACAAGGGAGGAATCCCCTCCCTTGGGAAACAATGAAGATAAGAACATGGAATGTTAGGAGTTTAAACACCCCTGAAAAACGACGCCTAGTTAGGCATCAACTGATGAATTGTGCACACAATATTATTTTAATACAAGAAACTAAGATTTCAGGGGAGGAAGGAAGAACGTTCTTGAAGTACCGTAAGAATTGGAGAGGGTATTTTCAAGACTCGATGGGAGCTACAGGTGGAATTAGGATTATGTGGAGGGAGGTGACAGTCTCAGTGGAAATCATTTGCTCATCTCAGAATTGGATGGCGGTAAAGGTTTTTGACATGGGGTTGAGTTGCCAATTCACGGTGATCAACATCTATGGCCCGACAAGATTGAAGAACAAGGTAAATCTATGGAATTCAATATCAATGTTTATCAAGAGTTGCAAAGAAGCAAGACTAGTGGATGGGGGTGATTTCAATGCTATTTTGGAACCTTCAGAGAAAAAAGGTGGTTCCGACCAAATCTCATAAACAATGGCGGATTTCAAAAGGTTTGTAGAGACAACTGGGTTAGAAGATTGCCCAACATTGAATGGTGTATTTACTTGGACGAACCACCAGAAATATTTCACTGCCATAGTGGAAAGGCTGGACCGTTTCTTAATATCCCGAGGGTGGTGAAATGGGCTCACCCAAGTTAATGCATTAATTATGCCAATATCCATATCAGATCACTTCCTAGTGGAATTAGTAGTTAGCGCGGGCTCGGAGGAGAGGAAATTGTGCTTCAGGTTTCTGAATATGTGGTGGAGAGATGAGAAACTATTGGGTTTTCTTGAAAGATGGTGGGTGGAATGCAAGGTGGGTGGCTCAATAAGATTTAAAATATCAAAGAAGATGCAGTATCTAAAACAGAGGTTGAAAGAATGGAATAAAACAAAATTCCTGAACATCTTTACAGAAAAAGCTAGGGTAGAAGAAGAGTTGGAAGCACTTAATGAAAAAGTAATAAGGGAAGGCCATGAGAAATGAGGAATTCCACAAAGAAAAAGAACTAAAAGAAAGGCTGGCAGAGCTTCTAAAAAGAGAAGAGGTATACTGGAGGGACAAGTCAAGAGAAGTATAGCTAAGCAATGGAGATGCAAACTCAAAATTCTTCCACGCATCGGTATTTTCTAGAAGAGCTACAAATAAAATAGAGGAAATCTAGGCAAGAGAAGGTCCCACAGTAAGG
The DNA here is from genome assembly GCA_007115665.2 of Sequoiadendron giganteum. Taxonomy (NCBI): domain Eukaryota; kingdom Viridiplantae; phylum Streptophyta; class Pinopsida; order Cupressales; family Cupressaceae; genus Sequoiadendron; species Sequoiadendron giganteum. The sequence continues at coordinate 502,607,825 of CM021103.1, forward strand.
GGTAGCAAGGAGGTTGGGAAAGCAGTGGTAGCTTTCTTCAAGAATCTCTTCGGGGAACAACAAGATAGAGGCGCTGAAGGGTCAATTATGGAAGCAATTGGACAGGAGGGTAAGCTCAGAAGATAACAAAATGCTGAGCATACTAGTGACAAAAGAAGAAGTCAAAGCAACTCTATTTCAATTGCATCCGTACAAATTTCTTGGGCTGGATGAATTTTTGGCCAGGTTCTTTCAGAAATGTTGGAGCTTTATTAGGGATGACTTGTGGGAATTAGTGGAGGACTTTCGGAAGTCGAAAAGATTTATCAAATATCTGAATAACACGGTAATTTCCTTGGTTCCCAAGAAACCTGAGTGCAAATAATTTAGTGAGTATAGGCCCATCTCGATGTGTAACACAATCTATAAGGTGATAGTAAAAGTGCTCGAAAATAGAATGAAGGTCCTAGGGAAGGTCATAGAAAAGGAACATAACGGTTTTGTCCCTGGCAGGGAAATAAAAGACTGCATTATGCTCACCAGTGAAGTGGCACACTCACTGAAAACATCTAGGATGGATGGCATGATCATCAAGTTGGATGTATGCAAGGCATATGACAAGGTAGTATGGGGATTCCTCTTAAAAGTATTAGAGTGGTTGGGCTTTAGCAACCACTAGTGCAACTTAATAAAATATAGTATATCCTCAGTAAGATTCTCGGTACTAGTGAATGGGGAGCTTCATGGTTTCTCGAGGCCACCAACGGGATAAGGCAAGGGGACCCCCTATCACAATTTTTATTTGTCACCATGGCCGAGGCTTTAAGCTGTGCAATTAGGAAAAAAAGGCAGAGCTTAGAATGGAAGGGGATTGTGGCAGCATCAAATGTGGAACCCATTACACACTCTTAGTTCATAGATGACACCACACTATTTGGCGAGGCAAGTATACAGGAGGCAAGAAGTATCAAAACAAATTTGTTAGAATATGAAAGGTAATTGGGGAAAAATATGAATAAAGCGAAGTCAAGCATATTTTTCTTCAATATAAGGGAAGTGGTCCAGGCGGCCGTAGTCTCAATTATGGAGTACAAGCGTGAAAAGCTACCGACCAAATTCCTAGGGGTCCAAATTTTTGATGGAAAATGCAAGACAAAGCACTGGGAGGAAGTCCTAGGCAAGTGTAGGAGCAAGGCAATGGCTTGGAAGAATAACTAGTTAACATTGGCAGGAAGAATTAGCATGATAAAATCGGTCTTGTCTGCAATTCCGATCTATACGATGTCTTGCTATGATGCAACAAGTAAGGTAGAGAAAGGTCTAGAGAGTATTCTTTAAATAGTTCTCTAGGAAGGATCTAAGGAGGAAAGGAATATTCCATTGCTGGGGTGGGAGGCAACATGCAAGCCCAAGGAGGAGGGTGGGGTGGGGCTGAGGAACGTTAGGATGCAAAATATGGCGTTAGGTGCGAAGCTGGCATGGAAGATGTTTTGCCAACCGAACAAAAAATGGTGTAAGATCCTTCAAAAAAAGTACCTGGATAACAATGATCCCTCTAAAATATTGACGATTGATAATCTCCTGGGTGGCTCGACTATTTGGAAGTTTATAAGAAAATGCAGGCCATTGATCACCAATCATTTAACTCGGCATATTGGAAATGGAAAGCAGTCAAATTTTTGGACGGATTCATGGAATGGGCGTAAGGGTTTGGCAGAGTTGTTTGATATAGAGCAACACATAGAGGGTCTTATTTCCATGTTTGGCTCCAAGGTGGAAAACTACATTCGATGGGAGGAGGATGATATGGGTAGGCTTGCCAAATGGAATGAAGCATGGGAACTCTTCCTACCACAAGATTTAGCAAAGGAGATAAAGATGGAATTAAACAAGAGGTCGATAAGGATTGGGGAGGGGGAGGATTCCATTATATGGTGCAAGGCTAAGTGTGGGGAATACTAGGCTAAGCTCAAGTATCAATTCCAGATCAAGCAGGAAGGTGGGAAGGATTGGATGGCTACCCTATGTTGGAGTAGTATGGTTCTACCCAAGGCTAGAGCTTTTCTCTCGGTTGCTCTTCATCACTGTTGCCTAACGACAAAGAGACTATGAAGAATTGGGATTGATGGACCCTCTAGATGTGTTCTATGTAAAAATGCAGAGGAGGGGGTTGACCATTTGTTCTTAATGTGCCCAATTGCTGCTGCATGTTAGGAATGGATACAAGACTCTATGCAATTTATAGGCCCGAGACAAAATAAGCTTGGGGAGTTTTTAAGGAGTTGGCCAAGAAGGAACAAAAATGGCTACTAGCAAGGGCTATGGGCTTCAACGCCTTTGTTGGTAGTTTGGCATGTCTGGAAAGAAAGGAATAGGCACATCTTCAAACGAGAATCTTTAGGTAGAGAACAACTCATAGAGAAAATTCAAGGGGTGTTAATTGAAATGGAAAACAATAGGACTATTGTGGGAGCAAAGTCAAAATTTACAAGATGGGATGATGAAATCCAGAAACGATGGATAGGCTTGAAGATCCCAGTGACAAATAAAAATAGAGGAATAAGAGTTGATCGGAGAAAAGTTAGATGTTATGTACCCAAGCAATTTACGTGGAAGTTAAACTTTGAAGGGGCGGCGAAGGGTAACCCCGGGTTGGACGGTGCTGGGTGCATAGTTAGGAACCAATAAGGGCAATGCGTGTGGGCGAATTCAAAAAGGTTGGGTGAAAGTATGATCAATATGGCTAAATTGGAAGCCCTGGCCATGGGCTTACAACTTTGTATAAATGAAGGATTGGGCTCAATTGAGATTGAGGGAGATTCAAAACTATGTATCCAGGCCGTATTGTCAAGAAAATCTACAAATTGGAAGATTGACAACTGAATAAACCCAATCAAAGACCTGCTAGCAAAATTCAAGGACTATTCCTTGTCTCACGCTTATAGAGAAGCCAACAGAGTGTCAGATTGTTTGGTGAACTCTGGCGTGCTTCAAGATTCTTTGGTCCTTATCGAATCAAAGATGGAACAATGGTTGGGGATGGAGAGCATTGTGGACAGTGATAATGACAAGGCATAAGGATGGCCAAGATGCCTTGCAATCCTTTCTCAGATGAAGATTCGGTTCCTTTTTCCAGTTAGACTTGGATTGGAAAAAGATTTGAAATAGGATGGTTGCGACCTGAGGGAATCATCATGCTCAACACCAATAGGCTGATTTAAGTGACAAAAAGAGGGGCTGCATAGAGGAGTGTCGAGAATGATAGAGTGCGTGGGTAAGGAAGAAGGAGGCTGTGGCTTATTAAAGGGGAGTAGGGGTGCTGGAAGTGTTGAGGAAGATTGAGGAGGAATTAGGTGAAAATGGTGCATCGTTTCAGATTGAGTTGTGCCTGTAGTGAGGAACCGATCTTGGAGCAATGTCGAAGGCTCTTCATTTGTCACAATTCCCAGGTGATGGAGGTAATATGTGCATTAGTGGGTGGTTTTCTAGGCACTGAGGAGCACAATTGTGATGGGAAAATCTACAAAGTGGTATTATGCTTGTTAGTGGACATAGCGGGCTCAAAGGAGAAGACAGTGGAGCTGGAGAACGAATTCATTTCCACAAAAAAATGCAATAATGATGGCCAATGCGATTTATGGGTTGGGGGGACGGGTTGGTAAGCCCCCTTCATGTGTTCTTTGATAGTTCGAACTATGAATCATAAGAAGAAAATGGAGAGGTGGAAGAAGATACTGGGGAGGGCGGGGACTCTGCCAAGCTTTGGTGTAGGGAGGAAAGATAGGCCCATATGAATTTTGTATGGGAGGTGTTTCGGGCAGGAGTAATCAATGGTAATCTCAGGCCGGTTTCAAGGCTCCTAAATGTAGATGACAAATGGCTTTCAACAATGAGCATATCTCGGGTCATAGACTTAGGAAAAAATCTGGCAATAATACATAGATATATTTCAATGTAAGAATGGCTTGGATACCCAATGGGGGTCCTCCACCTGCAATGTTCTATCTTTGTAAATGGGAGCTATCCCCTTTGATAACACTCATCTAAAAAAAAAAAAACATTATAATTACAAACCCTATTATAATAATGACAATGATCCTAGAAAGTTTAACTCTTCTAAGAAACCACATTGCACTTATTGTAATAAGGATGGTCATTGGAAAAATACTTGTTTTAAGAAGCAAAATGAGAAAAAGCCTATGAAGCAAAATAATCAACATCAAATTAAACCTAACAATAATAAGGTTCATAACAATGCTAATCAATCCAGACGTGCTTTTACTTGTGGATTTAATGTTTCTCAACCTCTTGAATGGATTATTGATTTAGGTGCATCTCAACATGTTACTTCACATAAAGAAGTTTTTGAGTCTATGCAACCTTATATGTTTAATGTTCCTCGTCAACTTCCTAATAATAATACTTGTAAAGTAGAAGCAATTGGAGATGTGAATGTTCCTAATGGTAAATTGCATGATGTTTTATATGTTCCCGAATTAAAGACTAACTTGCTTTCAGTTGCTACGCTTTGCCAAGATTATAAAATAGAATTTTAAAAAGATATGTGCTATGTTATTGATCTTAAACAAAACAAGGTCATTGCTAATGCTAAATTAGACAATGATAATTTGTTCAAATTTTATGAGTTTTCTCAATCTAGATGCTCTTTAATATCTACCATTGATTTTAATGTTTGGCATGAAATACTTGGTCATATAAATGCTAACAATATTGCTTTAATGAAAAATATTAATATGGTAGATGTATTGCTTAGTATTGTTCCATCTAAAATTGTATGCATAGGATGCATGAGTGGTAAGATGCATAGGGAGCCCTCTCCACATGGTCAATCATGGAGTGCAACTCATAAGTTGCACCTAGTTCATAGTGACCTTTTAGGACCCATGGAGAATAACTCCATCCAAGGATCAAGTTATGCACTTAATTTTGTTGATGATTATTCTAGAAGAACTTGGATCTATTTTATTCATAGTAACGATCAAGTTCTTGATATATTTTCTGAATTTCATAAATTTGTTGAAAGGCAATCTGGTTTTAAACTTAAAATTCTTAGAACTAATAATGGTAAATAATATGTGAACAATGCTTTTAATAGTTATTTGAAATAATTTGGTATTAAGCACGAGCTAAATATTCCCTATACACCTCAAAAAAATGGTGTAGTGGAAAGGAAGCATAGAACTATTGTTGAAATGGCTAGATGTATGTTACATGCTAAAAATATGTCTTATAAATTTTGGTCAAAAGCTATGTTTTTTGCTACTTACATTATTAATAGGACTCCTACTAAAGATTTAAAGGATATTAGTCTTGAAGAAACTTGGTTTGGTAGGAAGCCCAATCTTAAGCATTTAAGGATATTTGGTTCAATTGCTTATGTTCACAAACCTAAACAAAAGAGGCAAAAATTAGATGCTAAATCCTCTTATCATATTTTTGCTGGTTACGATGATCATTCTAAAGCTTATAGAGTTTATAATCCTCTTACTAAAAAAGTTAAAGTTGCTAGAGATGTATGCATTGCTGAAAATGGTATTCATGATTGTTCTAAAGTGCATAATGTTGGATCTTCTCAAAATAAAGTTATTATTGTGGAGGATAATCCTCAAGTTGAATCTTCTCTTAACCCTCCTAATGCATCTCTTACTCATAGTGTTAGTGATGATGAAAATGTTAAAATTTCTCATGATTCTTCTTCTAGTGATGATACTCCTACATCTAAAAGAAAGCCTAAATGGTTTAAAAATTTAATGCAAGAAAGTGAGGATATTTTAGCTAGAATGAATAAATCTAAGACTAGAAAGACAAATTATTGTAATTATGCTTTGATGTCTAATATCATGAATTCAAATGATCCTCAAACTTATGAACAAGATAAAGATCAACCTCATTGGAAAAATGCTATGCAAGAAGAATATGATACTTTAATTTCAAATCAAACTTGGGATTTAGTTCCTTTACCTCATGGTAAGAATCATTTTTCATGCAAATGGTTGTATAAAACTAAGGTTAATGCAAATAATGAAGTTAGCAAGTTTAAAGATAGATATATTAGTTGTTAGGGGCTTCTCTCAAGTTAAACGTTTAGATTATAATGAAACATTTTCTCTAGTATCTAAAATGCCAACTATTAAATCGGTTCTTGCTTTAGCTTCTCATATGCATTGGCCTATTCATCAAATGAATGTTAAAAGTGCATTTTTAAATGGTGATTTACATGAAGAAATTTATATGTCTCAACCTTTGGGTGTAATTAAGAAAGGTAATGAACATATTGTTTGCAAATTGAAGAAATCAATTTATGGTTTAAAATAATCTCCTAGAGAATGGTATTCCAAAATTAATGCTTTCTTTCTATCTCAAGGTTTCATTAGAAGTAAAAATGATCCTAATTTATATATTAAGCATAGTGAAAATGATATTGTGACTATTATTTTATATGTTTATGATTCAATTATCACTTCTAGTTCTAACAATTTGATTAGTGATGTTAAATCTCAACTCAATCAACAATTTCAAATGACTGATTTAGGATTTTTACATTTTTTTTTGGGTATGCAAATTTGGCAAACACCTAAAGGTATTTTTATTTCTCAACATAAATATGCTCAATATATCTTAGATAGATTTAAAATGGATGATGTAAAGTGTGTTTCTATTCCTTGTGAATTAGGAACAAAATCAATGGTTGATATAGAAACTCCTTTTGTTGATCCTACTTTGTATAGACAATTAGTTGGTAGTTTAAATTATTTAACTCTTACTAGACCTAATATTTATTATAGTTTTGGTTTAGTTTCTAGATTTATTTCTAAACCACAACAACTCATTTTAAAGTTGCAAAAATAATTTTAAGATATGTTAAAGGTACTCTTAATCTTTGTCTTTTTTATGATGCAAATTGTGATTTTTCTTTAAAGGGTTATACTGATTCAGATTTAGGAGGTGATCCAAATGATGGGAGATCCACTTGTGTTTATTGTTTCTTTGTTGGCTGAGGTGAAATCTCATGGAATAGTAAGAAACAAAAATCTACTTCTCTTTGTTCTACATAAGTTGAATATAAAGGTTGTACAAATGCATCTAAAGAAGCACTATGGTTAAGAAGATTACTTGAAGAGTTGGGTCTACCTCAAAAGGATCCTACTCTTTTATATTGTGATAATCAAAGTGCTATTGCTTTGAAAAATAATCCAAATTTTCATGCAAGGACCAAGCACATTTATCTTCAACATCACTTCATTAGAGAGCAAATTGAAGACAAGCAAATTTCTCTTTTGTATTGTAAAGGTGAAGATCAAGTTGCATATATTTTCACCAAAGCTCTTCGTAAAGATAAATTTCTCTTTCATTGTAAAAATCTTGGATTACAACCCATTGAAGGGTTTGATGTAACCTCCCCAAGTAAAGCTTAAGGGGGGATGTTAGAAGATATATCTTTACTTGGTAAAGGTCATTCTTTATTCATTAACTTGTAGGAATATTCCAAAGGAATCCCTACAAGTCTTTTGTCTTTTTTTCTTCACACGTGTGAAGATGACTCATTTTATTTTTAATTCCTTTATTAAGAAATATTTGTAACCACCTCCTTAAGAGGTGACACTTTTCACACACATAGATGAATGGTGGCATTCATTGAGTTGGGAGTTACATTTAACTCCTCCTTCTCACCTCTACTTATTGAGGTGCCTCTCATCTCATTCGTCAAGACTCAAGCAAGCAAGCCTAAGGCTAGAGCTCTCTCTCTCTCTCTCTCTCTCTCTCTCTCTCTCTCTCTCTCTTTGTATTATTCTTTAGGCATTTTTCCTCCATTCATAATATTGGGGTTTTTTATTATTTTTTCCCATTATCAAATTCTATTGTATCTATTTCTTTGGTGGTGCTTGGTTTGTCTACTTAAATCTATTTGGTAATATCTTTCCTTCAAACAATTTATCATTCATTAGTAATTTCCATTGCTCTTTTATATTTCCTTTCAAATGTTAACATGAGATGATATTATAAAAATTAGTATATTCATAATTTTAGTGTTTATATTTTTTCCCTATTTGAAATGACATTGCTACTAAAAGAAATGTTGTTTCAAAGAAAGTAGATATGAAAATAGGTTGTGTTGACATTGACGAGAAAAAATGCCCCAAGCACCAAAGCTTAAGGGATGATTGGATAGATTGATATATTGATCGGAGAAGATGATGATGCCCCCTCAAGAGGATAGTTGGGTTGGAAGAACATGAGGATTATCTGAAAATAGATGGAACAATATTAGCAAAGATGGGAGGAATGCACGTTGATTAATAGATATGGTGGAATTAATGATTGAGTAGGATGGGGAAAGATATTATGAAGTTTGGAAGAAGATTAAGAGAAGAAATAGAGATGGAGATTACGAGGAGAATAATAAGGATGATGAAAATAAATTACGATGATCATTTTATGGTGTAAAATTTCACACTAGTGCAATTTCCCATAACATACCCTTACTTTAGCCTTATAAAATTGATAATGCTAAAACCCACCACTCTAAGCCTTTTGTCCTTTCTATACTTTGTAATTTTTTGTCGGTGAAGGGAATTTTGAATAGGATGTCTATGTGCTGCGTGGATGTTGTTGATAGATTATTGGGTTAGTGGAGGTTGGGATGTTACATTTTATGGCATTTGCAAATTGTAACACTTCCTACGACTGCAGACTCATGCAAAAATGCCTCTTTTGCCTCTAAAGCCTCATTTTGAACTCATCCTTATTCTATTCAATCTCTCTCACATTATAACACTCATTCTTACAACTTCCCACTTCACTCTCTTCATTCTTTCTTCCATTCTCTCTACACCACTTTCTTGTAGGTTTCAAGCTCTACACCATTCTTGCACGTTCGTCTTGCACTCTCAAAGTTCTCGTCCTTCCTCTCGGCTTCTTCAAGCTTGTAGAAGGGAGAGTAACACTTTGTTATTTTATTACATTATCAATCTTATAGTTATTATATAGATTGTATTTTATTTCTATACATTTTTCTACTTCTTTCTTTATCATCTTTTCTACATTATGGTCTATTTGACTATTCGTGGAGGTAATAACACCAAAGAAGGGGTTTGACTAAGGAAAAATCCAAAACATAGCCCCAATATTTTCTCGTCTTCGTGTGTGTAGGTACCTTGTTTGTGTGGAGCTTGTGGGAGGCTGGATCTACTGTGAATTGGATTTTTACTACCGATCACTTGTCATTTCACTCATTGTTAATTTATCTTTCATTTATACTATTCTTCTTGTTGAGCTAATTGTATTTTTATGCATTTATAACATTATATCATTTCTAGTTAAACTGTTAGATTCTAATTCTTGGGTTGTTAACACACCCTATGTGTTTCAGATTACAAAATTTGTTCTCTGTTCGTACGAGATGCCAACATGCCACAAAGACTCCAATGTGTCGTTCTATTTATCCTTGACTCGTGCTTTCGTCCTCTGTACGAGAGCCAAATTTTTTGTTACCTAAGACCTCTATGGTCAGTTCACTCGATTCCTAAAGTCCCCCATCCTAAAAATCCAAAAAATAGATTAGGTTTTCCCTTTGTTTGTCATCCCATATTTTAACCTTTGTCATTGAGGTGACTAAGGGTAATTCGCTCCCTTTAGACCCTGTTTGAATTGGAACTTGGGAGTAGAGAATCCCCTCCAGATTTTGGTGAGCCGAATATGAACCTTCCTTCTCTCATTGTCCTTATTATTATTTTTTTTCTCATGTGTTAGGACTTGTGGTTGATAGTGTGTTGTGACAGCCTTTATGAGCTTCACAACCCAGTTAACTACCTTTGGCCACATTGTTAGAAGGAGTTATCAAAATTTATACATGGGATCTAGGAGGTTCAGTCCTCCTCGTACTAGTTCATCCTCCAAGGAGTTCAGTGTGGGACTCTCCATCGGATATACTCCTCCTATACTTGAAGCTAGGTATCATGTTCCTATCCCTCTTGCCTCACCTTCGACCTCTGCCTCCTCTTTGGAAGATGAAGCTACTCTCAAGTTCCTAGCAAAGTAGGTTTACTTCTTCGAGCTGAGACTCATAGAGCTTGCAAGATTCTTGGTAGGAGACAATTATTTTTCCCATATGGCTCCTATAGTTAAAAATTTAAAAGATTTGTTAACTAAAGATCAAAGAGGTCTAGAGCTTATTCATGGTATTACTGATATTGTAGAGACCCATGTCCCCTCCTATACCTCTACCTCAAGCGCTACTCAAGATGTGGGATCAAGGATCATTGGAAGACAACTAAAAATATTGATGCTCAAGGTGTCAATGTGCATGAATGACGTGGGTCCCTTTACTAATACCAACACCACACTTGAGCAAGATCACACAATTAAAGTGAATAAGGTACCTTTGGGATTTAACTATTCTACACCTAAAGCTCAAGGCATCTCTACTTCTGGTATTGATATCGACACTTCTATTAGCACTGGTGCTGGTGCCTCTTCTAGTGTCAGTATTGAAGCCTCTAGTGGTGTTGGTGCTAAGGTCTCTGTCGATGTGGGTGTTGGTGGTCATGCTAGTGGTTCAGTTGGTCATACCTTGTTTATTGATCCAGTCCTCAATGCTCTTTCAAAAAACATGGGACATATGTAGAATCAGTTAGCAAATTTGACTAGCTCCTCCTCCCAGCCTATGTTTCAATATTTTTCCTATTGTATTCCTCTTTCTATTTCCATTCTAAACACTCCTATCCCTCAGGGAGTGGAGATTTCAAAATTCTAAAAGTATAATGGCCGTGGGGATCCATGGGTGCATGTATCATCCTTTAATGTGTTGTGCACTTATTTCTTTCATAATGATGCACTCTTGGCCAACCTATTCCCACGTTCTCTCAAGGACACTACCTTGGAATGGTATTGTGCCTTACTTGATAATTCTATTTCTCTTTTGACTAGCTAGTTAATCAATTTCTCCAATAGTTTCAAGCCAACATCAGGCCGAAGATGACTTTCAATGATCTCATATGATGCAAGTAGGCGACTCATGAGAAGCTAATTGATTTTATAGCTCGGTATTAGGCCATATTTGCTCAAATTTATTATCCTTTTCTTGATTCAGATGTTTATAAAGTACTTATTGGGAACTTGTTGTCTTTGCTGCAAGAAATTTTTATTTTAATGAAATATCCTTCTTTCACGTATCTATGTGCTGCCTTATGAGAGTACCATCAAACCATTGTCTAGTTGAGGATTCATCCTTACACTTTTTCCAAGATGGTCAGTCAATTGTGTTAGTCTCTAGAAAGAACAAGGCCGTGGAAAACATGATCTCTATTGCACGGAATAAAAATGCTTCAGGACATAATAAAACTTTTACTAAATTGTTAGAATCATATAATGGCATCTTGGAAAATTTATTAAAATATAAATTAATAACTTTACCTAAGATTCAACCACTTTGCATGCTGCATCCTCAATGGTATGACTCTCAAAAGTTCTACCAATACCACCGAGCTGTTGGACATGATACTGGAAGATGCATTCTTGCATCATGCGATTTAGGACCGCATCAATGATGGGACTATCCACCTTTATGGTAGAAAATAAAACTCTAAAAAATATGTAGAAAATCTGAACAACCAGTTACAGATATACATAGATCCTTTCCCATTGCACTCGACTAATTTGGTTATTCCTTCTTCATCATATTTTGGTCTCACCCCATTTGAATATGTGAATGTGGTCTCATTCACTCATATTCCTCTTGTAGAACATGTGAATGTTTTCCTTGACATTGCATTCACCTCACATGATCTTTCCTTGAACAAGGAGCCCTCTTTGCTGTATGTTCCCACTAGAATCAATGGTAACATCATAATAGGTGTTATGGTTGATCCTTCAAGCCATGTGAATGTTATAAAAAAGGAGGCCTTATTTATCAATAATTTACACAAGGATAAATATGATGAGTCATAGGCTACCTTTCATACTCATGATGGGTTTTCTCTTGTACCTATAGAGACTATCTCTTTGTTGGTCATAGTAGGATCTAAGGTTGTGGACATCCTAGTTGTTGTAATCCTAGAGTCTGAATTATTCAGAGAGAGGATGGGTATTCCATGGCTAGCCTCCATGAATGCAGTCACTTCTGTGATCTATAAATGTCTGAAGTTTCTTCATGAGGGTACCATGCACATTTTCTAGGATATTGGATAAAAGTCACTAGTAGCACGTGGGGGCTTCTCCCTTGACCAATTTTGGCTTGCCCTTGTTGGACCTCTCCCTCTTAGGGGAGATCTTTTGTATAAAGCTTAATGTAGATACAAGACTAGGGGCTCAACATTGAAGGGCAATTTCCCCCCGTTTTCTTATGTTGCTTCTCTAAAGGCCTACCTACATGCGCAACAAACAAGATTGTTCTTTCCCTCGGGCCTTCCCCCTCTAGTTCCTCTATTTTGTCTTCTTTTGCACCTTTCACTTCCTCTTCCTATTCCTTGGTGGCATCCTATGTTCTTGCTACTATGCCTAGAATAGGAAAAGGATAGGCACCCATTCTACGAAAGTTGAAGCCTTAGGTTTTATAGCTTCCTATTTTACCCATGGTTCCCCAACCCACCCTTTACGACATGTGGAGGCATTCCCATGGGGTTCTTATGTTTTAGCCTTTGCGGCCTTTGACTATTTGTCCACCTGCTCCTAGAGCAGGGAAATGAAAGAGGCCCACCGATGAGATGACTATGTCTATTCCTACTTTTGTGCCTCCTCCTGTTTCTTATCCTAAGGATCCCATCCTTCCACCAATTATGGTTGTGAAGGTTACTCATGTGGTAGAGAAAAAGCTCCCAAACTCTTCTCAAGCCATGCCTTCTAGTGCCCACAACTAACATGACTGGTTTGTGCGTGAGCATAAGCTTCGGTGAAAGGCTCTAGCTAAGGAACATGCCTCCTTGAAAAAGAGTGGGAAGGAGCCTGTTGTTTCAATATATACTCTTGTTTATTTTGTTGGTGCTTCTGCTCTTATATTTTCTTCTAATTCAATTCCTATCACCTTAGTTCTTCTTACCTCACTCCAAAAGGGTGCAGTTGTTCATCACTCCCTTGGTAGAGACTCCCCTTCTTACCTCCTTTACGATATTCCTTCTTTCTTGTAGCTCATGGACATGCGTCATATAGAGATGGTCTCATCTATGGCTTTGTATCCTTCTTCTTTTGCTTTCACTTTATCTGTGGGGATTTTGCATCCCCCGATGAAGCACAAGTTCAAGGATGACCTTACTTCAAGTGATGGTCATATGAAGTTTTCATATTCTCTTGAGCCTTGTTCTGCCTTATCCTGCATCGTTCTTGTGATAGAGGAAACCCTCGTGTCCACGAAGTTTGTCACTTCTCCTTTTCTTGAGGTCGATAGTGAATCTCAGGTACATATTTTCCTCCTCTCGCTCAGTTGAAACATGAAACTCTTATCAATTGCATGTTCAAATTGTTGGAGGATATCCCAACTCTATTGTTGATCTTTGAAAAATCAGTGACCTTAATCTCACAAGAGCTTGGTGAAGAGGACCTTCATGGGCCTTCTTCCTTGGCCCTTGTCACATGTGAGTCAGATGGTGCTTCCCTTGCTATCCCTCCCCTCTAGGCTCATCCTCCCCCCCCTTACAATGACTGATTAGGAGTAGGATGACCTGTTGGCGGACTCAAATTAGGATCACACCTCTTCTACATATTTAGATTAGTTTTGTGTGATTTTTTGTGTTCCCCTATCATGCTTGTTTGTGATTTTTCTTGGAGGACCCTTGCTACCCTTGTAGGTTCTTGGATACAAGTGCGAGAATCAGTCATAACCTTTTTCTATTTTTTTAATCATTCTTCTATATATCATAAACTTTTCTTTTTCATGTCAGGGATGATGCAAAGCATTGAGGGCATTTAGGCCTTCGTCCATGTTGACCCAATTTTTTTTTTTTTGTCTTCATGTAATCTTCTTCACATTTTGATATATATGGGGGTTGATGACAATTCATATGTATATTATATTATATTTATTTATCTATATCTATGAGAATTTTTGACCCTGAATTATCATATCCCCTTGTCTCTTGATTTCCTCATCTTTTCCTATCTTTTCCTTAATGTTGTGGCTTCTATGTGTTGTCCCTAGCATGTGTAATAACATTCCATAGATACATCTCACCATGTATTTTGTGCCATGAAATATCTCATCTTTATTTTATGTCCTTAGAATTACATGTGCTCCTTCATGTAGTACACATCATTCTAAGGGAGGCTATCATATATACTTAATTTTCAACAAGGAGTATTCTTTCAAAAGCATTCCTAGATGAAATTTCTTTCAAAAATATTCCTTGATGAAAGAATCCCTTGCTAAAAACTTTATTTTCAAAACAAGAGTATTCTTTCAAAAGGATTCCTTGACAAAGGCTCTTTCAAAAGGATTCCTTGATGACATAATCACTTGCAAAAAATTCCATGTCTTTCAAAAGGAGTTTCGTTTCAAAAAGGTTCCTTGATGTCTTGATGTCTTATGAAAAGGATTCCTTGATGAAAATATATTTCAAAAGGATTCTTTGGTGTCTTATGTTTGATATTTGATGTCTTATATCTTGGCATCTATCTTGGGGGCAATCTAGACCTATCTTTTTTGTGATTGTCTTGCACATAATTTGTAGAAGCCACATTCCTATATGCTTTCCATATGGATTCTAGCCATGCTATTCATACCTATTAGTGCCATCTTATATCTGATCAGATTGTGTCTATTGTGTCTTATGAAAGTTTTATGAATTTTTTGCTTTTTCACCTAACATGTTTATGGTGAGATTATAGCTAGCTTTGTAGGATTGAAGACCTGTGTCCTCTTCACATTCTGGTGGAGCTCCCCTTTAATGCCAGGTATACCAGATCAAAGGATTTCTTCCTCTCCATTTTTGGTATATTCTCTTCAATCTCTTTCTACTTTAGCTCACACATGCTTTGACACATATGCTCACTAAAGTGGGGGGAGATTGTTATGATGTAGAATTGCACCCTAGTGCAACTTCCCATAACATACCCTTAATTTAGCCATAAAATTGATATTGGTAAAACTCGTCACTCTAAGCCTTTTTCCCTTTATGTACTTTGTCATTTTCCATAAGTGAAGAGAATTTTGACTAGGACACTTTCATACCATGCAAACTTCTACATGGACATCCCTAAAAATTTCTTGAATTAATGGACACTTGGACATTACATTTTGTGGCATCCGTGAATTGTAACACTTCTTGAGACTATAAACCCACTTGGAAACATCTCTTTTACCTCCAAAGCCTCACTTTGAACTCACTTCCTCATTCCATTCAATCTCTCTCACCTTCTAACACTCATTCTTGTAGTTTCTCACTTCACTCTCTCCATTCTTGCTTCTGTTCTCTCTACACCACTTTTTTGCAGGTTTTAAGCTCTACATCATTCTTGCACATCTATCTTGCACTCTCAAAGCTCTCATCCTTCCTATTGGCTTCTTCAAGATTTTATATGGGAGGGTAATGCTTTGTATTTTTATTGCATTATCAATCTTATAGCTAGCATATAAACTGTATTTTCATTCTATATGTTTGTCTACTTTTTTATGATCTTTTCTACATTGTGGTCTATTTGAATGTCCATGGAGGTGGAAACAAAAAATCAAGAGTTTGAATAAAGAAAACTCTAAAACATAACCCCAAAATTTTATCATCTCCATGTGTTTAAGTACCTTGTTCGTGTGGAGCTTGCAGGAGGCTAGAGCTACCATGAGTTAGATTTCTACTACCCTTCACTTTTCATTTCATTCATAGTTAATTTATCTTTCGTTTATAGTATTTTTCTTGTTGTGCTAGTTATCTTTTTATGCATTTATAAAATTCTATAATTTCTACATAAACTATTGTATTTCAATTCTCAGGTTGTTAAAACATCCTGTGTGTTTCAGATTGAAAAATCCATTCTCTGTCTGTACAAGATTCTAGCATGCCATAGAGACTCCAGTGCGTTGTGCTATCATCCTTGACCGGCATTGTCATCCTCTGGCTGAGAGATAGTTAGTTTGTTACTTGAGACCTTTATGGTCTATTCACCCACTTCTTAAAGTCCCCCATCCTGAAAACCAAAAAGCATAGATTAGATCTTCCCTTTGTTTGTCATCCTATCTTTTAACCTTTGTCATTGAGGTGACCAAGGGAAATTTGCTCCCTTTAGACCTTGTTTGTCTTGGGACTTTGGAGTAGCGAATCTCCTTCTTCATAGATAGATATGAGAGAAGCATTAGGAATGGTGTTAGGATTAAGGTGCCATCTACCTTGTAAATCCTATACCATTTTGCATGGTTCCAAAATCCTTTGAAAGTGTCCCTAGGCACTTGGGGTGTATTGGGAAAATATTTTGTAATATTTATTCTCACGATTGTTTGTAATATATTTATAAGGAGTGATGGGTTCCACTAGGTGGCAAATCTGACTTGTGGATATGAATATTTAATATTATTTTTCCCACATTTGGACACATAGAATGGGATGGTAAAAGATAAGGAAATAGATAAATGAGTGACTATTGGGCTTCTCTAATTGGGTGCTTGGATAGAGGCAATATGTGTTTCTTGATTTTCCATCATTTATTACATTTAATGTAATGTTTAATTTCCACATTCAAGGGCACCCAAGTTGGAGGGAAATTATTGGATCCAAAATTGATGTCCTTTCACATTCTGATGAGGCAATCCAATGGTTGGGAGCATTTTGAATGAAGGGTAATCTTTGGGTGCCATATTTGGGGCTAAAACCTCTTCACAAGTTTATCAAATAAACTCCTTGGATGTAAAATTATAAGAGGAATAGTTGAATGTAGCGTTATTCTTTAGGAACAAGGATAGGTTGAGGCATAAAGAGGTTGTTCACAGGTACACAAGTGCTACCCCGTTGGAGGCAAAGAGGATAATTTAAGTCAATGTATTGCAATCTCATTTATTTGAAGATAATGCATACTTGGCCTCTCTTCTTGGTGGAGATTTTTCCCACAAGGGTTTCTCCACATCAATCTTATGTTATGTGATGCCATTATGCTGCTTATTTGTGAATTTTTTTTATATTATGGTGATGCTATTAATTATTTATTGTTGCTATAAGTTCACATAAGGTAGTTTTGATAAGAATGACATGTTGTTGATTTTTAACCTCATAAAGAAGATGGATCTAATCATGATAATTCCATATTAAGGCAACTTAATTTCATATTTGCATATAAGTTTCAAATTTTCATACTGTAATAGTCCAAGCCTTGTATCTCATCCATTGAAGTTATATTTGGATAGAGATTGAATTTCCCAAAAATTGGTATTAGATCCTATATATTTCTCATCAAATGGTGTGGGATAAAATATGAGGACAAGATAATGAGTGGTGTGTGATGTCTACATTAGAGCTTAGGGTAATGAAGATGGATATGGATGATTATGAGATCTTCTTGAAGTATTATATGCTGAGAATCCATGAGGAGATTCTTATGTGTTTGAGTAATAAATTTTATTGTGCATTGGATGATGCATCATGGTACAAGGGATCATGATGACTACACTATATGCATAAAGGACCAAATTAAAAGAGTAAAGAAAAGATAAAAGCAAATAAATCAACGATAAAGAAAAAATAAAAGGCAAGACCCAAATGCCCCAACAAGCATAACCTTAAAAGATAGTCATAGTTTAAGAAACTAGATGTCCTTGTGGAAATATGTTGTGGTAACTAAACAAAGAATTATAAAATGAAAACAAAAAAGGTGTCTCTCATTGTGAAGTTTGCATGAACCCGTCATCCAAATTAGATTAATATTGTGGGACCAATGTGCAAATGTTGTTGTTTAGTTTGATACTAGGAGTGTGCCATTCTAAAGATTATTAATGAAAAAGAGGTGATGACATATTTAGAATTAAAGGATAAAATGAAATTGTGTCAAATGGTATAAGTTCATAATATCCTAGTAGAGATAGGTGTTGTTCCAAATAATTTTTCAAAGCATTGATCAAGGTACCTTCCTATATGTTGCATAAGGGTCCATGGATAATGATGTGATAATTGGATGAATGGATAAACTTGATACCATTGAGTGTGTATAGGAATTATAGATAATAGTGATATGAACTATCATACTTGATGCATGTGAACATTTTTCATCATGGTGCTTGCCTAAGGTGCCATAAATATGGTTTTCATTAGAGGATATATTTTTGGGATATTTTTCTATTTTTTCTTGTTGTAAGACATGATGCGTATGAATAGGTTTTCATAATGATAGCTACCCTAAGGTTCCATAGAGATAGTTTTCACTAGAGGGCATTATTTTGGACTTTTTTACTATTTGATATTTTTTTGCGTTTTTTGTACTATTTTTTAATTTATGTTTTTGACTATTTGATTTGTTCATATTTTTTTAATATTTTTTCTATTTGATTTCTTTATATTTTTCTATTTATTTTTTGATAAACAAAGGTGAAAAGTCAAGAATGCAAGCATTTAAGATGAATAATGTTCATGTGAATTCATCTAGCTACTAGTCATGCAGTATAGATAACTTGTAGGCACTCGATCCATAATTTTGTTTTGGAAAGAAAGGCGTTTCTTGATATATTGGTAGGTGTCTTGCTCCATGGTTGGCCAATATAACTAGTTCTAAGCAATTTATCTGCAATACTGATACCAATAATGCGAGCTCCACAAATACCATTGTGGATTTTTTCAAGTTTTGAATTAGCTTTATCTGAGTTAAGGCATTGAAAATGTGTACTGTCATAACACCTATGATAGAGGATACCACCATGAATGGTGAAATACGTAGCACATTGGATGAATGCAATTTCAGCTATGGGATATGTTAGGTGGGATAGTTTGGGTAGTGAGGTAAGTATGAATATCATGATATTATGGGGAAGTGGGACCAACCACATCACATACCATATCTGTATCTCAATGAACATGTTTTTCTTCCAAGTTCATACTAGCAACAATTTGTGTTAACTTTTTAACTTTTGATCTTGATGAATGCTTAGGTTTTTATCAATGTCATAGTCTACTAAGGGAGTTGATTGATCCTGTAACCTCTGTAGAGCAAGGGGAAGGTGAATTTCCTCATCAAATGATGCATCCTTTGAGTCCAAATTAGTACTTTGAATTTTGATTTCTGTAACTTGTATCTATTATATAGAGAAAAGGACTCTACTTGTTCATTGAAATATGCTAAATTATGAAGATCAAAATCAAAATATTTTTTGGTCTCCTAGAGGAAGATGATTTTTGTCATTGAGTAGTTTGAGATCCTTGTCATTTTGGACTTCATCTAATGGTATGTGGTTGTGTTGGTTCTAGTAAACAACGTTAGGATATTACAAGTGAAGGATTATGGTGAAACTAGAATTATCTAGAGAGAGGTTGGTATTGACAAGTTCTTCATAAGCATCATGGAAAGTAACAATTTTATGATGATTAACATCAATTGAAGCATCATCAATAATTTCTAAAGAGTCACTAAGGTTTGAGGGATTCACCCCAAGGTATATACTATAATCCTTTCTTAGCTATACTCTTACGAAAGTGGATAGGTTCTAGGATTCTTTGTTTGCAGGCCCCTAGGAATTTAAGCTTATTGTTCATATTCACATATTTTACTTGTTGTTGGATGGTAATTATGCTTAGATATGGAGACATATTCCTCTTCAATGTGTAACCATAACTCATTTGAGGAGTCAATTTTTTCATAGAGAGAAATCCATGTTTGAAGAAAGTTGTAGAGACAAATTGTAAGATCTCTCACTTATGCTTCTATTCCATGTTAGGATGACTATAGGATTTAGGTGACAATGGAAGTTTCCCAATGTGAAAGGAATCTTGTAATTCATACTTTTCATACCCTTTGTTGAAAATATTGAACTTAGTAGAAGGAAGAGGGTTGGATGAGGTGGATGGTATATCATTGGGATTGATATAAGAGGAACTTGGCTAAGATGGTGGGTCTATGACTTCAATGATGTTACAATGGTTTGGATTTTGACAGTCAAACCTCTAATATAGTGCAATATTGGAAGGGGTTTTGATCTACTAGGATGATGGATTCAATTTCTTCATGGAATAATTTGAGACATTGGTGGAACATGGATGGAACAACCTATATGATATGTATCTATGGGTGACCAAGGAGGATATTATATGGAAAGTCAAGATTGATGAAATGATAGAAGATATAAGAAACGTGTCTAATATAGAGGGGAATACTAATGGTGTCAATAGCCCCCATATTTGAATTATCATGGGATTTTATTATGATTGTATGAGGTTATGAATCCTCTTCTATGTATCTTAAGAGTTTAACAAGTTGCAATGTGTAGATTTTTAATCCATAGATATTATCTATAAGTACATGTTTGATCTCATGTTTGGAAATGAAGGATTCAATATGAAGTGGATGATTATGGTAATAGGCTAGAGATTTCATGTATTCAATACTTAAGGTGATATGGTGATCAAAAGTAAATTGTGTGATGAGTGCTAAGAATTGATATGGTTGATATCATTCAAAACCATAAAATCTTTTAAGAATTTATCTAATATGTCTTGGTGAACATGTGATAATTCAACAAGATCCAAAATGGAAGTATTTTCTAGATTCTTCTTGAGATTTCCAATAAGATTATATCTAAGGGGATCCTAAGATGGTGACCATGCCTCATCATGTTTTCATAGAACAATATGGTTTTTTAACTATTATTATATTTATGTGCAATGGGGATTGATCAAAATAACCTATGATGGAATCATATCCATGAGAGGATTTGTGGGAATAATTGATACGTGTACAATTATCTTGTCCTATTTTTTTTTGTAGAGGCTTGAACTTGATCATGCATCAAAAAGGGCTTTTGGTATATTTTTGATTCTATGTTAAGTGAAGATGATGACACACCTTTAAATTCAATGTCACCTTGGTCTATCAAATCTTGGATACAATCTTTAGGTTGAATTCATTTATTAGTTGTATGGTCTTTGAATCAGTGGTATTCATAGTATTTTTGGTTAGTACATCACATAGGTTTTGATTTGTCATCATCATAAAACTTAGGACATAGGAAGTTGATCTTGTTTTCTTGTAAGAGTTTCTTGAATACATTCTCCAAGAGTTCATGCATTTTTTTATATTGATGGTTCTTGTTCTTCTTTTTGGGTGGCCTTGTAAGCAATACACATTTATTTGTATTTTGAAATGTTTGTATATGTTTCATATCAATTTGTCATTGACTATATTTTTAATTTTCACAAAGATATTGGGCTTCTCATATTGGTTATTATTATTTTATCAATAAGGTAAAATAAGTTTTGAAGGGGCCTTGAAGCCCTTTATATACAACACATAAAAAATAAAATAAAAATAGAACATAGAAAAACATTCACAAAAATGAGCCCCAACTAAACATCCAACAACATAGACAACCTAAACTATCAAACATAGAAAGGAGAAATCAAGAAAAAATCCCATTTATATCTGCTTGAGAATTTCCATAGCTTCTAGTTCTTGCTGGTATAAATTCTCATGTGTCTTGACAAATTCCATGATGTCCTTATTCTCCTCAAAGTTTTTCATGCTAGTTATAGTTCTAGTATAGGGCCAACCTTTCCATTCTTTTCCCTAGATGCAACTATCATAGAAAACATGAATAACATATTGGTTATTGTTGTTGTTGTAGTCCTTGATAATTTTTTTACTAACCCTTTGGTGATAATACCTTCTTAACTTAAACACCCTTTTCAATGATCTTGTCAAAGGTGGATGCACAATGTACTTGTAAATGGAAGGCCATTTTGGCATTGAGATTTGTAGAAAAGATGTATACAAGTTTTTTCTTGGGTATAGGCTAAGGAAACTTACTAGCTATTCTTTACCATCATTGAAGGAAAGAATAAGATTTCACCATATTTTTTGTTTTGTATTGTAAAGATCAAGCATTGTCAATTCGTGCTCACATTATACAATAAGTGTTTTAAAAATGATTTGTGAGCTCATGAAATGTGTTTGCTATTCCTTTAGGTAGATGAGAAAACCAATCCAAATATTGCCCCCTAGGCTATGAGGGAAGAGGCAATACATATAATATTACATAATTGTAGGACACCTTAGGGTAAGCAATATAAAATTCATGGATATGAATCTTTGGATAACCTTTTCCTTTGTATTTATTGAATTTGGTCATTTCAAAGTGTGGAGGAAATGGTGTTTGTGTAATTGAAATTTTGAAGGGATAGGGATAGTTTCTCAAATCAATATCCTTAAGTGGAAGTGAACCAATTGAAATATTTTAAGGGTATCCTTAATTTCTTCCATTTCTTGATCAATCAAAGGTCTAGATATTTTTCATTGTTTAGGTGAGTGAAGGAGACTATAAAAAATATTTGATATATTTAGAAGTCTTTGCATGAGAATCATGTCAAGAATTTTCACTAAAGTCTATCCGTTTTCTATTTTCTTTAGTTCTATTCTTCTCATGAGCAGTATCATTTTCATGTGCTTCATGATATTCATAATTATTTATTTGAAGGGGTTCCTATGTTCTTAATTTTTTAACATTTAAATCACTTGGTAATAAACATCATAATTATATTAGTTATTGAAGCATGCGATCTTGATGTGTTTTAATGTAGATTTTCACTTACATTGTTTTAAGAAACTCAACTAAATCATCTCCATATCCACTATTGTGGTGGAGACTATTGCTATCATCATCATGGTCTTGAGGTGGTACACAAGAGTGATCATGGGTATCCATTTTGTGGGACGTTTCTTGGTTGTGTGTAACCATTGGTGACATGTAAAAATTTGACCGTTCTTTGTATGGATAAAAATAATTTTATAGATATGAAAAAATGAACCAAGACAAAATTTAGACTTAAAACTTGATCAAATAAAGATAAAACCTAGAACCAAAAATTGGTAAAAAATGAGTGTGCTATAACTATGGATGAGATATGACTTATGTTGGAATTAAATGTATATGGGATGGTTTGTCATTGTCAAGGGTTAGACTTATGACTTGGATATTGGTTGACCGTGTCATGAGTGTGAGTAGTGCAATGGATAAGGTTAGATGTTACCTAGATGTAAGATGAATCTAACATGAGTATGGAAGTTAGATGATGTTTTCCAATATGGTTAAGTTTTACTTGGGTTAAGTGTAACTATGATTAACTTTAAACTAAGGTTAAGTTGACTTGAGTTAAGGTAAAATAGGGTTAAGTTAACTATGGTTGAGATACACTTTGATTGAGTTAAACTAATATTAAGAAAAACTAGAGTTAGTTGAATATGAGTTGAGTAGACTATGGTTAAGTTAGACTTGGGTTAAGTGAACCTAGGGTTAGATGAATATGAGTTGGATGGACCATGGTTAAGTTAAATTAAGGTTGAGTTAATATAGGGTTGGTCGACTATGGGTTGAATAGACTATCTTTAAGTTAAAATGACGTTGGGTTGACCTATGGTTAAGCTAAACTAATATTGTGTTAAAATTGGGTTGATTTAAACTAAGGTTGAGTTAACCTATGGTTTAAGTTGACTAGAGTTAAATGAACTAGTGTAGAATAAACTTATAGTTGATTGACTATTGGTTGGATGATCTAAGATAATATCAGACTAAGGTTGAATTAATCCATGGTTGGGTGAAACTATGGTTGAGTTAAACTTGGGTTGAATTAAAACAAGGTTGGATGACTATGGGTTGGATGACCTATGGTTAAGTTGAAGTAAGGTTGGGTTGACCTATGGTTTAAGTTGACTTGAGTTAAACTAACTAGGGTGGAGTAAACCTAGGGTTGGTTTACTATGGGTTGGGTGGACTATGGTTAAGTTGAACTAAGGTTGGTTGAATATGGTTTGAATGGACTATGGATAAGATAACTAAGGTTGGGTTAAACTTGGGTTGAGTTAAGTTGAGGTTCAATTATCATATGGTCAAATTAAACTAATGTTGAGTTAATCTTGGTTTGAGTAAGCCTAGGTTTGAGTTAAAATAAAATTGAGTTAAACTAATTAGGTTGGAGTAAACCTAGGGTTGGTTAACTAGGGGTGGATGAGATAAGGTTAGGCTGGATGATGGTAAAGTTTTACTGAGGTTGGGTTTATCTATGATATAAATTGATTTGAGTTATAATAACTAGGGTGGAGTAAAACTAAGGTTGGTTGACTATAAGTTGGATGATCTAACAATAGGTTAGATGATGGTTTGATTTTGTTAAGACCTTGGGTTATGTTGGAATAAAGTGAAAAATATGGTTGAGGATGGAGTGTGGTTATGACTTTGGTTTTGGACCAATTTGATTCAAGGGTATGCATTTCATTTTGAACAAAGTTTGTTACTAATTTTTTTGACTTTGGATCAAAGTTGTGGTTGTTGATAAATTTATGACTCATACAAAGAAAAAGACATAAAAAGAAAACCCTAAGGCTTAATATGGATAAAATTACCCTTTGGATTGATTTTGAAATAGGAAGGGTTGTTCTAAACATTACAAGACATACAATACACATGAACATGCCCAAGCTAGACAAGTAGGTGTATCACTCCTTGCAAGATTATAAATATACCATGTTTCCTATTGGTGCATAGAGTTGTAAATTCTTCAATACCTAAAGGTAAGGTTATCTTAAGCACTATGGGTGCTAAACTTAAGGAGGAAGAATTCACACTTATGTTTAGGTAGGGAAAATTTGGACCAATTTTACTAAGGTGGGTAAGACCTTTGAATTTTGGCTTTGCTAATGAAAAAAAGGATTCACTAAGGTGCTATTTAGATACAATTATATGTAATATACATGTATATTGCCACAAACCATAAAAAATACATTATATACTCCTATTTAGGTTGCCACTCCATATTTGTATGCTGGTTTGATAATACAACGTCCTACATCTTCTTTAAGTAGATGAACTACCACATAATTTTTTTAAGGATGTGTTAATGATATCCCCTAATGATGTTATGCTTATCTAGACATAGCAATAAATAAGAATAATTACAACACAATATGAAATGAATTTAAATTTGATTTATTTTATGTGTTGGTGTGATGGGACGCTGAGAAATAGGTAGATGACTAACTATATCCAATTGGGAAAATAGAGTTTAGAAATTTTAAACACAACAGATGTAATGAATAGAATCCACCTACAACACCTTAATCAAGATACTGTTTAAAACTACACCTTCAAAACCTATGAATACAAATGATAAGATAAATGAAATTGCATAACATTAAAATAATCTACCTTAGTAATCCATTGATAAACCCATAAATTTCTTATATTATTATGAAAATATACCTTACAAAATATTTGCAAGGATTTTAGAGTCATATGACTAGCTCACTAATTAGAAATAACACCAAGAAATGTATACACTCTACATGGAGAGATTATGATAATGTTAGACCTGCATATTTAATCTAATTTTCAAGGATTATAATGTTTCGTTATAATTTTGGGATAAAACCTAGATCATTACAAAATAAAATTGAGTTGAAACCCTTCACTAGAGACAAACCTTGGTGCCCTTAAAATTCCTTTTCTTGATTACAACCTTGCATCCTATTTTTCCATCCCTTGAATAATAAAAATATGACAAAATATATCATCCAAAACATTCATCCAACATTGAGAAAAGAAACAAAGTTGCCTAAAATTATAGAGGTCTCCCATACCTTTGACATCATCAATCTTAATTCCTTCATGCCAAAACCACCTCTTTGGTACCTTGGGGGATGCAACAATCTTCTTCTTTTTGATCACAACCATCATGCACATTAATGGGGCCACCTGGTTTTAGTGTGCAAGCCAAGGAAAAGCTTGTGAAAACCACTAAAATGGTGGCTTGAAGATGGTGTGAGAACCATTGGGAGCCAAAAATTCAACTAAAAATTCTATAATTGGAATTGCAATTAAATTCATGCCCTTAAGATAGAACAATTATTTTTGAGTGAGAAAACCCCTTTTCAGTAGTTATTGCATCAATTTTTTTCACTAATGGTGACTTGAGCTATGTAGGGAGGTAGGTGGGAGTGAAAAATATAAAATGCAAGATTTCTAGAGTTTTGGGGATCAAGAATACCTTATAATCCATACCCCTTGTCAAGGTTAGGCATTGGGGATGATCCAAACCTTATGCCTAAATAAAAAAATAGTATCTCTACATCATTGACTTTGAAAAGACACATGGAGGAAATTGTCAAGAGTCAAGGATTCAAGATTCCAAGGAATCCACCCACAAGGCACATAAATAAGGATAGGTCTAAAGCTATGAACTAAATAAGGTTGCACGGTGGGAAATGTTAGGGATACATTTTAACTCATGCCCAAGGTAAGGGTATTCCCACATTATGAATCTAATAAAATATATAGATTGACATGTCAAAAGAAATGGATTGGGGATACCAAGGAATCAATGCCACAAAGCGCATAGGTAAAGGGATATGAAATTGTGAATTTGAAAGGTGTTATAGTGCAGGGCTCCAAGGAAAAGCAAGGTAGTAAGAAAAAGTTTGAAATTTTGATAAAGGGAGGGAAAGAGAGGGGTTGGAGGAAAGGAATACTAGGAATGGAAACTCCAAAACTTTTATAGATTGCACATACTTAGGAAAAGACTAGAAACACCCTAGACATAAAAACTTTTGGAAAATTTGTAACGTACAAAATATTGGTAGGCACATGGGATGGTGAACAATAACACATGTAAAATTTGACTAAGGGAAACCCAATAGTAAAATATCTCATATCGACTATAATTGATGGGCTAAATAAAGCCATAATGCATAAGGTGTTGGTATGTGGAGCCTAATCCAACTTGATGTTAATATTTTGCCCTATTTACCCGACACATTTTCCTCTCAAATTAATTAGCGAGGGAGTGCAAGGGGGGTAGAGCCCCTCTTGCGAGGTCTAGGGGGTATTATCCCTCAGTGGGGGCTTCGGGACAACGCCCCCAATTGGGGCTGCTAGGGGCAGCGCCCCCAAAGAAAAAATTGATTAATTTTATTGAAAGAATTTTATTATCAATTGCCTATGTAATTATATAAAAATAGTTGTAAAAATTGCCCGAAAATGAATAGTTTTCTTGCTGCCAATGGAAAACCAATTGTCATGGTCTTTTGGATAGTCACACCTTTGCTTGGATTCTATTGTTGCATGGAATTGAAAGTGTTATAGTGCGTGGAGTTTCTACAAGTCGCGTGGTGTAGCGCTGGTAGTGACAAAGATTACACAGGTTCAACGTAGGGCACACATAGCACTGCGTGTGGTAAAACATAGTAGGGAAATCCTGTGGATTACTTGCTGCACGTTGCAACTGTTTGCTGCAGGTTAATGTAATTTGTAATTTTGCTGGAAGTCGAATTAGTAAAAAAGACTGTTGTTTGTGGACATAGCCCATCATAAGGGTGAACCACGTTAATTGTTGTCTCACCTCTATTATTCTGTGTATTTTAAATTCTTTTTTCAATTTTTTGTTCATGATTTTAATTAAATCTACATATAATTGATAGTTCGTACTCCTCATTCTTACCTGCAATTCCTAATATAAGGGGGTTAAGATTCAAGAGCAATTAAACGCTATGAAATTGGGTACCAAAATTGATTCTAATTGGGGATATATTTCTCTTGTAGACATGGCCATAATCTATCCATCTTCAACAACATACCAAAATAAGGGACACCAAGGAGGGGATTGTGACAAATACATTTTATCATGACCAATAGGATTCATGACTATATGTTTTTCCAAATTCTCAACTTGATCTATTTTTAAAATTTGTGTTAGTCTTATATTTTACAAGGGTTATACATGTTCTTCTTTGTCTATTCAATAAAATGAGAATCTCATTTTGATAAACCTCTTGAAAACCCATACATTCCTGTCACTTGAAGTCCTTTGAATAGTTTAAAAGGTTTGCAAACTATCCCAAAATACAGAAATGATGTCTTAGTATCTTTAAAAAAATCCTCAATTTACAAACCCTTCCTTTCTCTTGAAATCATACTCTCTTTTTTTTTGGGAAGGTTCGTCAATTCATGAACCGTCCAAAAGTCTGAAATCAACAACATTGTAAATAATGTTTTGAGCATTTTACAGACAGAATGAAAGAAAGGTTTTTCACACATTTCAAGGTTCACAAAATTCTTAGAAATCTGAAATGAAATTTAGCCTGTTTACCGAAGTGCTGAAACACCAAAATGAAAGTCTTAGAAGAAAGAAGATACGGTTTGAAAGCTCAAGTATCCTTGAAGAATACAAAGGACGTTGGGATAAATATTTGGAACAATTTTAAGTTTTACTCAGAATCTGTTGAAAATAAAGTTCTTCGATTTAAGAAAGCTCTGAATGATCACAATGTCTTATGGTGTTGCAGTTTTTGGTATTTTGGAAGATTTTAAAAATCTTAAACTTTCTATTTCAGCTATTAAAAGGAAGCCATGTTGATCACTGCCATTAATTTCTTATTTGTAAGATTCACCACTGCCATTGCTATGAATGCTCTTCTACATACTACAAAATCATCAAATCTGCAAAGTGAGGTAGGTTGCTTGTGTTTCTTTCCTAAATCATTTACTCACTACTTAGAGTCCTTTTTTCAAGTTTAACTTATTTTCATGAGCTATGTATACCCAAGGCGTTTCTTCTCCCAAAGTGAATCTATCCCCTTTCTATGCTGCTTGATTTGGTTACTATATATACCACCAAGATGAAGTATAAATACTAGGGCTATGATCATTCTTCCAATATCTAAAATTGTATATAAAAATTCAAAGATAGTGACCTAGGTCACATTGATTTGGAAGATTTTTTTGTAGCTAATGAATGCGGATCCAAGAGCTTTAGTGGTACAAGAAATTCTCAATAGTGGACTTGCTCATGCAGGTGGATTCCTGGTTGCCACTTAAAGCCCCAATTTGGTGCTATCTTGTATAAATAATTATCATCCAAAATTCTAGGAAGTGAGACATTAGAGTCATCATAGGATTAGATGGTTCTTTACTTGGGATTACCCTCATATTACTAGTAAGGGATAATTAGTCAAATATGGCCCCAATTTGGCACTATCTTGTATAAATAATTATCATCCAAAATCCTAGGAAGTGAGACATTAGAGTCATCACAGGATTAGATGGTTCACTTTGGATTACCCTCATATTACTAGTAAGGGATAATTAGTCAAATATGGCCCCAATTTGGTGCTATCTTGTATAAATAATTATCATCCAAAATCCTAGGAAGTGAGACATTAGAGTCATCATAGGATTAGATGGTTTTTCACTTCAAATTACCCTCATATTACTAGTAAGGGATAATTAGTCAAATATGGGTATGCAAAAAGGATGGGAATATTTCCAGGATAAGATGAGTTTATGATTAAAATATTAAATTATGAAAAGACTACAAAGAGCTCATTTAAAAGAATATATTTATGATATTATCACTTTATTGCATAGGGTAGTAGGAAATAAAGACACAAGTATCTTTGAATATTAGATGTGTCAATTTATCATTATTATTAGGTGTGTGTGCTTCTCAATTTGTATATTGGTCTCAAATTATAAATGATCACTTGCATGATCAATTGGTTAATTTCTAGAGGAATCAACTATTTTATATGTTTTATCTGATTTATGCTATTGCCAGTATGAATGTGTTGCTAGGCTTGTATTGTTCTACATAAATATACGAGTTTTGCTCACAACTATAGATGGAGGTGGGAAATAGATATTATAAAGAGTGAATGATGGATTTTGCATGTTGAATGTAAGAAAACTAAAAGGAGAACTTGGATTTAGGAAATATAAGAAGAGTTTATGCCTTATCAATATTGTTAAATGGTTTTAGGTTCCTCAATGACCTATAAAGGAAACTAATTTATTTTATTTCTAGTATGAATGTGTTGTTAGGCTCATAAACTATGGGAGTATTTGATAGTTTTACATAAATGTATGAGTTCTACTTACAACTATAGATGGAGGTGGGAAATAGATATTATAAAGAGTGAATGATGCATTTTGCATGTTGAATGTAAGAAAACTAAAATGAGAACTTGGATTGAGGAAATATATGAAGAGTTTGTCTTATCAATATTGTTAAAAAATGGTTTTAGGTCCCTCAAAAGATAAAATATTAAATTATGAAAGGGATACAAAGATCTCATTTAAAATAATACATTTATGATATTATCACCTTATTGCATAGGGTAGTAGGAAATAAAGAAACCAAGTACCTTTGAACATCAAATGTGTCAATTTATCATTACTATTAGGTGTGCTTCTCAATTTGTAGATTGGTCTCAAATGATAAGTGATCACTTGCATGATCAATTGGTTAATTTATAGAGGAATCAATTCTTTTATATGTACTATCTAATTTATGCTATTGCTAGTATGAATGTGTTGCTAGGCTTATAAACTATGGGAGTATTTGATAGTTCTACGTAACTATATGAGTTCTACCCACAACTACAAATGGAGGTGGGAAATAGATATTATAAAGAGTGAACAATGCATTTTGCATATTGAATGTAAGAAAACTAAAAGGAGAACTTGGATTGAGGATTTCCATAGAAGTAGCTCAATTAATTATGCAATATGGTAGTTATTTTATCTAGTACAATAGGTTCACATATCTAAGATTGGGAGGCTTGAAATGTACTCCCTGTTAGTTTCCTTGATATGTCATTGATTACTTCATATTAATCAAAATATACAGATAAATGGGGGAAGCAAACAAAAAAGTATAGTGAAAAGAAGAAAGCAGGATATCCTTTCCCTATGCATTTAACCTACTACACTTGTAAATATTTTGTAGATGCTCAAAATGTGGATATAATCCTATCTAATTTTAATTTTAACCCTTTAAAAACAAGGCTATCTTATGATAGCAAGAATTATGTCAAAATAATATAAACATTAGAATACCTTACAATCATGATCCTCATCTAGAAGATTATTGGAAAGATTGCACAAATGAATTTGAAGTCAAGAGAGGGGATTGGATGAGATTAGTAGTTGATCAAACAAGAGTCTTCAAATTAGGGTACGATGCTCCCAACATGGTAGATGATGGTATAGATATAGTTGATGAATCTTATCCCTTCATTCAATCATAGCCACTCCCTCAAATTACTTGGTAAGAGAAAGAAGTCATTGATAAAAGAGAAAGATCATTGTTTATGCTAAGTAAGAGAAAGAATGGTTGAATGCACAAATTACAAAATATACTAATACTAGAACTCCACCAAAGGATCAGACATCGAGGAGAAAAAAATCTACAACATCCTCTTCACAATCAACTCCCATCGTCACATATGCTACTAGATCCAAGTTGACTCCTAAAAGATACAATGATGATGAAGATCTAGATAAAAATAGAAAATATTAAACCTAATGTGAAATAGAAGATAAAGAACCAAGGAAGAAAATAGAGATAAGAAGACCTCCTTAAATAAAAAGAGGCAATGAAGATACTCAGGACCTTACAAGCGAGCAACAATAGGTTAATCTAGCTTCACTTGTTCTCACAAATAGGCAATGGATAATCCTATGGTTAATTCTAATCCAAAAACCACTCTTCCTCCTTTGAAAATTAATGTTCAAATAGGGTTATTTCATCCTCCATGGATGAAAGAAATAATAGAAAAGAAGAGAAAAAAATCCCAATTGGTAGATCCTAATTTTTATGTTGTACAAAAATATTACAATCCACTCATCAACCAAAGAAAATAAAAAAAAATATCTAGAGTGATGATGGATTATTCCATAGGTCTTAAATAAATTGAAATTATAAAGCCAATTGTAGAAAAAAATGAAGAGGAATCATATAAGATGGATTTTAATATTAGTAGAGTAGACCTTGGTCCATCTACTCACAAAGATGATATTCATAATCTAAGATGTCTGTGGATATGCTAATCAAAAGAGTGGAAGAAGAGAAAAAAATAAGGGAACTATTAGAAGAAAATTTGAGTACTCTAACCACATATATTAGATCCATTATTGATACTATTTCTCAACCCCTTGATGTAGCCACCATGACCCCCACAAAGACCTTTCCCAAAGAGATAAATTTAGAGGTTATAGACAAAACTGGAAAATATTAAGCTTATGGAAGAGGAACATAAATGTGGGTGGAAAAGGTAACTTTGAGCGGGTTACTTTATATTCAAGCTATGAAACTATATAAAAAAATCATGGTAAAGAAAAATGAAATCAATACTAACATTTAGATTGCCAAAATGAAGAATATGTGCTAATGATTATTGTTAGAGACCTATGTGAAATGACTAAAGTTGATGTGAGCATTATGATTGCTGAGAAAATCATCAATCAATGAAACCTAAGGAGAATGAAACCATCAAGTGGTTGAAAGGGCTTGAATAAAAAATTATGATAATCAAACAAGCATTAGCTGAGTACAAAATGCTAATTAAAACTTATGATTCAATCTTGATGGATATTTGAGCAAATTGTCTTTTCATAGATGCTGATATTATGGATGAAAATAAAGTCAATTTAACTAAGATCAAAGCGGTGATGAAAAGTTTCAAATAATTAATATCAAAATAATTGTTTGAGGAATATACCATGGATGGAAATACAATGGAAAATTTATGCAGTGTCTTCTTATTTGACTTCCTTCTGAAAACAAACCTTTGATTTTCTCAAGAAAATAGAAGTTGGTGAAAGATTATCTACATGGAAGATATGTCTTAGTACTATGATGATTCCAAATGGGAAAGCCATAATACCTATTGGGACTCATATATGTAATGTAATTTTTTCTTGAGTCCCTTCTATTTTGTGTGTCATAATTATATTTTACCCATTTGTTGATAATCAATTTGATACATCCTAAATGGGCCCCCAAAGTGTGAAAAGATGTAGAAACCCATTAAAAAAACTAATTTTAGGTTATTTTTGGGGTTTGAATTAATGTCTTATGTGTTCGTTAGAGTATCAAACTTTAGGGGTTGTTCATACCTACATACCCTCCCTATTGATCTCGACAATCTACTCATACCTTTGTAAAATTTGTCTACGTGTTGTGTTTTAAAGTTTCAAAGTTTTTCATCCTTGTATCCTTGTTAGACTTGTCATCCTTGGTGTGCCTTTTCCAAATGTTTTCCTTCCCCCTCTAAGTCCCTTTTCTTGTATCAGAGTATTGCACTTTTTCATACACTGACACCATTCCTAGCATGGAAAGGTCTTCTTGATCCTTGAAGCCTAATAGCCTATAAAAGTCCTAAGTTCTTTGTATTAGGATTGAGCTTTCAAAATTCATCATCCATCCACCCAAAACTTGGCATTCATTTCTCCATATCTCCATTTCCAGAAGCTCAATCCATTGCACCCCAAAAACTTCTAGGTCTTTTAGAGTCAAACTTTTTACCATTCCTTATTCAAATTCCCTTTTCATTCAACCCCCAAAGTCCAAAATTCTATTTATTTTCTCTATGCAACTTATTAGAGTTAGAATTATGACCAACCCTAATTATCTCGACATCTCTTTAGAGGCATTCTTGACCCTTGATCTCGAAATATTGAAAGCCTTTCCTTTGTTCGAGATTCCTTATTAGTCTTTCCCCTTTCTCCTTCTCTCTTCTAGCGTGACTTCTTGGTCTTTGTTAATTCCCTAATGATATGATCTTGGCATATTGTATGAATTTCTTCCAACCCTTGAGAATCTCAAACTCCCACCATTTTCATTGCAAACCCAACTTACCCTCTTAGATGATCCATAGCTTCATTAATGACCTAAATAATCCTTGTAAAGTTTACCAAGTTAAATTTTATGGTGTCCAAAAATATTCTTTATGCAGTTGACATGGATCCAAAGGAGAATGACACTTTGTCCATACCCTAATTAATTACATTGGTTGAGATTGTAGAGCTCGATGATTGACAAACCATTTTCAAGCTACTATTTCAAATATTTTTTGGGTGATTTCCTTGTCTTTGCAAAATAATCCACATGCCATTAATATTTAGAGGTATGGCGATTCAATAGAGAAGGGTTTTCTCATTATTCCATATGTTTGATGATCGCAAAAGATAAAATTTGGTATGAATTTTTTTTCATGATGACAATTGTAGCATGGGTAATCTTTGTAGAATCAAATACACATGTATTCTTATTCAGAACTCGATTTCCCATGTTACCAATCTATATATTCAAGTTCTTCATTCATTCAAGGATTTGGTTACTAAGCCAATTTTCTAGTTAGGGATAGTTTACAAGTTGTTCTAAGGAATCAAATGATGTTTGTCTAAGCTGCACATGAAGGGATACACTTTGTAATAGTGTAGGAATATTATTGCAATGTATGTTCATGTAATTTTACATCTCTACGATTGTTTGCTAAGATTTATGGAAATATTTTAATTGTAGTTGTATGTTTCCTCTTCCTAACTTTCTGGCATGATTGTAATGAGGATTTGATGGTATGTAATGTTGGAAAGATATGGGATTAATTATAAGACATGTATAAGCCATTAAAGTATATTAATGTATCATTTTATGAGTGTATATATGAATGCATATAATTCATTATAATTTGGTTTATATTTATTTTATATCCAGTCTCTCTCTTTTTATTGCATCATACCGAGGTTTACTACATATAATAGTATATTTTTTTTGATAATCCAGGTCTCCGCATCTCTAGCCTAGTGACTTGAGTGGTCAATCCGAACAACTCCTTATTTCAGGAGGTGGGTACACTTGGTGCAAGTAGAGGCGAGACTAATATTGGAGCCGAACGGTAACCAAAAGCCACCCCAAGTGTGTGCAACAGGGTAAATCACTGGCCAGAGAGTCGAACCCAAGACCTCGAGGAGAAAACCCAAGACTCAAGCCAACTCCGCTAACTCGCAGGGGCTTACATATAATAGAATATTAAACCTTGGAATCTAGTCATGTTTCTTTAATCAAAATTTAGTTCCATTGTGGGACCTCAATTATTGTTGCATAAGTAGGGAGGTCATACCAAAAAAAAAAATTAGTATTAAAAGTTTAAGGAGAAGAGAATTTTTTTATTATAAAAATTATTAAAAAAATTATAGAGGGTAAAATTTTTTATCATGAAGAGGTGTGGTAACACACAATAAGTACTAGATCTCAAGGAACAAGGCACTAAAGTCTTGGCATAGAGAAGGAGTAGATCCAAAAATACACGACTGCTAAGAAAATTAGAGCTAATTCCTAGAGAATAAAATAAATAAGGGATGTAAGATGAACAAAATAGTAGAAATAATGAGATATAGAGAATAAATTAGAGGGTGAATGAAAGAGAAAGAGAAGGAATGAGGTAGTTAGCAAAAATGTTGGGAGATCGCAAGTTGGTAGAATAATTGATGTCATAGTATAGGGACCCATAGAAGATGAACAATTTCTTGAGGATAGAGTTAGATCACACCAAGAACACCAAGAAGGGTGATGCTGAGTATGCCAAGGGGTTGTTTTTGAAAAAGAATTAGAGCATGCTAGAGGGATTGCACCTAAATAGAATTAGAGAAAAGGAAAGGTCCCTCTAATTGATGGATCATGAGAAAACTATGGAGAAACCCTATTGAAATACAAATATAAGTGAGAAAAAGTTTAGAAAAGGGAAAATTAGTAAAGACTAGAAGAGACTTAATAATAATTAGCCCAATTAGCCCTATAATTATCCCAATCTAATAATAAAAAGCACTCCTAAGTTTAGCCTAAGTGAACTAAAGTAATGAGGGACTTAATAATTAATTAATTATCAAGTGATTATTTTAATCACTCCAACAATACAAGGATTGACAAGCTATCTAGTTGTGCTATACTAGGTGGTTCATATGCTATCAATATGTTATAGATATTTTTGATTTGAGATAAAAATGTGACTGTGCATTGTGATAGCTCCCCCTTAAAGTAGTTGTGCGACTTGAGGAGTGCAAGTTATTTTAAGGAGAGAGATGAAAGAAACAAATTCTTAAAGAAGAAACATGAAGCAAGATGTTATGTTATGCAACACAAAAACGTTGTGTTCATGGAATGCCATAACACAATGTAAGAATTCCATATAAATCCCACAACATCACTTGCACAAAAATACTAAGGGATCCACAAACTTGGGGTTAGTATGTGTTGGTGTAAATAGGTGTTTTACCTATCTAGGTCCTATTTACATGTTAAGTCCACTTAGGTCCTAGGAGGGAATCTTTCTAGATAGTGTTAGTTGTCACTAGATCTTATCTTATCTTTTGGCCTTTAATTCTTGTCCTAAGTCATTTAATATTTTTTGAGGTAGTTGTCTCACTGTACATGATTAAGACACATGCCAAGATCTTGTCTAATCCTATCTCACAACTTGCCTTTATAAGCAAGCCATCATATGTACATTACATATTAAATCTTGTAATATTGCATCCATTGTCATAGCAAGCTATTCTTACCATTTTCTCTCTTGTGGAAGATATTTTGGTCTAGCAACTATTCCTAGGGGTGTTGGGAGTCATCATTTACTCCTATAGTATGGACATATGATAACTATGTATAACATTTGAATTATTTTTTTGTATAGTCATCATTCCCCAAGTATAGTGGAACTATGAGAACAAAGGAAGAAAATCACACTTGAAACTAAATACATTTTTTGGATCAACATGGAAGAGACCTAAATGTCTCAACTTTGCATCATCCCCAAAATAAAAAAAATCAATATACAACATATAGTAGAATGATGATACAAATAGAAGAATTTACAATTCTTTATCTCCCCTGTACTATGCACCTACAAGGATATCATGGGTCCACTAGGTAAGATTAACAAACATACACAAACAAGCATGGGGGGAAGCAAAAAAAGGTGTGCATTCAAATAATTAAAACCTATAGGTAAGAGGAGTACAAATTTAAAGTATTTCTTAGGAAAGATCATTGTTCTCCCAATATTGATTCTAAGGGAAGGAAGGTTGAGCCTATATAGGAAGTACTATTAAATTGGTACTAGGTGTCTCACTCATAGAATGAGCTAAATAACTAGCTGCAAGTACAACATCATCCTAAATATCCTCTACGATGAGTATCAACGATTTTGTGAAGATCACATAAAATATTGGAATATCTCTAATGGAGTCAAATAAATTCTCTCCTTGAGGAGAAGCTAGTGAATCACTATTGGAATATATGCTAAGAGGAATATCACCACTAATCTTATAAATTGGAGTAGTGACAAATACACAATAAATTTTCACTTCCTCCATGAAGAGAACTGATGAAGAGTGGTCTAGTTGAGGTGGAGAAGGTAGGTTTTATTTCTACTTTCAATGGGGTTTATTTTTGATATTTCTTTGGTTTTATTTTGGGAGGTGGGCGGGGATATCAATGTCAATAGTGGTGGGGCAGAGAAAATTTGAAAAATCTTCATGATGAGTATATTGGAATGACACTAAATTGGAAAGCATGGCACTAGGTATCAAAGATGTGTTTGGCTTGTCTATTAGCTCATAAAATGGTGGGATGTTAGGAATATTTGGAATTAGATGCGGTTCCATCAAAGGAGCTAGGAACACTCACACCCTCTTTGAGTGAGGTTCATTAGGGTCTTGAGAAGGAACAAGAGGTGGTGTTGAAGAAAAAACAACTAGTGATGAAGATGGAGGGGAAGATGACATAACCAAATTTGGAGATGGTCACATTAGAGGGGGGTGCTTGGTATTGATAATTTGTATAGTAGCTTGTTCACATGCCAATGCTCACCAATGATGCTTACAATCAATTACAAGTTGATTATGTCAGTGATGGGGTCCATACACAACTATAGGATGGGGATCGATCTAGTCCGATTGTGTTGTTGTCTTCACTTCTAATATATGAGGAAGAATAGTCATAGTGGATGGAGGCAAGGGATTTGAGGTGAATTTTTCATATCCTACATCATTGGTACCTTTCCTCTTTTTGTCGTGGGGCCTATTGGAGGAATAAAAGGTACCAATTGAGGATGAGACATGAGTAGTACATATGAATATTTTTTTTCCACAGGGCTTCTATCCTTTTTCTATTGGAGGGGCACACCTTAAAATAGTAGGAGCCACAAGAGGATGAAAGATCTAAGGGGAATATTTATCCAGCATAGGTGCCTTTCCTTAGTTTCCATTTTTGACATTTGTGGGAACAAAAGGCATTGTTGAATGTTGGGAAAATTTAGGGGGGATGAGAGGTTTCCCCAATGGAGCATGTTTATCCTTAGCTACTCTAGGGTAGGAATCAAGATAGATGGATGTTGCTGTGATTGGGAAATTGAAGGGGAAGCGAACACTTGAGAATAAGAAGGAACTATGGAAGAATAAGATCCTAAAATTTTTTCTTTGAATTTTAAATATGCTTTATATAGTAGATCTCTACGAGATTGTAGAGGTCCTAGAGATTGAGGCTAAAAATAATCAAGATTTTTTTTTTCATTATATACAAGTGGTTTGTATCTAATATCCTAGATGGTATGCATTGTACCATCATGAGGAAAATTTAAACACATGTGTACCATTGAAGTGACTGCATTCATGGAAGTTAGCCATGAAATGCCTAGCTTCACTCTAACTAAGTCAAATCTTGGGATAACAAAAAATGTAGTTTCCATTGACTTGGGTCCAACCTGGAATGAAAAAGTAATGGAACCCATTGTAGGAAAAGAAATACCATCATGTTTATGAATGAACACTAGAGTGCCATCATACATGTCTTTGTGAAATTCATTGATAAATATTATTTTATTCATGATGATATTTACCTTGCTAGAAGTATAAAAAAGAACACCATTAATGATCTTCTTGTTAAAACCAATTATAGTGTCGAAAATTGCACCCTAGGTCAGTTTCACACTTACACATGGTGCTCAGTACATTTATGAAAAAATATATAATTGAGATTTCACGATTCCAATCTCATGGATGGAAATGATGAAGCATTAGTAGCATGTGGTTTGAATTTTAGAGGAAATTGGTCAGATGGCAACATGCTGTGTAGACATCTACACAACATGCAAATGTATCGATAAAATTTGAGATTCAAATAGAAATATTTTGTATAGTTCATTTGTAATGCATGTCCCAACGCCCAAATATGACAACAATGACTATTCTCGCCCAATACAAGAACAAAACTTATTTTTCTCTCTCATTGATGGGGGTCTTCATAAGTTGGAATGACTTTTGGATTGGGAACTCTCTCTATCATTATTTCTATAATGAAACTCTATCAAAATAATCTTAGGCCTTGGATATTTGTAGTAGCAAAGAATCCTCTTGCACATGATCTCATCACAACTATCATCTCAAGAGAGGGGACACAAATTTTGGTAGTACTCCCTTTCTTGTAATTTAATCAATCTCATCTATTATCTTAATTGATCTCGTCTAACTTCTTTTGATCATGATAGGAGTTCTCCTCCCCTGTGGAGTTTGTTTCTATCACATGTCTATTTTCCTTTTTATTCATTCCAATCTTGTTTGGCTATTTGTGGAGGTGGAAACAACAAAGTAGGGGTTTGATTGAGGAAAAAACCTATACAACCCCAACACTTATCCTCGTCTCCATGTGTACATGTGTTGAATAGGTTCAACCAACAAATGGTTTCATTTTGGCAGTTTTTGGGCTTTATTCATATAGATGATAGCATAGGTGCATAGACATCCTCACAATGTGCTAGCATCCAAGGTAGAGACTTCAACTGACTGGTATCACATTCTCTCTATATTCATTACTTTCCATTTCTATATACTAAATATTTTTATCACTCTATATTTGCAAGTTATTTGGGATTTTTCAGTTATACTCATTGCTAGACATAGTCTATATTTTAGTTTTAAAACATCTTTATTTCCAACTCACTTGAGCCAGGTCAATTGAGGTAGTTGAGAGACAATTTTCTCCTCGAGGTCCCGTTATCTTAAGGGTACCAAATTCCATCCTCTACATTTTTCATGAACCCAACGTGAATATCCGCATGACGGATCTTTTTGTTCAACATTTCAATGCATTTGATAGTGTATTTTCAAAGCATGATTTTGATATTCTAGAGGATGCCCTAGATGATTTCCTAGAGACATATCCTATTCAAAAACCGGTTATACAAACTCCACCCTTAGAATCTCCTTCCTTGTGGATGAGAAGTGTGTAAATGTGGTTGTAGTCTCCACTGCCCTTGAAAGGCCTGTTAGGATAGGTGACATTATAATTGCTATCTTAAGTTAATTTTATGTGTCTCCACATTATTTGGAAGGTGTCCTAGAGGACTTGAGAGGTAAAATATTTATTATTTATTTTCTTATGTCAAATTTTAATTGCATTTATAGAGATGGACCCACTATGGTGACGGTCATAGAGCATCTCGAGAGAATATTCTTTTTGGGCGTCCACTTTCTGGGTGGAGACCACCTAGAAGTCCATGATATTGCATGTTATCCTGGTGGATGCCCAAGTTTGCATGTTCTAGGTATGAGCTGTTGGAGCCATCAGAGAGTAATGGAGGACTTGGGATTGACCAATTTTGATTGGTTATGGGTTAGGTGCCCATGTGAAGCCCATGTGAGCATTTAATAATTTTGACCATGTTTATGGGGTGCCCACTAAGAGGGGCGTGGGTTTTTCTAGGTGGTTTCACTTGTTGTTTTGGGATACCACAAGTGGTGTTCTCTCCCACAAACTTCTATATATTGGAGCATTGAGATGGTGGTTTCATAAGTTTGTTTGCAAGTTTTCAGAGTAATGAAGTGCTACTGAGATTCAAAGAGGAGTATTATATTGATGTACTTAATTTGAAGATTAATACAAGCATTGAATATATTTGGCTGTGGATTTTTTTTCCCACAATGGTTTCTCCACATATATCTTGTGTCACTTGTGATTCTCAACTTGTGGTATTTCTTTTTTTCTTTCATTATTGGAATTGCTAATCACATAACACATTATAGGTAATCTTAAATACATAATTTCAGATTTTCAAACACATTCTTAAGTTCATATTGCTGCAAGTTTCACCTTGATTTTTCAACATTTGGTATTAGAGCTAATAGTTCTATTGAGAGAGGGATGCCTTTCTCTTAAGTGTTGAAGGTTGTTTGGCTATAGTGGGAGCTTGTGCTTTGTGGGTTTTGCAGATTTGTGAAGAAGATTGAAAACCATGGCTTCTACCTCCCACCTAGATATTGAGAAATTCAATGGCATTGGTTATGAGATGTGGAAGTTGAAGTTGGAGGATCTCCTTGAAGAGAGAGATTAGTGGTTGGTAGTTTCAAATGAAAAGAAACCATCTAGTGTGTCTAATGAAGATTGGAAAAAAATGAAAAAGAAGTCACAAGGAACCATTTGGTTGTGTCTTGAACATTTTTTCCTCTTGAATGTTTCAAAATAATCTACCACATACAAGTTGTGGAAGAGGATAGGTGATATTTACAAACTAAAAGTCTAACTAATAAATTGTATCTAAAAAAAGATGTTTATATTCTTTGAAAATGAAGGATGGAGATTCTATTGCATAATATTAAATGATTTTAATATGCTTATAAGTCAACTTACATATGTAGATGTTAATATAGAAGAAGATAATTGTATATTATTTCTTTGTTCTTTCCCCAAATATTGGGAAAATCTAATTGTTGCCATAAGTGGTGGTGGTGCAAAGCCAAATATGGATAATATAATTACTACACTTCTTTTAGAATAAATGAGAAGAAATTCCATGAATACGGGATCCCAAGATGCCTTGCATGTGTGAGGAAGGTCCAAAGAAAAAGGAGGGTCTAAAGGGGATAAATAGAGAGATAAGTCTAAAGGACGTTCTAAAAACCCTAGGAAGAGAAGAGCATGTTGGAATTGTGGTAAGAGAGGGCATGTGAAGGAGTGCAAAAACAAGAAAAAGAGTTCAATTACCTCCACAAAAAATTCCTCAGAAGATGATGATTCTGGTGCTTTGTTTATTTTTGCTAACACTATTAGTAATGATGTTGGCTTATTGATTTAGGTTGCTCCTACCATATGACTCCTCACAAGGAGTGGTTTACTTCAAATTCAACTTATGATGGGAAGAAGTTTTCCTTGGTGATAACAACATGAAGAAGATTGTTTGTAAGGGAAAGTTAAAGTTGTGTTTCAGTGATGGAAGGGTTAAAAACCTTGATCATGTTTTATACATTCTAAAACTTGCAAGAAATTCACTTTTAGTATCCAAGTTGAATTATTCTGGAATCCATGTAACATTTGATAAGTCTAGTTGCAAGTTGGTAAGAGGGAGTTTGGTGATTGCTAAAGGATCTCAGATAGGGATTTTTTTAGGCTTAATGCCTCCAATTTTCGTAACTCTGCCAATGTAACTATTACTAAAAAAACATGTATGTTGTGGCACCATAGATGGGGTCACATAAGTAAAAAGGGTCTTAAGGCCATTTGGAATAAAAAGTTAGTTAATGGTATTTCTGATTATTTTGTTGGTAAAAATTATTTTTGTGAGAATTGTGTTTGGTAAACATAATAGATCACCATTTATTAATGAAACCAATAAAGCTAAGAGATTAGTAGAGATCATTCATTCAAATGTGTTTGGACCAATGAATTTTGACTCTTCTAGAAGATCTTGTTATTATGTTACTTTCATTGATGATGTCTCAAGATACACCTCGATTTATTTTATGCATGCAAAATATAAGGTTTTCACTAAGTTTAAGGAATTTAAAGCCTTAGTTGAGAAGCAAACAAATTATAAGCTAAGGGTGTTGAGTCTGACAATGGTGTGAATATTTTTGTAGGCAATTTGATGAGTTTTGTAAGCATGTAGGTATTGTTTGGAAAAATACTACTCCTTATACACCCCAAAAAATGTGGTAGTAGAAAGAATGAACCAAACCTTGATGGAAAGAGCTAGGAGCATGTTGAGTGGGGCTAATCTTGATAGGTGTTTTTGGGCAGAAGTTGTAAGTACTGCATATTATTTGATTAATAGATCTCCTTGTTTATCTCTTGTTGATAAAACTCCTTATGAAGTGTGGATAGGTAGAAATCCTTTTGTTTCAAATTTAATGGTATTTGGTTGTGAGGATTTTGTTCACCTACCTTAAGAGAAGTGATCTAAATTGGATCCAAAAGCAAAAAAAAAGCATCTTTGTTGGTTATAGTGAGAATGTAAAAGGTTATAAGCTTTGGTATCCACTAACTTATAAAATGGTTTTCTCTAGAGATGTGATTCTCAAGGAGTTTAGAGCTTAATCAAGTGAAGAACAACCAAAGGAGAAAGAGAAGACAAAAATAGTGCACTTTGAGACAAATATAGAAAAGCAGGAAGATGCATATGTGGAAGAACAACCAAATGGATTAGAGTATGGAGAAAAAGAAGAGGGTTTAGAGAGTTTAGATGATGTGCAGGATGAGCATACAGAAGAATAAGAACAAGAAGAACCACTTAATCCTACCTTGAGAAGACCCACAAGACAAAAAAATCCAGTTGATAGGTATAGCCCATATGATTACCATTGTGTATTTACTTTGTTGAGTACTGGTGATGGACCTAGATCCTAAAAGGAGGCTCTCTCTTTAGAGGAAAGTGAGTCTTGGATGCAGGCCATGCAGGAGGAGATGATGGCTTTGGATAGTTGCGATATCAGGGATATTGTTAGTTTTCCTAAAGGAAGGAAGCCCGTTTTTTGCAAGTGGGTATTTAAAAAGAAATTTGGTGCAAATGGTTGGTTAGAGTGGTACAAGGCTAGATTAGTGGCCAAGGGCTACTCCCAAAGAGGGAGTTGATTTTGGTGAAATTTTATTTCCTATTGCTAAGTTAACCTCTATTAGATTCCTATTATCAATTTTTGTTGCTTATGATTTTGAAATAGAGAAAATGGATGTTAAAACTGCTTTCTTGCATGAGGATCTCGAGGAGGAAATTTATATGTGACAACTTGATGGTTTTGTTGTGAAAGGAAAATAACACTTGGT
This sequence comes from Sequoiadendron giganteum, assembly GCA_007115665.2. Lineage (NCBI taxonomy): Eukaryota > Viridiplantae > Streptophyta > Pinopsida > Cupressales > Cupressaceae > Sequoiadendron > Sequoiadendron giganteum. Next base: position 502,651,840 of record CM021103.1, read on the forward strand.
TTGAAAGTTAACAAGATCTTTGTATAGTTTGAAATAATCACCCAAGATGTGGTACCAAAAACTTAATTTTTTTGCATTGAAGTTGGGTTTTTTTAGAAGTGAAGAGGATCATTGTGTTTACATTAAGGTTATTGATGATTCAATACTAATCATTATCTTGTACATATATTGATGGCATGTTTATTGGTAACAATAAGGTGATGATTAGGGAGTTTAAGACTCATCTTTCTAGTATGTTTGATATGAAGTATTTGGGGGTTGCTAAATATATCATTTGGATGGAGATCAATAGGGAACGGGTTCATAATTTTTTTTGGTTAAGTCAGCATAAGTATGTTGATACCATTTTGTAGAGGTTTAGTATGCATGATTGTAAACCAGTAAATATTCCATTTCTAGTTGGTACTAAGTTGAGTTTAGACATGTGTCCTAATTCTAATAATGATTTTGAAGAATGTCTAAAGTTTCTTATGCTAGTTTCGTTGGTAGTTTGATGTATACAATGGTTTTCACTAGATCGGATATAGCCCAAGTAGTGGAAGTTTTGAGAAGGTTTATTTCTAACCTAGGTGGAGAGCATTGGAATTTTTTAAGAGGGTTTTAAAATATTTGTTAGGTACTTCTTATCACTATTTGATTTATCATGGTACTAATGATGTGGTTAAGTCATTGGACATACATGGTTTTGTTGATGCAAATTAGGTAGGTGACTTGGAAAATTGAAGATCCACTAGTGGCTATGTTTTTACTTTGTTTGGAGGTGCAGTGAGTTGGATGAGTAAAAGGCAACGTATAGTTGTATTGTCCACCACCAAAGTAGAGTATATGACTATTATACATGCCTATAAGGAGGTGGTTTGGTTACAAAGGCTTGGTAAATGCATTGGTTTTGATTGTAGGACAATGAGGATTGGATGTGATAATCAGAGTGCCATATGTTTGGCCAAAAATTCTATGTATCATGTTCATACTAAGCATGTTGATGTTTAATATAACTTTGTGCGAGAAATGGTTGAGAATGGTAAGGTCTTGATTGAGAAGGTTGAAACTTTGGATAATGTTGCAAATTCTCTCATAGAGCTAGTGACCACAAATAAGTTCTCTTGGTATAGGAAGGCCATGGGCCTTGATCAGTGTAATTGATTATGATTGTAATGTATCTCATGGATGTAATTGCAATGTATAATGTCAAGTGGGAGAATGTTAGGATAGGTGACATTATAATTGCTATCCTAAGTTGATTTTACGTGTCTTCACATTCTTTGGAAGATTTCCTAAAGGACTTGAGAGGTAAAATATTTATTATTTATTTTTCCATGTCAAATTGTAATTGCATTCATAGAGATGGACCCACTATAGTGACAGTTATAGAGCATCTCGAGAGGATATTCCTTTGGGTGTTCACTTTCTGGGTGGGGACCACCTAGAAGTGCATGATCTTGCATGCCCATTTTCATGTTGTGCATGTTATCCTAGGTTAGGTGCCTAAGTTTGCATGTTCCGGGTATGAGCCGTTGGAGAGTAATGGAGCACTTTGGATTGAACAATTTTGATTGACTATGGGTTAGGCACCCACATGAAGGCCATGTGATAATTTAATAAATTTCACCATGTTTATGGGTTGTCCACTAAGATGAGCATGGATTTTTCTAGGTAGTTTTACTTGTTTCAGGATACCACAAGTGGTATCATCTAAAAATCCAATTAAATATTCTAAAAATCTCATTCGCCTCTGCCAAAAAGGATGATTATACTTTCATAAAGCAGGTTGATACATATAATATTGATTATTCCCTTTATAATAGTCCCCATTATCAGGAATTATAATTCTATTATGGACCATGATTTAATATTATTTCTAAGTTCAATTATGGAGGTAAAGATTGTGGGCGTGAGGAACAAAGTATTAAAGTCCCTTTAGAGGCCAATCCATGTGACTCTAAGACTTGACTTGGGTATTGCCCCACAACCTCTAAGACGAAGCCATGGTTTCTACCAAGCTTCTTCCTCTTAGAATTGTTCATCTATAATATATTGAAAGCAAAGTAGATTGTAATGAAGTTCCTCTAGACATTTTCTCTTCAGAAGCATCTCTAGAAGAATTTTTGGGTGTCTATTATGATCTTCCTTCTTATCACCATGTAAGCTTTGATTCTCGTATCTCTTGAATTGTCGAGCATACTTTAGAGAGTCCATTATGAATGTAGATGAGAAAGATTATTTATCCTATGATGGTGAAAAAATGTCTATGCCACATCCTAAAGATCATAGTACTCTCCTTAAGGGAGATACTTCCCATGTCTTCATGGATCCAAAGTCATCTAAAAAGGTAACTAAGATTGGAAAATGCCTTTCTTCAAAATAATCTAAATCACACTCTAATCTTCTACATCATTATCCTGATATCTTCGCTTGGTCATATGAGGACATGCCCAATATTGATGCATCCATTGTGGTTCATAATATCATTCTATGTCCCAATTCCAAGCCTGTTAACCAAAAGATTCGTAAAATGAATCCCAAGGTTTCCTTGTTAGTCAAAGCCAAGATATAAAATATTTTGAAAGCATAGTTTTATTCCTCCCATTGACTATTCGCCTTGGATTTCAAATATCGTTGCCATTAGTAAGCCTAATGGCTGTATTCGTGTCTAAATTGACTTTCGTAATCTTAATAAGGCTTCTCTCAAAGATGATTTTTTGTTGTCAAATATCAATATGATTGCTGATTCGACTACAAACCATGCCTTAATTGCCTTTATGGATGGCTTCTTAGGATACAATCAGATCCTTATTAATTTGGAAGATCACTACAAGATATCCTTCACAACCCCTTGGGTATCTTTTGCTACATAGTCATGCCATTTGGGTTGAAGAATGCTAGAGCAACCTATCAACATGTGATGATTCTAATTTTTCATGATTTCATTCATAATATGTTAGATGCTTACATTGATGATATCTTGGTTAAATCTGTAACTCGCCAAGATCGCATTAAGAATCTTCATCTTATATTTGAAAGGCTTTGACTCTATAAGATGAGATTAAATCCTCTTACGCGTGTCTTTGGAATACATGCCGAAAAACTATTGGGATTTATCATTTTTGATCATGGGATCGAAGTTGATATAGATAAGATCAAGGAAATCATTAAACATGCCTCCAACTAAGAAAATTTCTCAAATTCATAGTTTTCTATGGAAGATTTAGGCAATTCATAGATTCACATCTCAAATGGTTGATCGTACCCTTCCGTTTACATGTTTGTTGAAGAAAGATGTGTATTTTTGGTGGGATGATAAGTGTCAAGAGGATTTTGAGTCCATTAAAGACTACTTGGACAATCCCCCCATCTTAATGTCGGCTATGCACAATAGAACCTTTCTACTATATATCTCAACATCACCTCATGCTTTAGAAACTTTACTAGTTCAACATGATGACGATGGTAAGGAAAGATAAGTCTATTACATTAGTTGTGTCCTAGTTGAATATGAAACTCGTATTTGTGATGTAGAAGTTGAGACCCTATCTTCTCCATTCAGATTCATGTAATAGTTAAAAGTGATGTTATTAAGCACTTGTTTTCTAGGACTAATCTCTCTAGAAAACTAGAAAAAATAGTGATGTTGTTGTCTGAGTTCAATCTTAATTTCGTTACTCAGAAAGAAATTAAAGTTCAAGCTATTGCTGATTAGCTAGTGAAAAACCCTCACCTAATGCCTCCCCTAATCTAGACCTGTTCTTGGATGAAAATTTATTTACTTTAAATCATGATCCTATATGGGAAATGTATTGAGATGTCAAACGAGCTCCAAGGCAAGTATAGTTCTTATCTCACTTGAAGGAAAGGTGATTCCCCATTCCTTTTGATTAGAGTTTTATTGGAAAAACAATATCACAAAATATGAATCCCTCATTGCTAGCTTTCATGCCACTATAGCCTCTGAAATTAAGCATATCTGTATTCATGGAGACTCTAAATTAATTGTAAATTAGATAATGAGAATGTATCAAACTAAGTTGTGTAAGCTATCTCAATATCAAGGTTTGGCTTTATATTTTCTTAGTCAATTCAATTTTTATACCATTGATAGTGTTCCCAAGAGAGAAAAATGTCATGCAAATGCAATGGCGAGTGCTACTTCCTTTATATGATCTGACCATAGTGCAGATGAGTACCACTTTTTGGTCTAAATTATTCATTCTCCTACTATCTTAGATAACATTAAACTTGATAGTCTCATGTGTGCACATATAGACTCAGGAGAATGGTATTCACATATCTACAGTTATCTAAAAACTAGAAACTTTCCCGATGACACGAGTAAGAATACTCGTGTTTGGATACAAAAGATTTCAACTCATTATATCATCTTATCTAACCTCCTTTATCACAGGTCTTACAATGGTCTTCTTCTTCAGTGTCTCACTAAGGGTGAGATATCACTTGCCCTTCAAGAATCCCATTTCAGCTCCGGGGTAGAAATTTTGGTGGTAAATCCTTAGTGCATAAACTAATACACATGGGATACTATTGGAAAATGATGGAGCAAGACTCCTTCACCTTTGTCAAGAAATGTCCTCGATGTCAACAACATAGAAATCTTATTTGAGCTCTTGCACAAGAAATTTGCACTCAAGCTTCTCCTTGGCCTTTTCAAATGTGGGGCTTGGATATAATCAGAAAGATATCTCCCCCTTCTTCTAAGGGACATACCTTCATCATAATGACAAAATATTACTTCACAAAGTGGGTTGAAGCTACTCCTCTTCAATCTACTAATGTTGAAGCAATCTATAAATTTCTTCTAAGCAACAATTTCTTGCTTTGGATTTCCTTCTACTCCTGTCTCTTATAATGGAAAACCATTTAAGAACACAGAGGTAAATAAATTATTGGAGAAATTTCATATTCAACATTTATTCTCTACACCTTATTATCCTTGACCCAATGGCCAAGCCGAAGCATCAAATAAAATCATTGAACAAATTTTATGCAAGACAATTAATAAGCATGGTAAAGATTGGCATACTCAATTGACTTATTCATTGTGTGCCTATCACACGAGTGTTCATACAACTATTAGTACTACTTCGCACAAACTTGTGTATGGTGCCGATGCTATTATACCTTTAAATTTGGAAATTATGTCTTTACGAGTTTTCCTTAAAGGGTTGATTAATGATGACACTTATCGTACCAAGAGTCTAAACTAATTTGAGTTGCTCGATGAGTGTCGATTAAAGGCTCTTGAGCACCTTCAAGCTTATCAAAATATTTATCAAAACATTACAATCAAAATGTTCTTTCTTGCACTTTTAATATTGGTGATCTCATTCTTTATGAGAACCAAAGAAGTGTAAATGCATCACCTAACCAAAAGGGGAAATTTATTCCTAATTGGTTAGGTCCATACATAATCACCTCTATTTATGGTTTTTGTACCTATGGCCTTTTTGACATGGATGACATACCACCAAAGGAACCAATCAATGCTATGCACTTGCATCAATACTATGCATAGAATTCCTTTATGTGTCATGTACACGACACTCGACTCTTTCGAGAATCAAAGTATGTTGTGTTATGAAATTCTTTCATCAACACATTCTTTGTTCATTGTGTTATGATGCATACATGTATGGTTAATTTCTTTAAAATAGGAATTAAAAGTATGTGTATTTTATAATTCTATGATCTTAACTTATCTTATTGGTAGATTAATTATTTCTTTATGTATATGCATTGTCTTTATTAATTAGCATGGTTCATTTATTAATTGGCATGTTCCATTCATTAAGTAGCATATTTTATTTCCATGTACATCTATATCATTATGCCACATTAGATCATATCATTTGATTAAGCATACATTTTACATGTGTTTAGTTAAATCATGATAACATCTAATCTAATCATACATCAACATACATCCATAACATACATGAAATCAAAAGCATATATGTTAGAACAAAAGTCATAGTCGAATCAAAATCTCATATATATATATATAAATGTCTCAATGTACATGTATCACCATCACTACAAAAAAGTGATGTTTGTATATGTGTATATGACTATATACATAAAAAATGTCTATACAATACATATATATATTTGTCCTATTTGTCTGAAGTGTGGGTCCTAGAGCCCTTTGGCATAGGTGGATCTGGATCTAGATGCGGTGGTTGGAAGATTGATACATGAGATTGAGATCAAGAAACTAATCTTGAGATTGATGTACGCAATCCCCTCATCTCCCTTCTTAATCGTGTGATATGCTCTCTAGGTAATAATATGCTCTCTAGGTAGCGATATGCTCTTGCAGAGTGTCCTCCCTCTACCTCGTTTCTGCAACATCATCCATGATCTATTGCACTCAAGGATGATAAAGTTCTGTAGGGGCATTGGTTCACGTAGCCTCGACCTCCCTCATGAGCTCCTCAACCTTGATTTGAAGGGAATCAAATGCTTGCTCAACACTCTTTGCCCTCTTCATACCTAGGTATCGCTTAGTAAGGATGGTGCAAAGCTCCACTACCCTCTGGTCCCTCTGACCTGTTATCATGCTAGCATTAGACTCTCTCTGCATGAGCTCAACTTAGGTCTCCTCTTATACTACCTTGAGCCATGCTACAGGATCAAACAACTCAATGTGCCTCATGACCATTTGTTGTGGCGGGTAGGTGTCTAGGACGGGACCTCGAGTCTGCACCACTAGTACTATCTTTGCTAGTGCTTGACTAAATAAGTCGAGCCACTCTCGTGTGAAAAATGCAAGCATGCAGAAGAGGAAATGTATCATTACCACATCATGATAATCATAATATAACCATAAAATTGAAAGAATATCTAAATCATAAACCAACTCATACCTGGGTCATGCTATCTCGCCAACTAGGATCCATAGGTGTGGCCCTGCTCCCTGAAACCTCTAGTGTCCTTGTCATCGTAGTTGGTGGTGCCCCCATTTGCATTTCCTATGGTGTAGGACTAAAAGGATGAGCACTTGCTATGGGAGTGCCGAGATAACAAGGATTATTGTTGGAGATGACACCCTCCACCGTCTCCTCGAGCTCTCCTCCCCTGCCTCCTGTGCCTCATCTTGTGAGCTCTCCTCTCTATTGGACCTTTGAACGCTTAGGTCTCCTTTGATTAAATCCTCAAGGAGGATGGGAGAAATAACCATAGTCTCCCACCATTTACTAAAAACATCAGTCACCTTGACATCATTGATGTCTAACATAGGTGGATCATTATCATTGTTGTTACCTGCCTCACTTAATGCAACGTCCTCAATGTTAGGAAAAGGAAGGTCTCCTAGTTTGATGGGGCTCCTAAATGATTTGATATTGACACAAAGAAAGGAACTGATTGAACCTATCCAAACTATCTCATGACCTATCTCTAGTAGTAAGGCACAATGATATGGTCCTGATGATCGACTAGGAATCAGTTGTGTTGCATGCGTGAAAATTGTGTCTTATTGGTGGGTCATCGGTCCATCCCCCAATAGGGCTTCTATACAACATCATCAAACCATATCTGATCCATGATCTATCTCCAAAATAGAAAATCCCCAAATCTCCATTGTCATACCAATGGGTATGCGTGTGCTCAGGGTAGGTCACTTGTGATCCATCGAGGAAAAATAGCTAGTCGAGTACTAGTGATATTCTTGAATTCCAACACCTAGAGAAGTATGTAAGCTATCAAGCTATGGTACTCATAGTGCACATATCACCCGAGGTCATGGTGTAGATGGGCTGACATGCTCTGACCCCAGGTGAATATGGTATCCTCTCCTCCATCTCTTGGACATTTCAAATAAGGAACACATGTAGGTGGGAGCCTCGTCTATCTATGGTGACTCTAAGTGCTACCATCAAAATCACAATGCGATACACCAGGGACACTACCACGTGTCCCTGCTCTAGCCATCTCAAGTAGATGTACCCTATGGTGTTTGAAGTAACCACTTGGCCGATGCAATGTGGTTATCTATCTCAGGCATCCTGAGCTGTCCTTGGATCATCTAGGGATATCCTCTCCCTTCGGATGGGGAGGCACAAGATACAAAAGATGTTCATTAGAGTGATCATCATCTCCACTATAGGGAGATGAAATGACATGGTGTTAGTGTCCCACATCTCCATCAGTGCCATCAACATCGTCAAATGAAATCTCATCTTTGGCATCTCATAAATCCACCAAAGTTTGAATCAGTGAGGAAACCTCTGGTCATGCATTGTAACGCCTCTTATGCAACTACGTAGGAGTGGTAAGATGAGGCCACCACTATTAACTTGAACCTATGGTAATACCTGTAAAAATACAACTTTTTCATGCAAAATCCTACATATTTTCTATCTACACCTACTCTAAACATGTCAAACTTCACATTTTAACATAAATCTCACTTTTCACTTTTAGGACGCTAGTGTGCCCTCCTAGACGAAAACCCATCCTTGGGACACCAACACGCGACCATCCCTTGGATGAATACACGAGGTCCTAGATGTTAGTGTGAGGTTCTAGACGTCGGCATGCACTCGGGATGCCTACGTTGCCTTAAATTTTCCTAATGAAATAAAATGCATAAAATAAAAGCGAAGTTGAAATTTTTTGGCCTACCTCGTCCAAGGGCTCGTCTATCTCCACGATGGTGCGAAGCTCCTCTATGCGTGATGGCCTAAACTCTTGTTTGTGAGGCATTTTTTAAAAAATCTCTATAGAGCTCTGAGCAAAAATCCTCATCATGAATAGTGAAAATGACCCCTTTGGGGCCCACCTTGTGAATATATAGTTGAATCTTTGCCTAATTTTGAATTTTTTTTGTGGTGGTTTTGATTCGACTACCTTCTTGTTTTTACCCTCTCAACTGGGGAAAAAAATCAAGGGGGCAAATATTCACACCCTTATCAACTTTTCCTTTAGACCTACTAACGTCTTCTTAAGAATTCTTCTCATTGAAGTAGCTTCTTCTATTTTTGGAATTGATAAATTTTTGATTTTGCAACATCCAGCTTTTTATGTCAGATGTTGTAGATCCTCATCGAGCACTAGGTGCATCATTCATGTCGACCTTTGTGACCTCTATAGTATCCTTTTTCAGGGAAATTAATGCACATATTGTACTTAATATTTTACCTTTTTAGCTACTTTAGTGTAGTTGATCGATCTGAATGATCAACTCACTAAAGTGGGGGAAAAATGTAGTGTCAAAAATTGTACCCTAGGTCAATTTCACACTTACACATGACACCCAATGCATTTATGGAAAAAATCCAAAATTGGGATTTCATGGTTCTGATCTCATGGATGGAAATGATGAAGCATTAGTAGCCTGTGGTTTAAATTTAAGAGGAAATTGGTCAGATGGTAGTGTGATGTGTAGATGTCTACATGATGCACAAACATACCAATAAAATCTAATATTCGAATAGGAATTATTTTGTATAGTTCATTTGCGATGCATGTCCTAGCAACCAAATACGATTGTAACGACTATTCCCGTCCAGTCTAAGAATAAAACTTGCTTTCTCTCTCATTGACGAGGGTATTCACAAGTTGGAAAGAATTTTAGATTGGGAACTCTCTCTATCATTCTTTCTATAATGAAACTTTATCAAAATACTCTTAGGCCTTGGATATTTGTAGCAACAAAGACTACTCTTGCACCATGATCTTGTCACGTCTATCGTTTCAAGAGAGGGGTCACAATTGTTGGGAATGCTCTCTTGCTTGTCATTTAATCAACTCATCTAGTATCTTACTTATTTGATCTCATTTAATGTATTTTAATCGTGATAGGGTTTCTCTTCCTCTGTGAGGTTTGTTTCTATCACACATCTATTTTACTTTTTATGCATTCTAATCTTGTCTGGCTATCCGTGGAGGTGGAAACACCAAAGTGGGGGTTTGATTGAGGAAAACCCATATACAACCCCAACACTTTTCCTCATCTCCATGTGTGTAGGTGTTGAATAGGTTCAACCAACAAAGGATTTCATTGTGGTAGTTTATGGTCTTTATTTATACAGAAGATGGTGCAGGTGCGCATACGTCCTCGTGACGTGCTGGTGTCCAAGGACGAGACTTCCCTTGACTGGTATCACATTCTATATATTCAATACTTTCAATTTTTGCAAACTAAATATTTTTATCACTCTGTATCTGCAAGTTATTTGGAATTTTCAGTTCTACTCATTGTTAGACATAGTCTAGATTTCAGTTTTAAAACATCTTTATTTATAGTTCACTTGAGTCGAGTCAATTGAAGTAATTGAGAGACAATTTTCTCCTCAAGGTCCTGTTATCTTAAGGGTACCAAATTCCCTCCTCTACACCAAAATTTATGTGAAGGGGTCCATATTCTTTATTATACAATAGATCATTGGAAGAGAAAGAAATAAGAGGCATATTGATGTCACACACCTGAATTGATGGGGTGTTGCTAACAATCATGTTTAAAAATGTTTTTGAATTATTTTTAGGAGAAGAAGTAGAAGTATCGATTGTTATTAAGCTATTAGAATGTGATGGGAATATATTTTTGTAGATTTGAAGTTTTTGATTCGGCTTGAAAATTGATTTGTTAGCACTTTATTTTTATCATGGATCTGGATATTTTTTGAAGGTATTATGACAAGGTCTGGTGTTCCTTCTACAACCATTTTAGAAAATACAAATGTTTTTTTTGGTATGCATATTAGTGCATGGGCTGTAAATTATGGCATCTACTTGAAGAATTCATCAAACTACTACCCTCAAGGTAATGGCTTGGATGATTCAACAAAAAAGAACTTAATTAAAATAATCAAGAGGGCAATGGAGAAAAAATAGAGGTCTTGGGAAACAAAGTTAAATACAACCATCAAGGATGATAGGATGACACCAAAAGAGGCATTGAAAACTCTCCTTTCATACTTGTCTATAGGAGAGAAATGAGACTTCCTCTATCACTAGAGTTACCTTCTTTGGAGCTTGCACAATAAGTGGAAATGCTGGAAAATAATGCAATGGTGATTAGATTGATTAATATAATGGAGCTAGAGTAGACAAGAAACAAAGCTATGAACACCCTTGAAGCTCATCAAGCACAAGTCAAGAGGACATTTGGCAAGAAAACAATTGATATGACCTTCAAGGAAAGATATTTGGTCTTGAAATGGGATTGAGTTAGAGCAATGGATGAAATCCATACAAAGTTTGATGTTGTTTGGAGTGGCCCATGCATCATAACTAGCCACAAACAAGCTAGTGATTTCTAGATTTTAATGCTAAATGGAGAAGAACTACCAATCCCAATCAACGAGTTACACCTCAAGCCCATATTTTTGAGGTTAATTTTCAAACCATGTATATATTAGAGTAGTTTGATTTTTGTAAATAAGTGTTGCACACTATGTATTCTCATTAGGAGAATGTATGAATCTAGTAGTCCTATTTTCCTCCAAGTGTTGTTTGCACATATTGATTTCTATTTTACTTATGCTTTGAGACATGTTTCATTTTGTTTTGAGGCTAATCATTAAAAGTTTCAATTAGAGTTTTATCTTTTAAGTTATTTGAAAGGCTTATAGTGAGTTCATGCCCAATGGATTGATAAGACTATCAAATCCATGATTGGTAGAAAACCATCCTCTAGAGGTCACTCAAATGTTATCAATTTTTACCTTATTGATCTAGTTAGGACTTAAATATATAATATCATTTTTTATTGAGTCCCATGAATGCATCTTAGTAATATTTGAAACATTGTTTATTATTGATATGAGGCATCCTAAATGGGTCGAGTAAGTGGAAAAAGATGTAAAAATCCATAAAAAGTCTAATTTTGGGTTGTTTCTAGTGTTTTCCTTGGTGTTTTATATGTTTGTTGACCTTTTAGACTTTTAGGGTTGTCCATACTTGCATAACTTCGCCCCCAATTCCAACAAAATTTCTTGTTAAAATTTCATCTAAGTATTATTTTGTAAGAGTTTTGCATTCCACAGTACCATTCCTTTAACATTCCCAAACCCCAAAGCTCAAAAGTTTCTTAGAAGTCTAAGTCCTTTGCATTCGTTGGACTTTTAGACTTCCTCATCCATTCCATTCCTCGGTATTCATTCCCCTTCATATTTGATTCTCAAGCTTCAATACCTTACACTCTAAAACTGTTACAAATTCTTGTGGGGTCAGAATTTTGACCTTTCCCTTAAATGGATACCCATTTCAACCAATTCCTAAAAGTTTGAAACTTTGCTGATTGCTTTATATAATCTATCAGTCAACATTTTGTCCATTTCCTTGAATTGATACCAAGTTAGGCTCCATCTCAACTCCCCGATCTTGACATCATGATGCATCATTCCTATTAGAATTCCCCTTTTGACGTTCCCCATCTCACATATCCTCTAGCATTACTTCCATGCCACCCTTGATTCCTTATTAATTGGTGCTTCAATCCTTAGTATGTATATGTTACCCTTTATCATCAACAATTAAAAAATCCCACCATTCACCATTGTGACTTCCACCTACCCTCCCAGATGACTAAAAACCATTAGATTTGACATGTTGATGCCCCAAAACCACTATTCATCATAAGGGAATTGATCTAAATGCATTTGACTATGGAGATGATGACCATGCCATTTTAATGTGGTGGTTGGTTTTGGATATGTTTTTGGTTTTTTAGGATGCTCGGGGACACCATTTGTAGAAAATTTCACAGATCTTGGCTTGAGGAACACATTGCATTAATTACATATATTCAAGAGTCATTTCCCCACTTAGATTTGGTAACTAGAAAAGGGTTCTATAAATATATGCTCATTTGTGGTGTAGGGCACCTAGGCCTTCATGCAAAAATTTGGTCAAGTGCTAGTATTTGATGTTGGTTAAGTATTATTGTTTGTAATAAGGTCTCTAAAGACCATGTTTTAGGATTTTGTGTCAAGTTTGAGTTCTAGGAGTGAATTAGGGTCCTTTTGTGAAAAGTGTCAAATGTTGTCAAAAGTGCATATCACCTTTTGCATTTCTTGCAGTTTTGAGAAGTTGAACCGTTGTGATTTGAAATTCTATTGGTGAATGGTTGGTTAGGTGTTGGAATATCTTTAAAAATATTGAGGAACGATGGTTCAAGGTTCAAGAGTTGTAAATTTGAATTTTGAATGAGAAAATGCTCTATTTTTCTGCATTTTGAAATCTAATTTGCTGCTACAGAGATTTGTACGATCCTGTACGACGTGTAAGTGATATTTTATGCATTGGGATTGATGAAACGGTGAATATCCTATCACTTTCAATTGATTTTATTCATTTTCATTAAGGTAGAAGGGTTTTAGAGCATTTTTACTAAAAACAATAAGAAACCCTAGTTTGTGAGGGTTTGATCGGAGAAAATGAGTTTTTGAACCATTCCACCAGTGGAAAAATCTGACAAATGATAGAATGGATGTAGGTAGGATGCCTTTAATGTCTTTGGTGTGTGCATGAGTAGGGGATGGAGTTAGGGGCATTTTTGATGAAGCCCTAGCCTAATTTCACTATATATTAGGCTTAGGTGATTAGGTAGGCATAGGGTTTTGTGGAAAGGAGATTTGAGGTTTGTTCCAATTGTTGGAAAAAGGTATCTACAGACCCCATGTGACATGTTAGATGCCTTGCATTGAAGGATGGAGGTTGGGAGATTGAAACCCTTATTGTTGCCTTGTAGTGCAAGCCTATTTAGGCCTTTTGTCAAGCGGGACAGTCAAATTTTGGATTTGTTCCAAAACAACCATCCCTAAATTTTGAATATGTTTTAGAACTCCCAAAAGGGTATCCAAAAAAACCTTTAGGTTGTGGGTTTGAAATTTTACCTTCAAGTTATGTCAATAACACTCATTTTGCTATCCTACAAGGCCTAGTTGCAATTTGTGAAGAAAGTAACCTTGTGTGGTGTGTAAAGACTTTGACAAAGGATTGTTTGAGTGATTTTTAACCTTTTGATACCCTTCTTTGCATCAATTTGGCATATTGCAGATTGGAGTTTCACTCTGTTGTTGTTAAGGATAGATTTTTGGGATTGTTTTATGGAGTTGTAGAGAGTATTGGATATGAGTATGAAAGTCATGGTAATGAGAAGAAAACAACTAGTGCATTTGTGAAAACCTAGAGCATGGGAATAGGTTAGATTCCTTAAACTTTTGACAACAATGATAAACTCAACTAACTCTCCTCATTTATACCCAATTAAACAATTTCAATTGCATTTGAAGAAAGGAAGATGTCAAAGGGCATTGTATTCCATCAAATTTATGGTTCCTTAAAAAAAGGAATGCACCTCTTCTTTTCTCGAGCATTTTTTGGAGATTCTCTTATATTTTGTATATATAGGACATAAACTAGAGACATATACATATACAACAAAATTCTTCGTAATATATTTGGCTATTATTTAAAGTGGAAAATGTATGCTCTTTTCCTTTTCAATCAATAAATTGTAGAATTTTTCCTCTCTTATTGGATGGAATCATGTCTATTAGTGGCTTTCAGTTGTGTTATTGTGGACATTGCCCTATTTTGACTTGTTTTAGGCATATTGTATTCATTCTATCCCTTTTGCAACTGCATATCCCTTCCTTGGATTTTTTGATAATATTTTGAATGAGATTTGTGCAAGTGATTGTTTGTTCCTAATATTATTTTGTGCTTGTTGAAGCAAGAAAATTGTTTTTTAGACTATTAGTGGATCACCTCCTTTTATTTTAGTATATTTCATTCCCTTTTCATCCCAATTAGTAATAGATTAGTATTAGGAAAGTATTTTATCATTGTATATCTAATTAACTTTTGGAACTAGCCCTTTTATAGAGAGTTGTTTCAAGAATTAGGTCCAACAACCAAGAAAAAATCCATTGTTGCAGTTGAGACATGTTTTCAAATTGGTAGAGTGTAATCTCAGAGTGTTAACAAATAAAAAGATTAGGATCAACATATAAGCTAGCATTTGAAATCCATTAGCTATTTGGGAAGATGATGAGATTTTAAAATCATTGGTCATTTTGGAAAGTGGGTAATTGAACATCATTGATGTTTTTGGTAGGTAGGGTGATGGGGATATTTTTGGACATTACCATTCAACTCAATAAGTGAGTCACTAGCCATTTCAATAGGTGAGATGATATGATTTTTATATACAATATGACTAGTTCAATAGGTTGCATTTCATCATCATTGACCTTTTTTTATAGGCAAGGCATCAAGTTGCCTTTAGACATCACCAAACATTTCAATAGGCATGATTTCAACACTCTTGACCATTTTTTACGAGTAATGGCATTGCATCTAACTCATGTAGAATTTTTGAGGCATCATCAGGTCATGGATGAGTGTAAATTGGTATATAATTTATGACCCATCTTAAATATTCTAGGGGTGGATTTGGGGGTAGGTTGAATAGTATATCCTTTTTTTAATTGTCAATACTACCAAAACAAGGTGTAGAGTTGATATAGGCAATTTAGACCATGTTATCCTCACATTTAAGTCATACATTTGGCATAATTTTTTCTAGTCATGAAGGTGTTGAACACATAATTATACTAAGAGGGGGGGTGAATCAGTACATCACAAAATTTTACTTTTCAAATTTTATCATTCACATCAACTGTAGATATATAAAATCTAGCAATTTAGAACACAAAGAGAATACATGATTAACGTGGAAACCCTTGCAGGAGAAAACCACGACACAATTTTTCTTATATATATGTATATATTCTTTCTTCTTCTTGAATGCTCCAACCTAATAGAAACCAAAATCTCTACTTGACAAAAATATAGGCTCCAACCTATTAGAGGCTTCAACCCCCACACAAACTGAGCTCCAACCTAGCAAGAGGCTCCAACCTATTAGTTATTTAATGGTTGATATAGTTTCTTCCACACAAATCTGATCCAAACTCTAAATCTTTTCACAATCCTCACAAATATGATTCAAACTCTAAATATTTACACAATCCTCACAAATCTGATTCAAACACACATTTCTTCCTTCTTAAATCTGAATATTATTAATTTAATTTACTAGCATAAATTCTATCTTTTCATCACACAAATATCTTCAATATAAGTGATTTACTCTTTATTTATACCACTTTATTTTTCCAAGGAATGCGTCTTTATGAGAGGTGTGTCTATTTTAAAGGAGACAAAAATTAAATGGATGTGTCTTTTAAACCCAATCGCTGCCTCTTTATGAATTACAACCTTCAAAATATTTGAATCACACCTTTTAGTTTGTTGCTTTTAATTATTTTATTACAAATGAATCACCCCCTTTATAAGATTTGTTTCCTTTCATTAGTGATCACTCCGTCCTTAACAAGGTTCATTGAGTTTTTTAGATTATAATTGTTGCTTCATGTTATTATTAAAAGGAGGGTCGACCCATAAAAAGTCTATAAATTTGATTTTATTTCCTTGCTAAATATAAATGGTCCTTTCTATCAGCTCCACAGTTCTTCTCATTTTCCACATTTTCCACAAATTTAGTCAAAGCCAATATAGATAATATATCTGCAAGGTACTTCTTTGAAGCTTATCTTCCATATATTTGGATCTAACAAAGACATCTCCTTTAAATGTGATAAATTATCAAACATAACTTCATTTTCTCCACTACATCTTTGTTAACTGCCATAACTTAATTGAGAGTCTTCTCCAAATCTAGAAGATTCACCATTACCCCTGTATGCCTTTGACATCAATGCCAACATTTCCAACAATAGGTAATAAAAGCATAGGATTGTGAATTGATATAATCATCATCATATGGAATTTTTATGGCACATGATTATTTTTGAATAATCTCATTTTAGGCATCTTTGACTATGGATTTATTTAAAATGCCTAATTTGCCAAGTGTTTAGGAGTAGCTTAAGGTAGATTATTCAAATATATTAGCAATGAATGATTCATCTTCTTCACTTTTAGTAAAGTGCATAGTAACAACAAGAGCCAATCGATGGTGATTCATGGGAGCATGAAGATGTTTCCTTTACTTTGGTTCTCATTATGATATTTATCATTGAATTCTACTATGGTAATGTGTGCATTATGAGATACTTTTGTATTTAGTAAGGGGATGCTATCAATACTGATATGTATTTTAGTAACAAGATTCATGTTCATATTGGGTCCCACTTTGCATGGACCTACACATTGGTTGTTAAAGGATGTGTTGCATGCATGTGGTGAGTCTAAGGTCACCTTAACAGTAGGTTTCTAGAAAGTGGTAAGTCAAGCATAGAAATTTTGATGCAAATGGTCTTTGAATCAAATCCAATAAGTAACTAAAAGCATCCTAATGAGGTTTGGTTATTTTATTTTCATGAAAAATAAGCATTGTTTGTTTGAGGTCACTCTAAGAATATTCCTGTTATTCAATGAGTGTATGGGACGTCACATTGGTTTCTTAACATTTGGTTATCATTAATAAGAATGCTAAAAACTGTGAAAATATTAGTATAAAAAAAGGGTACCATTGGCAATCATTTCATCTAAAAAAATTATAATGTATTTGGCTTATTTGTGGTCATGTTAATTGCTAAAATATTGATATTTTGTTGATATTGTATATTGTTTAAGATGTTGGATCTTGATTGTACTTTCTAAGGCTAGAATTTTTTGGAAGAGAATTAATCTATGATGTATGTATGTATAACTTACATAAATAAAATTTTACAAGACATGATATTAAATTCTTCAAGGAAATTCCATTAGGTGGGCTATTAGTAGGTACTATATTTTTATTAATGTTTTTAGTATGATTTGTTGAACTCAAATATTACTATGGAAGGACTTTAGTGAGGATTGATAACTACAGTCATTGTAGATTGTTCTTTATAATT
The DNA here is from genome assembly GCA_007115665.2 of Sequoiadendron giganteum. NCBI lineage: Eukaryota > Viridiplantae > Streptophyta > Pinopsida > Cupressales > Cupressaceae > Sequoiadendron > Sequoiadendron giganteum. The sequence continues at coordinate 502,669,728 of CM021103.1, forward strand.
GGATTTGAAATGAGAAATGGGACTAGGCAATGTAGTTCTAATATCTTTAACTCTTAGGAATGTGTTGGCATTCTTATGGGTTGAATTTTTCCTTTAGTTGATCTTAGTACCACTAATGTGCTCTTAATGGTTTGTTTTCATACGATCATTAAATTATAGTGTTGATTCTCATTGAGTATTATTTGTCAAGAGTAGGAGTGGTTTTGATAGGAGGTGAATATTGGTTACTATTTTGGAGATGATTTCTTGAGGATTTATTGATATCTATAATATTTGTCATTGTAATTGGAGCATTTAAGGACTATATGAGGTTTTCATTTGGATATAATAGTCCATGATTTATGTAAGGGCTTGATTGATGTATATGGTGGAATTTTTTGGGGGTAGATATAGGATAAACCATAATGATTGCACTGAATCATAAATTTTATCCAAGAATTATGGTATTTAGACCTTCAATAGAGGTGAGAAGTTAACTAATTTTGGATGGGAGATCAAAATTATAGAGGTGTAAATTAAGAAATGAACATTTTGAAGAGGAAAATCAAAGGCTTAATGAAAATTTGTAAATCAGAGTCCATGTTTGAAAAATAAGAAGAGTTTTTTCTTATAGGAAAAGTTGACCTAAATAGGAGGGCAAGATTTTTGCTGATTTATTGATTCCTATATACAACAAAATGAAGGTATGCAATAATATCAACTTCTAAATATGGGAAAGGTAGAAATACCCTCTTAACATAAACACAAATAATAATAATTTATATAGGATATTAAGATGGAGAATGTGTAGGACAACAAGGTAAAATAAAAAAAGTAAAAGGATTGTTAAGACAAGGGACAAAATAAAGGAAATAAGAGAAAATTTTAAAAATACAAGGGCTAAATTTAGTAAAATATGGTGATAAATTAAATAATAACATGAAATGGTATAGCAACAAGTATAAATTTAGAAATAAAAAAATGTATAAATGAAAAAGGTAGGGTGGAGAGATATTTACCAATGGTTCACTTGAAGGCACACTAAACATTCTCTTTCCTTAAGCTCTTGTGGAGAGATGGTTGTAGGTGAATTCAAAGAATTTAGAAGAAAAAATTATAGATCATAATAGGGAACACCAAAGATTTGATACATACTAAAGCAAAGTTTCCTATACTTGAATCCTCAAATATCCTTACATCTAACTTGTCTTCCTTGGTAAAGTGGTCCCTAGATTCTTCTCAAAGCAATTATGATCAAAGTTTCCTATACTTGGATCCTCAAAATATCTTTACATCTAATTTTTACCAATAATGTTATCTTGAGAAGAAAAGGATGGACTAATACTTGTGATGGACCCAAAATTTCCCCTTCTTATTTAAAGTTTTCTTGAAGGACGCTTATGAGAAATCCTTTTTGTTGCATTTCAAGTGAAAAATTACATGTTTTTTTAATGAAAATATATGCAAATATGATTATTGCCCCCCTAGATGCAAAATGTTGGATGTGATGGGTTTATAATTGTTATTGGTGCTCAAGGTGCTCTAAGAGGCCCAACAACTCTTCGGAAGAAAATATAGTGTTCATTTTCAAACCTTGTGAGAACCCATTTTTTGGTGGGAAGATTGCATATCCAAGGAATGTTTGGCCTACATATTTAGGGATGCTTTGCTCCATGAGGTTTGGTTAGTTGTTTGATTTAAAGAGATAAACCCCTTGATTGTTGAAGAATTAAATATCACAAGCAATCTTATGGAATGTGTTGTGACATCTCAACTTAATCGTGTCTTTTATAGTCCTTTCTTAGATCTACCCAATTCCAAGGATGACATCCCAATTGAATTGGTTAACTATTTACTAATCACTAACCATTCCTCTCAAACTAGAATACTTGAAAAAAGTTCACTTACAATAATACATGATTATTATCCCATAAAGTTGGCTATAACTCCTATTTGTGGGTTTGTCAATTCTCCTTTTCACTTAAAATGTGTTCATAAGATGTCACTCATTGATGTAGTCAATGGAGGAATAATTAGACATCTAATGGCTAGAAATTACATGCACCAAATCCTAGAGAAGCTCTAATTAATTTAGACATCTATGAACAAATGGAGCAAGGAACATTGATCATCACTAGTTAATAATGATTGGAAGTTGACTATATATATACACCTAGATTTGTTGATGAAGATTAGGTGAAAGCAAAGCCATTGTTAGTGATGTATCATTATGTTTAACTAAAAAAAGACTTAGCAAAGGGAGGATATTAGGTGGAAGCAAAAATATTCCATCCATTACTTGTGAAGGGAAGAAAATAAAAATGTCTTCCATAAAGACATGGTTGTTAGCATAAATCCATTAAGCATAAAAAATAAGTTTCATCATAAAGATAACATTATTGGTAAAAATTACTTCATAGATTCTTTGAAATATTTTGATGACACTAATGTATAATATCTTAGATATATACACATATTACTCATGCATTATTTTCTACTTGCTTAGAAAGAAAATATCCACATGCCAATGAAATTTCACCTCCCATCCTTCGAAAAATTTCCTTCCTTCACCCAAATATAATACAAACCCAATAGAACCTATAATGATGCAAGAGGAGGACAAAATGTTTGTTGGAGTGGCCTTAATCATATCTCTGTTGTTAAATGGGTTTTCCATTCTAGAAAATCTATTGGCCCATTATCAAATATAATTATATCATTGCAATTGTTGAATCAAGAATTCTTAAAACAAGGATTAAATTAAACATCATGTTTAATGTCTAATTTTAAAACCTTAACAAATGTATCATATTGACATGCAACATCAAATTTCTTTGTAATGCATCCTATAATGCCATCAACAAGCTTGTGCCTTCTCAAACCTTTAAACTCATACCTAATATCATATGAAAAAATTAGGGAGGCTTGTTATGCGATATTTTTTAGACTAAATAATTATAGTAATAGTTTTTCGTAAACAACCTATATTTAAGAAGGAACTGCAATTCCTATAATTTTAGTTTATGCGTTATTTTTGGGCTTAGAAAATATATGATTTAGTGGGTTTAGTCCTATACAAAATTTCCAACATTTTAAAGTTTTGGTCAATACATACATTATTGTACCTTTTCATACCACTAGAGGGATTCACCAATGGTATCCCCTTACACTTTCTACTTGAAGCTAAAGGATAATTGGGTGATTCCTTCGCCTTTGCTTCATGCAAGGGATTTCTCAATGGTTTATGTTTGGCATGCAATTCAATATTGACATATCTTTAGTTTGAAGAATTTGGAGCTACATATATTCAAGAGATTTTCCAAATTCAACAAAGCCTTTGATAATTCATAGCCTCAAGAAGGAATCCAAAATAAGAAAATGGAAGATATTTCATAACTACCCTTCAACAAAAAAGCACCATTAAATTTTCTAAAATTTAATACAAGAGATTCTAGTTGTTGCTCTTGTCATAAGAGCAATTCATTGTGTCACATAAACTCTACTAATATTGGAGAGATTTATGAGATCTTTGACAACATCCTTTGGGAGATTAAAGCAACAATTTATGCTAAGGACCCCACCTTAGCATTTATAAGGATCATATGTTTCCCATTGTTCAACACTATTGCAAGAAGACGTGTTTTCATATACATATGACAACACGTGCAATGAATCCCAAGTGGTGTATTCCTAGACTTGAAAAGATTGCTCCTATTGATGATCAAGAGGTGAAGGGGTTCATGAAGACATTAAAAAATTGTACATTAATGAGACCACAAAGATTGAGCAAAAAGTGCTAATCCTAGCGGCTTCTCATGGTTAACTAGAGATAATATAGATATAGTTGCCTAGATGAATCCTATCGGATGGTGACAACTACATGGCAACCCTACTCCATCCTTGCACGTGCTTTCCACCTACCTCCTATCACATGTAGCTAGTTTCTCTACTTTTGAGATGAGCTAATCCACTTAAAACTTCTCCCATTCTATCAAAAGTAACAAAGTTACTTCTTGTTGTACATTGTAACTTACATCTCTTGAATCTCAAGATGATTGAGTAAACACTCAATTAACACAATGAAATATCAATCCTAAGGAACTTTCACAAGTTGATGAAGACAACTAACATGAGGGATTGTTAGTGTTCCATTGGTCAAGCTACATAGTTAAACAAAGACTAATACAAATACTAATAGTAATCATGATGTAGACTAGCAACTAACGACTAATACTTCACACGAGGGATTATCATTATTGATAGTGACTTGTCATTTACCATACTTAATTTTGGAGTTGTATTTGACACATTGTCTATAAAGTATCAAGTACTTTGATCTCTCACTATGGATGAACTTGAAACTTGAGACTACATTTGAATTTTTTATTCATATTGCATTTGACTATTCAATGTTTATTGTTTCACATTTCATTTCATTACTTTCAATTTAAAAATATATAGCACCTTTTAGTGTGACAAAACAAAACAAATGTATGATTAAACTACTCATTAAATTAGAAGGGGAAGCTCCCTATAAACAAAAAATAACCTAGAAGCATAATCTAAACAGTAAGTATTTGCTATTTACAATTTGTATTGATGTGTTTTTTGGAGTAATTTATGCATAGTGAACAAAACTAAATGTGCATCTGTAAACATGCAATACATGCAAACTTACAATAAAAAATGTCCAAGTTTGTTCTTAGGCTAGGGCAGAAGGTTGATACACATGTCCACTTAAGGTAAGATATTTTATGTTTTTCAATTGAAAATAGACCTTACATAGCTATCAAAGCTTTGCACTCTCTAGCTAAAAGAAAAAACTTAACAAATGTGAATGCAACACAATGATTGTATAGATTTAAGCACAAACACATACACTTTCATAAATTAAATTAAGTAATTGCATACAAAGCCACAATTTCCTTTATTAGTAAATATACAATTTAAAATTTGCAAATTTACTAAAAATAATTTAATTTGTTTCATATGCAAGACTTTATAAGCTAAACACAATAGTTGTATTCAAAGCTACAATGACCAACTAATATGTATTGCAATATAATTTTGTTTAGATGTTAAACAATATTCAACTCATAAAAGCACAATGACATAGAACATCTCAACACCAATTTAAAAGGAAGATACACATTACTAAATTCTATTGAATGATTGATATTGAATCCCTTTTATAGGGGTTTACAATATAAAAAAATAAATTAAAAAACCCACTCTCTCCTATGCTTTAATATTTTGCATGTTTTCTATAAACAATAACGCTAACTTGGACAATCTCTAGATAGATCCCTAATAAGGATATCCATTAGCTTAACAATAGATCTTTTTGAAGGTTGTCTACAAATAGTCAACAAAAATAGAGTTATTAGAATATAATCACCTCTTCCAAAACAATGATGACTAAAAATAGCAAATCTTGACAATTGGCTCTTAGTGATTTTGATGAAGATTCTCTATTTGAATCATGGGAATCACTTTGAAGACAACCTATGATCTCATTCTAATGCTTTGAATAAAAAAAAATTCTTCATTTTGTTGATCTTTACACCAAACCCTAGTTGAAATTAGCATTTTGAATACCTAAAAGTCAAGAGAAAATGAAAGCAACATTCTCAAACTCACCAATGCAACAATGTTATGTATAGCAATCTATTTCTTTTAATCGATCGAAGAATTGCTTAAACCATGACAAACCCCTAATCAGTGCTGAAAATGTTTGCCAACCTAATTGAAACCCTAACGGCCAGGAATAAGTTTCGAGTTATATGTCTTAATACTTGCTCAATGTGAATGTCAAAACCCTGCTGATCCCAGTTGCTTTTGATGATGATGGTTGCCATTGATTGCTGGAAATCAATGAAAACTGCTGGCATGATTGAATGTCGATAGAAATCATTAAATTTTGCTTCCCGGACTCATTGAGATCAGGCATTTCTCTTGAAGATTAATGATGACTGCTGAGTATTAATGGAAAATCCTTGAAACTGATCACAGAACCACCCGTTCAAGATAAAGCCGTTCCTGAAATGATGAACACAGCTGGTGCACTTTGGATGAACAGAATGATAAAAAATAAAAGGAATTTATTCTCACCAAAGCCTATGCTATTTGTAGCCTTCAAAGTCTATATATTAAAAATTTCTGCTTTTTTATCTGAGGCATCCCTCTATATAGCTGACCGCTTGCTTTTTCTGCCCTTTAATAGCCAAGCATGCCTATCAATAGCTTGCAACTTTGACTTTGTCTACACTCAGTTTCCCTGCTCAAAGGCCCACACCAACAAATGCAGTAGCACTCTTTTGCTTTTGACGAAAATTGGATCATCACTTTTTAGCACGTGCTGAATAATTGCCTTGAATATTTCTGAATTCGAAAAAATATTTGTGCTGTTGACAGGCATGCGTTTCTGTGCAAAGTTGCAGACTTTAGGCCTTCAAACATCAGTTAATCCTTATGTTGTGCGTGCCATTAAATGGTGTTGTCATCTTTAAACATTCAATAATATGTTTCTATATACTGGTGGCATGTGCTTCAACCTGTGATTGCAACCTTCACACTTAAAATCCCTGTTTTCTGATATTGACAAGTGCCTGTTAATATGAACGTACAATTTTGATTTTCAAAGTACTCCAAACCCTGCAAAGCACGCATTGGATAATGGTGACTTCAAATTTTGGTTTGAAAAATGATGTCCCTGTTGTATTAGGCACGCACCCAGCTGTAGACTTGCAATTTTGACTTAAAAAGTAAAACAAAAACTTACACAATGACCACAAGCATGTGTCCTGCTGTACACTTGCAATTTTAACATAAAACAAAATCATACCCGAATATCACTGGTGGGCGCCACAGGCTTTGTTTTTTGAAACTTTTTTCATACTCTCACCTTCAGGATGATGTGCAACAGTCTAGGCATTTACAAGTTTTAGGTTTGCAAAATGTGTATCTCTGTTGTCTCAATGTCTGGTGTGGGCTAATCAACCTTGCCTGCAATCCTATCTGAAAAATTTGTATTTCTAATTGTTTGGTGTGCTCCAGACTACTCAGCTGCTGTCATTAAGGAAGCGTGCACCATAATACCAAGACTGCAAGCGTGCAAACCTCAACCAAAACTTAGCTCCTCTTTTGTTTGGCATGCTTCTGTACATGAGTGAACAGATTTCTTTATCTCTAACCTTGCTGATTTTTGATTTTGAAAAAGTAAAAACATGTCCTGCAGTTCAGAGGTGAGCTCCACTCAACTATGATGCAAGATTTTGTTGAAACTTCTTGTTGGAATTTAATTAAACACTTATATTTTATCTGGGTGACAATCTTCCATTGAACCTGCAAAGACATAAACCAGAAATGACAAAATCATTGACAAACAAGACCAAGCTCTGAAACATGAAAAGACAAGGATTCAGCTTGAAATCTGGCCTGATAAGATTTTTTTTGTATGGGTACAACATATATATATATAGATATATATAGGCATGCTGTGGAAGTTTCAAACATTCATTCGCACACATGCCTTTGTTGTTTCCTAAGTCCAGATTTTTTTTGATTGGACTGAGCCTGTCCGCAGAACTCTTGTCGTCCATCTTCCCAAAGTGTTCTCTCTCTCTATCTCTCTCTCTCTCACCCATCCGTTGTCATCCCCATCTCCACAACTCATTGCCATCCTTCTTTCCTAAATCCAATAAAACATTTCACTGTACTGAAAACCTGTCCCCCATCCCTTTGTCATCCCCATTTTTGAAACTCCATGTAACATGGTTGTATGGATATACTATATAGTAACCTTGTGAAAGTCATCTGTAAAAGAAAAATCAACAAATAGACAATGCAAGTACAAATTTTCTTATGGCTATGATTGTTTACATTTTGCTCTTGTAAGGAGCTTCTTACAACGTACATTTCAGATTTAGTTGGAAAGAATCCTCTTCCACAAAGATAGGGATGATTTAACTGTACTTATACTAACACCATATATACTCACAATTGAAAGAAGCAACAAACTTGTTAAGTTTATTGGAATGGTTTGACAATGTTAGACAAGGATATCAAGAATGTTTTCATTGCTATAAATTAGAGAACTAGAGCCATTACTATCTCTTAGATTCATATTTGACAGTGCAGAGGATCATGTTGTGCTGATTGAATTGTTTATACTGCAATTCTCAACCAATTCCTTACTCTGTAATCTCAAAGGAATTATGCCATACAGATGCAACATAATTTAGAGTTGTACATGGTGCAACTACAAGGTTGACTGAGTGACTATCTATTAATATATATGAAAGAATCCGACCTATTAATCTGTTGCAGAGGTTCTGGTATATCACTTCAATCCCTCTCTGTATGAGTCCTCCGCTTGAATGACAGCCTGCATTCATAGTTAATTTCAGCTATAAGGAAAACTTGCCTTTATTTATTGTAGCAAATAAATTTTAATTTCATTAAGCCTTCATATCACTTTCACATCCAACATTTTCCAAGTAATAATTTTGTTCTTCAGCGTGGACCGTTAACCAAAATATGATACCTTCAGAATACAAATGGCTGCCTGCTTATCTATAACTTCATTGTACTCGCTACAAGAAAAATTCTGCAAAAATATTCAATAAAAAAGCATCTGTCAGAGTAATGATTTGAAATTTTGCCAATATTTATGGACATGCCATAATTCTTATGAGTCTAAAATAAGCAAAACATAAACTGAAGAAACTTTTACAATTAAGAGAGGTAAAGAATTGGGAATCTTTAACCTGAACACAACTTGGGCAACCCGTATCAGCTGAGCACTCGCATTGAATCAGCAGCTCCAAGGCCGCTTGAAGCAGTTCAGGAAAGAGTGGCTGTGCCTGGAATGAAACAATCCAGTCTTGGGACATCCATATCAAATAAATAGAAATATAATGGCATTTGACTCAGAAAGAGCATTTCAAAACTTGGGATAAATAACAAAATATTTTAAAGGATTTTCTATTTACAAAAATGGATAAGACGTCACAGAAGTTTGAGGAGGAAAGCAAGTAAATGAAAATATAGCTTGAATAATTATCAACATCTTAACTGAGTCATATATGTGCTTCCTTAGAAGGATTTTGTTTTAAACTAGGTTGTCCATCTTGATATTGGTTTTGGTACAGGTATCAGGTGAGGCAGTTTGTCAAAATTTTCTTACCCAAGTTTGGTATGTTTACTGCTCTATCCAATACAAGAGTAAAGTATATCTTTATTCGCACATGAAATTATTACAAAGAAGACCAAAGATGGTCAGCCAAGGATCAGAGTCGATCTGACTAGATCATACTATTTACTTGATGATGCACAATCTATTAAAAAGACCTGACGGTTGCCAAGAGGAACACAACTGTCATCTAACTAATGCTTATAACTGATGAACACACGGTTATACTAAGAGGGCGGGCAGGGGGAGAGAAGAATCAGATTAATACAAACTTTTACTTTTCAAACTCAACCAATCACATCAACTGCACATATGCAAGATCTAGCAATTAAGAACACAAAGAGAACACATGATTTATGAGGAAATCCTTGCAGGAGAATCCAATCTTTACACAAACTGAGCTCCAACTCAGCAAGAGGCTCCAACCCCCACACAAACTGAGCTCCAAACTAGTAAGAGGCTCCAACCTCTATTTGATAGACTCCATCCTATTTATCCTTCAATGGCTGATATAGTATACTTCTTCACAAGATCTTCCTCTAGCAAATCTGATTACAACTCACACAATATCCTTCTTTCAAATCTGATCCAACTACAACTTCTCTTCCTTCTCAAATCTTAACACATATCATGCAATATCCTTGATCACATTTCACACAATAAACTTTTCTCACAAATCTGATCCACACTCAAATATTAACCTTCCTTGTCATGTCCCCATAATTGTAACCCCAAATGTGAATATTTAAATACAAATAAAATAAATATGAGAAACATAAATATAAATTGCAATTTAATATTATTATAAGTATTATTATCAAAGATAATATTATAATAATATTGTGGATACCAAATTATAGATATTGAATATTATAGAAAGATAATATTGTGATTACCAAAATAAATACTAAATATTTATACATCAATATAAAATATTGCAATACATTGAAATAAAATAATAATATATTGTTATTATACTTTAATCATTAAAATACGAAATATTAAATACAAATAAATAAACATCAAAGAAATAAAATAATAGATATTACTTTGACTAAGATAAACAAATATGAAATATACAATAAAGTAAACAAATAAAATAAAACAAACAAATATTAATGGGACCAAGCACCGATCCCTAAGCATGACAACTAAAACCATTTTAGAGCTTGGTTGACCACCATTTAACAAAGATAAGAACATATTAAAGTGGCTGACTAAGCATGAGAAATTACAATATAAAATCTGGCCATAAATTAAGCCTTACACAAATCATCAAGGTCCAAAGAGATGACTAATTAAAGAGTGTCTATGAAAGGCAGTGCTTAGACATGGGTACCGATTGATAATAAACAAACAATCATAAATGCTGGTCATTAACTAAAAGACATGGCTCCTTAAAAAAGACATTGCCTTCCCATTATGACATTAAGATACAAGAGTGATAAGAAGGGGAGAGAGAAAAGGGGGGGATTTAATAAAAAAGGATTAGATAATGGTCTACAACAGCCCTTATAATATAATAGGGGAGATAGGAGGGCTGGCTGGAAATTATATTATAATAATGATTTTAGCAGTGAAGAGAATAGAAGTATACATTAACTGTAAGTTAAATATAATAAATATATACATTCATGTCAAGAAATAATTGTAAATTGAAGTCAGTTGGAAATATATATATGTATGGGTAAGTAGATAGGGGAATCACTTGTGAATATACAATAATGATACTTGCAGCAATTATTAAGCTTTATAAATAATGATGACTCTTTAATATAAACATAAGTAGATTATGTATATTTATGAATTGTCCTCATCCTATGATCAAAATCCAGTATAAGGTTGAAGGAAGACGATTAAGGAATAGAGAGACATGGGAAGACACAGTAGATCAAGTGAGACTACTCACTTAGGTTTAATATTTAGTTGTCCTCAATCTGACATGACAATGTTGCATGAACCTTGCATGCCCAACTGATCTATGTATTATTAAAAATAATTGATATGCTTTATTCATTGGAATGCGCACAGTCCCCCTTGATGTGTCGGAACCATGCCTTCTTGATATCGAATCTGGAAATAGACTCATTATACTGGAAATTGGTATTGAACTAAGGTGGACTATGTAGTCCTTGACTGATCAGAAGTCAAAGGGTTTATCTTCTATAGATATGGCTTTAATGATGATTAATTTGCATTCGTATTTGATTTGTGCTAATATTGAACTTACAGGCTATGATGAATTGCAAACGAACATAATGAACATGTAAACATGAATATTGCTTAGTTTAGTTTTGTATTATGATATACCTTCATATTAGGATTCAAGGAACTGTTTAATCATATTAAATACTCTTATTGCATAATATGTGTAAATACAAATGAAGTACTAATGGCTGCATATCGATTGTTTGAATTGTGTTTGTAATCCTGCCAGGAGAGCTGAGTCATAACTTAAGTGGTTCGTTTAAAAACCTCACCTAGGTTCTGCCCCAAAGGCCCAAAGCAAGGGTTGGGCAGTGTTGACGTGTGTTTTATGACAACACCAACACAGAATAAAATGTCCAACGGTCACTCTATTCTCTCTTGATCAAAGTATTCCGCATGCTAAGATTGTGTGAAAGTTCATGCGTTCAACTCCAAGGTTCCTTTTATTGCGAATAGACTCGGTTGATGTGAATATGCTGGGTATTCCAAGGGGACTTACGTAATTGTTCGATTTTTTTGTCAAGCAAATTAAGGGTTTTGACTATGAGGCTCTTGATATCTAGATTAACTGGGAAAATACTAAATTTAAAGGGAAAAGGGATAGGAATTCTATAATCTATCTCTAAAGACGGAATGCGAGGACAGGCTTTGACAACCTTCAAACCAAATTTTGTTTCGTCTCCCCTTCAGACAACTCTAACAAAGTTGGTGCAATCTTCAAAGGATGGATAATATATTCAAATTGTGATCAAACATGCACACCCCTTCACAACGAAGCAAGTGGACACACAAATAACAACCGAAGTTAGGTGTTGAAATTCCAGTTAACCACGCAGGGGCAGACTTACCGTCAACAAGCCTGCTAGTGGTATGGATACAGAAAGATTTGCTCAAACCAACGCCACATTCCACAATTAACACTACTTGCATAAAAACAAAGTCTACTTTACTCTGCTCTACTTGAATTGGAAAGACGAAAAGATCTCGTCAACTGCCCACAATGCAAGATGAAATCACCGATCAATGAGAATCCTTATATTATGAGAGTCTTACACAACAATCTTTTACAAAAACTTTCAAAGGGAAAGTCTTTCTTTCCTTTCCAAACTAAGCTAACTCTTAGCTCTGCTTTAACTTCTATCTAGCTCAACTCTATCTTTGATTTCTGTCTAATTCTGATATCTAATAATACAAATGAGGGGGGATACCCCTTTTATATCAAGCTCAATCCAGTGGATGACTTAGATTCAAATGCAATGGAAGGCTCGAATTGAGCCACCTAAGCCCTCATTAGGGTTCTTGCCCTAAAAACCGCCACTGAGAGGAGTGGGGCAATGAATGCGTTGAAGATTCTCCACTCCTCATCGATGAACCACTATCCGCCATCAATGCACATCATCCCCTTCTAGAAGATCATCGTCCAGAAGGGCATTTCCTTTCTCCTTCTTGTTGGCTGCAAACCTGATGAACCTGGCCAATACTACCTCAACTTCTTGATCCAAAATGGGAGGAATGTGATCCAACTGAAATTCCAAAACAGTAACTGTTTGCCCATGTCGAGCACAAGATTTCTTCCAGGCAACAAGGGCGTCCTGGGTGTTCTGTATAATGCTGGAGAACGTAGAAGTGTTCTCGAAGTCATCTTGTGTGAAGGTCTTCACCTCAGAAAAGAATGGTGTTAGTCTATTCTTCAATCCATCTGCAGTTACCTCTTCAGAAGTCAACCTCCTGGCAAAGATTGCCTCCAACGTGTTGAGGATTCCATCTAAGATATTTGTCATGGCCTTTCTGACCTTGACAGAATCTGTTTGTGATGCATCGTAGAATCCTCGGCCTGTGACCATTGAAGAGTACCACCCGACGAAGTCATATCTATCCCCCTGTTGAATCACACCTCCCTCAACCAAAACCTGTAGAGGTATGCCCATCAAAGCCCCTAAACGGAGAACGGCTCTCGTCTGATAGATATGCGCCTCACCCCAAGCATGGTTAACTGCATCCATCCTCGCCATAATATCAGAGGCTTGTCAATAGGCATGTGCAAGATCCTCCATAAACTTTCCTGTTTCAGCCTGAGCATTGGCAACCCATTTGTCTGTCTGTTGTGACATCCTTTTCAAATCTTCTAACCCACTAATTGACTCCCTGGAAAATTCAGCTGAAAGCTGAATTGCCGAATTCTCTTGCCCACAAGGATGGGACAAGTGCTGCACGTAGCCAATCAGTGTCTTGTGCTCTACCTTCAACCTTTTGTACTTGCCCTCAACATAGGACAATCTATTTTTGAGTGCTCAATAGGAATTATCGCACTCCTCAACTCCCTGTGCTCCAGTAGGGCGGCCAAGTTCCATAGTTGTAATCACGTAATTTTCTGGAACAGCCTCATCCCGATCACACTCTACCCGAGGCACTACCATATGCAAAGTTCAAGATCCATCCTCATCTGTTGAGATCTTGGAGAACTTCCTGGCCTTCTTCTTTGTTGGAGGTGCACTAATCCTCTGTAACAATTCCTCCATCTCGGCTGCAGGATCAATCTCATCAATAGGATCACGTCTCATCCTATCCCTTAGCCATTCTGGCACCTCTTGCCGCATGTCTGATATAATAAAAGGCTGCTCAACCTCGGCCTCCACCTCACGAACTTCTCCCCTGCCTTCGTTCCGACGAGGCTCATCATTATCAATAGGCTCAGTGTCTCCTGAGCTCTGGGCATCCTGATCTGAAGTAGCATCATCCTCGAGAGCTGCCTCAATCTCCTGCTGAAACTGAGTATCAATGGCCGTCCCCTCATCTGTCTCTTGCTGATTTTCTTGCTAATTATCTTCTTGGGGTATGTTGATGCTCTGGCCCACTGATTCTCTACGAGGTGGCTGACCTGCCACTTGAATTGCCTGTTTTGCATGCAATCTCTCCCTCTGATCAGCAAACAATGATACCTCATGTAAACTTGGAGAGTTTTCCTGAGATGGTGTATGCAAGGACTCCTCAACTACCAAAGGCTCAGGTTGAACTGGCTCTTTTCCTCTTGGCTCTGGAGTATGATCCATCGGCCTTCTCTGTCTAGCTGCTGGCGATCTGTGATCTCCCATCAAATTATATGTAAGGGGAATTGATCTTCCCTTAAGTCAGCTGACATGCCTCTCTACCCAACTCCGTGTAAATGTTAAGACGAGGATACAAAGCGTATCCAAGTTGGTAATCTCTGGTTTCGACCAATCTGGGAGTGGTAGAGGCGTATCTCTCACTGTCTCATAGTCAGCCTGTACAATGTTTATGTCTTCTTCAATTTGATCCGGCACTGGGACAATCTCGCATTCTCTGATCATTACCAACGGCATCCGAGAGAACATTCTCTTCCTGATCTCGATCTCATCCACTGCACTTGCCCAAAAGTCTTCGATCTGCGCCTTGTGCTTAAACTCTTCTGACAATATCCATCTGATGTTCCTGTGGGGATCGTAGTGGTGCTTGTTGGTGTGGTAGGAAAAGTGGAAGAATTGGAGCTCATTTTCTGCCTCCCTAGCTGCTTGTAGAGATGGGTAGATTTCATCTGAATTCCCCATGGTAATTGGGAATCCAAGTCCACCTTTCTTCTTCTTTTGAATCTTATCATAGGCAATAAGTTGCCTAGATACTTCCAGCAT
The DNA here is from genome assembly GCA_007115665.2 of Sequoiadendron giganteum. Taxonomy (NCBI): domain Eukaryota; kingdom Viridiplantae; phylum Streptophyta; class Pinopsida; order Cupressales; family Cupressaceae; genus Sequoiadendron; species Sequoiadendron giganteum. The sequence goes on from CM021103.1 coordinate 502,684,755, forward strand.
CACTATTCTGTTTGTGGGATACCGGGGCAATCTATAAGGATAAGAAGAAAATCCTTGCAGCCTTATGTAGGTAAATTTCAAAAATTGGATAAACCAACACCCGAACTTCTCAATCAACTCTTGTGCTTCCCTGGATATTCTGTGATGGGTCTTTTGCTGCAAGGTCCTCGTTATATGCATAGTGAAGGCGTCATTGACCCTTTTTTAGTTGGTGGTGCTTGTCAGATGCAACTGTGGACAAGCCTCATGTATTTTAAATTGATGGGAATCGCACCCGATTGGTTCCTTATAGGAGATTCCCCTATACTTCGTCATGCGAGCTAGCATATAGACAATATAAGAGCCCATGTAAAACGTTTTCGTTCTCCTCACACCACGGAGCTGCTCATGTATGCTATCATTGATCATCAATGCCCAATCCACGTAATCTTTGCCCTCTAGTACCAAGTTGACATAATAAAACATCCAAGGTTCAAAGATGAACGCTTGGGGGCATCCTCCAACTCTGCTCAGCATCATTATTAGATCGCCAAACTTTTGTCTCAAATCCTCTGAGATTATCTGTTTGGGTAATTTTGTATGCGTTGGCTTGGGCTTGACCATCCACCTGGTATTTATCAAATCAGCACACCGGTCTGTTGTGGATGAATACATTCTTTCGGCCCTTTCCCTTGTTTTATAGATCATCTTCTCATGAACTGGAATCCTGAATGCTTCCTCGATTGCTTCAGGTGTCAGGTTGGCCAATATCTTGCCATCTGGCGAAGTGATTGTCCTCTGCTCTGTGTTGTAGTGGTGGGCGCATTCCATGATGAGTTCTGGACATCGGATAGCTGGCGGAAAATTGGCAGCCGCATATAGTCCGCTCCTAACAATATTGTGTGAAGTCACTGACGGGTGATGGCCTCCAGTCCCCATTATCCTTCTTCTGAATGCCTCCAGGTTGAACGAGCCCAAGTTCATGTCAGCCAGCTTGCCCAGCTTTGATGAAAATTTTGATTCCTGCAAGAAGGACTTGCTCAACTTCTTGATCACTGCTTGTCTTGATGTGTTTGCTTTCGCGGATTCTGTGTGGTTGTTTCTGCCTGCAGCTCTTTTGCTTGATTTAGCCATTCTGCAAGGAACAAAAGCTATTAGAAAACAGGATTTTAAAATAATAAAATAATCACCATTGAGGGTGCCAGTAGAATTTAAAAAAAAAAAAGGCTGCAACACTTTGTCACTTTCAGCTGCAAACCTCAAAACTCTTGTTCATTTCAACGTTTTTAGAAGTCTCTGTGAAACTTCTATACTTGCAGCAATTATGAAACTTGTCTCAAATTCGTATTTCTCCTCCAAAATGTATTTTCAGCAACTTGTTTGCTTCGTATTTCAGCAAGCTTGGGAATTTGTACTACAGCAATTCCCAAATGTCAAGACTCAATTTCGTACTTCAGCAGGCAAATGAAACCTCCTCACAAAGTTGTGCCCTCAGCAACTGCAGCCTCAAGACTCTAAATTCGAACTCCTCAGCAACCTCAAGACTTCTTCAAAAACTTGGGACTTTCCTCACAAATTTGTACTTCAACAGCTTCAGCAAATATTTTGCACTTAGCAACCGGTGAGAAGAATGAAAAGGACTCAGAATCTTATAGCCAGGTCGAAATCCAGCAGAGGCTATACTTAGCACATTTTTGAATTCATTTTCCCTCTCTTTTCCAGTCGTAACACTTGTCATCCGAAGCATCAGAATCTTGAACTTCTAGAAGTATGAATTTCATCACCCCTGCACAGGCCTGCTTCATTGTTTTTGCTTCTTTTTAAAATATTAAATCACTCGCTCCTTTGAACAATTTTAATTCATTTGGCTAAGTCATTTTTATCTCATCCTTGCCTCAACAACATTATCCAGTTCAATCTTCCAGCGAAACATTTTAGTAACCTCATTCATTTTATTTGTTTGCCTTAGAGAAATTCTTCAAATTTGCCTTAGGAAATTTATCAGAGTAGACACCGAGCAAAAATATCCACCGAAATGATGTGAGGAAGGCGTGGAATAAGTTCAAACCATCTCGCAATCGAAAACGTTTAACACCCAGAAGAAAATTCCTTTCAGAACTCATCGTTTTCATGTGTATCCGGATGACGGGGTACTTTTAATTTTTATTATTTTAAAATAATAAAATGGCTAAGGTTTATTTCTCTTCACTCCGGACGTCTTCCACACCTACAATCTCCAGTTTCTTTGCCCCGACACTATTCCTTGATTTTCTCCTGAAGAATTTTCCCTCTGTCTGGCATATATCATCTTGCCTCTGGAAATTTTTAACATCACCTCCTAGGCGTATTTCTCATTTTCTCCTTAGAAAATTTAAATTTAATCATCTCACCCTTGAAGGGCGCATTTGAGCATGTCAACTTCCATTTTATCCTTTTCTATGCCTTAGCAATTCTTTTCACCTTAGGAAAGATTTCTAGAAAATTCATTTTAGATTACTCATGAGGGGCGTACTTCACCTTGTGCATCAACTTTCACTTTAGGCGCATACCACATGTGGAGGGGGAAAATTATCTAGCCTTAGCATTTTTCAAAATCACGACACCCCTACCTTTACCTTTGCCTTAGGCGCATATAGCATGTGGAGGAGGAAAACACCTTGGGCGCAAATCACACATGACACTTCCACTCTAGGGCGCATTTGGCCTAGTCAGCCTCCATTCTTGGGCGCAAATAGGGGTGTGAAGAGGAATTTTCTTGCCTTAGAGAATTTCCTTTTACCTTTCAACGTTTTTACCTTGTGGCCTCCTTGGGCACATTTGTTATGGGGAGGAGGAACTTGAAGGCGCATATGAGGGGTGGTGAAGGAATTCCCACGCCCTTGGTGACCCTTCACCTTCCTTGGGTGCATATTGCATGGTGAGCTTCCACCTTTGGGCGCATTTTGCCTAGGCAAAGGAAAGCGCCAACATTCAGTGACCTTTCACCTCCCTTGGGCGCATTTAGCCTAGTGTGCTTCCATTTTAAACCTTTGAGGGCACATTTGAGGGTGTATGAGGGATTTTACTTGCCTTAGAGAATTTTGCTATGCCTTATCATCATGTGGGCGCATTTCACCCATGCTCAAGGAATTTGAGGGTGCAAATAGCATAGGCTGCTTCCATTTCAACCTCCGAGGGCGTATTTAGCCCAGTGTGAAGGAAATCCCACACTTGAGATTTTTACACATTTTCATTCCTTCTGGACGTACTTCACGTGTCTCCATGCCATTTACCTCTTATAAATTTCCAATGCCCTAGCCATGCCTTGGTCTTCTAGTTTTAGCAAACTCAGAGAAATTAGGGTTTCCTTGCGTTTCATCCCGTTCTGAGCTGGGGTAGGCGTGGTTGTGCTTCCACTGACTTTGCTACCTTGTTTATATCCTTTGGCACAGTACATACTATTTTTAGCCATTTGCTATTTTTAGCAAACCCTAAAATTGATCAGTTTCTGTGTCTCCGTTTGCTCTGAAATTCGTTCCACTTGTCCTTGATGCTGTCAGTGACTCGTTCACACTTGCCCCTAGCACGGTACGTGCTATTTATAGCCATGAGATGACTTACTAAAAATAGTAAGTATTCAGATTGTGCTCAAATTTTGCTAGTAGACAGCCTAAAAAATGCTGATCCCGGTGGCGTGCTTCGTTTTGACACCTCTGCATTTTGTTCTATCTATTTTTAGACATAGCAGGGGAAACCCTAATCTAACTTGCATGCGCTCCGGACTGCTCTTGATTCCCTTGATTTCTGCTGTTTGTCACTCTGCTTGCTGGACTGAAGTGTTGGGTAGTTGCTGGGGTGAAACTGCCATTTATAGTAAGCGCCTGAAAAGTGATCCATTTGATGTCGGATGAGTTTGCATGTCACAATGCCCGTGGGATCTCAAAAAACCCAAAAAACTGGTCAACGTGCTGACACTGGCTAAAAATAGTAAGTCCCTGAAAACTGACTCACTCCGTTTGCATGTCATATCACTGCAAAGCTCTCGCAAAACCCATATGGAATATCCGGACATGCACTGAAAATCACTGCATGCAAACCCTAAAAATAGCCTTTGAAGGCTGTACCGTTGAAAAACCTTGTCTCGGTTTGCATGTTATACCATCGCGAAGGTCTTGGAAAACCTAGATCCATTCTCCAATCATGTATTGGAGAATTGTGCGTTTAAACCTTGAAAATAGCCTTTGAAGGCTGAACTGCTAAAAATAGCCAGTTGTCTGAATCTGTTCAAATTTCATGTGTAGGTGCTCGGAAGCTGTCTAAATGTGTTGAAGTAGTTAGAATCCCGAAATCCTAAAGAAAAGACCTCAAATTAGGTACTTACTAAAAATAGTAAGTTATTAGATTTCAATAAGATTTCAGTGGGATCTTGTATTGGGCCTTCTGACTATACTGCTACACTTAGTTTTACCTTGATAACTCAATTTGACCTCAAACAAGCCTAAAGGATAGAAACTCTAATTTCGTAGACTTGGTAATCATTTCAATCCAGGTCAAAAGACGGGACATCCCCGGAAGGACAAAAGATCAAAGACAGAGAGAACCAAAGCCAAAAGACTAGAATGGAGCAAAAATTAGGGGGTCACCCATCTTGGATGGGGTGATGTGTGAAAAGGTCACAACAGGCAGTTTTGGCCCACAGGCCCATAATAAGGGTTGGGCAGTTTGCCCCACAGGCCCATTGCAAGGGTTGGGTCATGGAGGGGTGAGGGTCCCACCTTGGCATTCTGCCCCACAGGCCCGAGATACGAGTTGGGCATCGGAAGGTGGTAGACCGTAGGCCTTTAGGGATTCTCCTCTCCTGATGGGCTGAGTGACTCTTCTTATGTTTATCAATCTGTATTTATGATTATGTTTGATTTTGGATGTCTATATATTAATGATAACAAGTATGTTGTTAATGTGATGAATACAGATTCCAATCTAGGGTTATTGTATTAAAAGGACATTCTTTTGGAAAGAAGAAACCCTAAACCTAATCAACAAGCAAATTCTATGGCAGACAAACGGATTTTAGGGCAAGTTCGGGTAAGGGACATTACATTCCTTCCCAAATCTGATCCAATCTATGCACCAATTCTTTTTACACAACTGATCCTAATCATGGCATAATTTTCACATAATTTTCTGTTTCTAATCTTCACATTTATTCATCATGTATATTTGCATTTATCATTCATTTATGGGCTGCATATACACTCAAAATAAATCTGAGTTACAATTCATATTTCCACTCTTTTCTTTCTTTTTAATCTGCTCTTACGTTCACATGATATTCATTGAATTACTTTTTTTTATATTCACACAATCTTCCACACTTGATATCAACTCAAAAGAGTCAAGAAGACTAGAGACACACTTTTTCATAGTAAATAGACACCTCTTTCAATACATATCTCTTCATTAAAATTCCATCCTTTCGAAAATATATTATAATCCCTTTTATGTAATAACTTGTATTACCCTTTTTTTTTCCTTTATGCATATCACACCTTATTATGTTTATCAATCGCTGCAGTTTATAACAGATATAAATCTTAAGTTGCACCTTCTCCTTTGATCGCTGCCTTCTTAGAAAACGCTCCTCTTCATGTTAAATACTAATCGCTGCTTTTTATCTTTAACAAAGATCACACCTTTCTGATTTTGTCTTTATTCGCCTATTTTTGTATGTTAGTCTTTATTGACCATTCCATGTATCATTTAAATATGATATATTCATTTCTTATTTTGAAAGCCTCTTTTTGTGGTTGGTCACATGTTTATTTAAATTGTATCACTTTATATACTCTTTATCATGCATAAGACATTTTGTCTTATATACATGAAGTGCTTACATTCTTTAAAAACACCATAATATTGTTATCGCTGCCTTATGAAGTCTGCCATCTTTTGCTTTCCCTTTTGAAGAACCAATTTATGGCTTTTGGCCTAAAATGCTTTCTTCCAATCTTTGACATCAATGACAACACAATATGAATTATTTCTTGACATCAATGATGATCTCTTTGACAATAAAGATAACAATCTTGTTCATGCACCTTCTTGACATCAATGACAACATTTTCCAACAATAACTACCCAAAGCCAACAAACAATTAATACATAGTTGGATAACCAATATTATTGAAACATAATAATAGACATTATAAACTAACTACATCATCCCCCGCAAAAGAAAAAATTGTCTTCCAGATGACAAGTAAATACCAAGTAACATTAGGGAAGACTTTCCAAACTAATTATGATATTGTAGATAAGGACTTGTAAACAAACTTGAAAGTGTACTTTGCAAACTCAAACTTGGAGTGTACTCGAAAAATCAAAAGAGAACGAAGAAGACTATGAGAAATAATTGAAGAAACCCCAACTAGACAAGTTCAAATTTAGAGTCATAGTCAGTGAAACAAAAACATTTCCACTACAAGACAACATACGAAGGGAGAGTGGAAGGAGATAGCCAAGCACTTATCACCACCAAACGAAGCATGGGTTGATCTTTTTGACCAAGTGGAAAAATCAAGAAAACCTTCTCTAGACAACGTAAGTTGGGAGACGGTGTTAGACTCCTTTACAAAATTGTATGAGAATAACCTTCAAGGAATCAAAAGGTTGTCAATTGAAGAACAAGCCAAGCCAAGGGTGTATAAAGAAAATCTATAGGCGAGACAAGTGTGTAGAATGTTAAAGTTGAGGGAAGAGTAGAGGATTCCTATTTGGCCAAGAGTGTGAGAGAAGCACCAAAATGCCCAAATCAAAGCCCCCTAGCAAGCAGGTTCCTGGCGCTAGTTTTTCATTAGAGCAAAACCATTGGTAAGCCCTAGTGTAGAAAAGCAAAAGTTACCCAAGTTTATAGGCAATGGATCTGAGGATCTTGTGAGGCATTGTAAGACATGTGAAACAATTTGGCTATAGTGTTTTCTAGCCACCTTGCAAGGTGTACCAATTGATTGGTATACAAAAATTGGCCAAGCCTCTTGAAGCACATGGGAGAGATTAAAGAAGGCCTTGGAAGAAGAGTTTAACTTGCTTCGTGATGATAATGAAATAGTAGAAAAAACTTACAATACAAAACAAGGTAAGCATGAAAACATACAAGCTTAAAATTGTAGACTTAAAGAATTGCTTGTGAAGTTAGGAAAATAACCCACCAACGGTCTCAAGAAAAGATGGTTCATCAAAGGTCTACTTTTGTCATTAAGAAAAAAGATAGGTAGTACCACCCTCTTCTTATGTAGAAGCCTACAATAGGGAAATGGACATAGAAAGTAAAGACAAAATGCCCTCTTGTGGTTAAAAAAATAGAGTAAGATGAAAGTTTGGATTACAATAGTGATAGTGAATCAGGAACAATACTAGCACTCCAAAGGGACATGCATCGAATAATTAAAGAATTGAAGGTAGAGAAAGAAACCAGCAAAGAAACTAAAGAGCTATGGTGTATTGAGTGTAAAAGTGAAGGTCACACCAAAGATAACTGCCCTAGAAAAATATTTTGTGAGATTTGCCAAGTTTGTGAACTATGTTTCCAAGTTTGCCTACAAGTATTCATCTAGAATATCGTCATCAATTTGGAAAGTCTTCCCTAAAGTTACTTGATTCTTACTTGTTTTCCTTGTTGACTTGAAGACGACTTTTTCTTTCGGGGGATGATGTAGTTAGTGTACAATGCTTATTATTATGTTTCGATAATATGTTTATTTGACTATGTATCAATTGTTTGTTGGCTTCGGGTGGTTATAAGAGTTAGTTAGTTGACAATTGTGTTCCTCTTGTCAACTATTGGGTCCTTTAAATAGATTTTGTATCATCAAGGAAAGCAGTATGATCTAGTTGGATTGAGTCTAATGCTTGGCTGACCATCTTTGGTCTACTTTTATGCTAACTTCACGTGCGAATAAAGATATACGTTTACTCTTCTATTTGGTACGCATTATTAATTCTGTTCACTATTTCAAGTATTCATTTTATTAGATAGGAGAGTAAATAAAGAAAAACTCTGGCTTGATACTTCATGGTCTTTTGGACGAGATTGGTCTATTGAAATAATCTAGTTGGCTATCAATCTCATTTTTAGGTTTTAATAAGAGAATCAAGGTGTTGGGAGGAGGGGTGAGTTCTTTTTAGTTTTTTAATGGTTCCAATATTCATTCACTCATGACCCTAAAGAAATAGACAAAGTTGGCATGGAAAAGTTATTGTTGGTGGGTTGTTGATACCATAGTTTTAGGACTCGGACTCAGACTCGATTGGGCAGCCCAAAGTTTTGATTCAGACTCAAGACTCGACACAGACTCAACAAAAAACTCGGCAAGAAAAACCTCATAATTACATAAAAAAAGAAATAAATTTAGAGAACATAAAAGTCTAATTTGACTGTCAATTTGTCATAATTCAAACATTACACATGTCATATGTGTTGATGTTTAAAGATCAGATATACAGAAAGAAAGCAATCATAAAAATGCAACACATAAGACAATAAACACAATAAGATATCTTGGGAAAAACTCTCCTCCTGAGGGAGAAAAACCCAGCAATGATTCTCTTATATAATATAGGAATAAGAGCAGAAATCTGCTTACAACACAGGCCCAACAATGGCCGAATTTGATACAATAATAGTCGCACCTCTCCTAGATGCAAAAGATACAAATGAATATGTTCTTCCTTGAAATCGGACTGCTGCTACAAGATGATGCTCTGCTGCTTAAGGTGAACTGCTGTAGGAATGATGGATGATCTTGAATTAACAAATGCGACCTTGTATATATACAAGATGAGGCACCTCCTCAATTAGGTCGGCTCTCTTAGAGAGAATAAATAAACATAATAAATGCCAAGGGTTGGCCTCAATATAAAATGAATTATTTGAACATAAAGAAGGTCGGCCCTCATGAATTAAATCATGCACATATAAATTAAATAGCCGAAAGGCTACCATTTAATTTATGCCTATTCTCGAATTGTGTAAGCTGGAAGAAGCAGCCCGAAGCTGCTAATAATATCAACACTCCCTCTCAGCTAGGGATGATAGTTCCAGCTACAAAAGGCATATCACCTCATTGTAATAAAGAGCTTATCACCTCATTGTGAAAGCAAATAAGATATCACCTCATCGTCATATCGGATATCAACTCATCGTTATATCAACCATCATGGCTACCCCCATAGATGGTATGTACAAGTGCTCATCACTCAATGTGATGTTGTCACCTCAATGTGACTTTCACCATGGCCCCCCTAGAGGGTGAAACACAAGTACAAGTAAATCATCACGGACTCCCTCACGTGATGCTGTCATGGAGTCACACACATGACATCCACCATGGCTCTCCCAGAGGGTGGAAACAAGGGCTTTTACCTCAAATCTCAAAGAGAAATGCATTATCAAGGGCTTGCACCTCAAATCTCTCTCAATAGAGAAATGCATTAACAATTCTGAAGATCACTGTTACTGAGACTCCCTCTCAGCTAGGGCTTCATTCTCCACCATATCAAGCTTGTCTCGAAGGTACACAACTATTATCCTAAAAGAGATGCTTGATGAGAATGACTGCCATTTGCTCATCAGTGCTGATAGATCTCAACTGAATATCTTTCCTCAATACCATATCATGAAACACATGGAAAGACAGAAAGCTTCTCAAAGTTTTGATTAACACAAAGGATGACAGTTGGCTTCAATGCTTGTACAACCAATCCTGCAAGGAGCTTTCGAAGCCACACTGCTTCTCGAGCTGCCAATGTTAAATCCAGGTTGACGTAACTTGAGCAATTCAAAACCCAATTGCAGAAGAGGTACTTCAATAAACTGGCCCTGTAACACTACAATCCTTATTCTCAGTGAGTCATAGAACTCCCTCTTGATCTTGGCTTTAGAGATTGCAAAGAAGACTTCTGGAAATACACTTCCTCTAGCCACCAACTCAGTCCCTCTAGTGTTCACTCCCTCTTGATCATTTCTTTGGTTTACATGATGCCTCAAGCTTTTCATCATTAAGTAATCTCTTATCACCTTCTTGCCCCTAAACTTGTCTAGGAAGCATTTTAGATAGAGATTGCAACAGTCTATAATTATCCAAAGGAATATTAAGGCTAGAATCATACAAGGTTTACTATCTCAAGTATAGTATGAACACAAGAATTTATGAACAATATTAAAAACATGAATAAAGAAAACAACCTATAAGTGAAACATATCGCAAATATCAAAAGATCGAATGAAGGGATAAAGAACTTATCTTTATTGGATTCTAATATAACCCTTTCTTCCATCTTTTACTCCTCTCGAGAGTGCTAAACTCAGCACAACAAAAAGATAGTCTACACAACTACAAAATTCTTGAATGCATTATGCAGTTAGCATATACAACATAGAATCCGGCCTCTCAAGGCACCATCATAGTCCATGCACAAAGAGAATGTTATCGGAGTGATCATCCAATCACAACGAAAATTTGCAGTTCTCTTTTCATCTCAGAGTCACAGATGATTCAAATAACCAAAGTCAGATTTGCACAACTTAGCAAATTCAAATTTTACCCTAGATTTCAAAAGTATAAACAATAGAATACTTATCTTGATGGAATCAAAATCTCCTTTTAAGTGCTACACTTAAACAGGAATACAGAAAACAACTCGACATGATGCTTGTTGAATCACCAGTCTGAGTTTATTCCTCTGCTCTAGTCGGCAGCCAAGGAGACGTGTTCTCCACAATTGATTCAAGTAGAGATGCACCTCTAATCCTGAAGATATGCACAAGATATCTCAATATATCTTCTTGGATTGTTGCGACACCTTGAAGGGGGACCCATCACAATAGTTGAATAGACAATGATTCATATGAACCACGACAACGATAGAAGAGATTCTCCCATCCTAGCCCGATGATTACTCAGAATTCACACGATTTTCTTTCCACCGCTACGCCTTTATCGACCAACATAGAGCTTGCGATATCTAATCACAAAGCAACGTCAGGATCTTTAATTCCAAAAGAACCTGACTCAATGACAAGAGAAAATCTCAATTTCCTAAGGCGGAGTAGTCTGCCACTTCAACACAACTAATAATCAATATCATCGGAATATTGAAGTTATTCTCGACTCCCTTCTATTCCCTGAAGATTTTCCCAACATACATTTCACATCCTAGACTTGGTCAAATACACCACATTTGGACCATAGCAGTATTGAGTGCCGCTAAGAACCACAAACTTCACAAGACATATGGTGGCAACAAACGCGGCAGAAGAAAATATTTTGCAACAGTAGAGAATATAGACCCGTCATTACTTAGCAATAGGAATTCTGCGAAATGACATTCCCGTGAGTTGGCGGATTATTTAATACACAGTCCGCTTTATACACCCGTGATGAAGAGCAACACCTTATGTGCCCAGATCAAATCATGATATGGTGATAACCAAAAATTGAAGTGAGTGCCACATGAGGCTGCTCCGTCGCTGCAGGCAACAACCCGACATATCCGGATTGATAATTCCTTCTCAGATTCATCTTTGGCTATTCGTCATTTAAGATGACTACAGATTCACTGCTGACTACCAATAAGAGGCAACTCTCAAAACATATAAGATGTGCTTTCGTAGTTTCTTACAATATCGATATCCAGGAACTTGCCCGAGCGACGATTTCAATGTCAATCCTTCACATCTTATTTCAACCAATTAAAGTCAAAGACTCCCGACCCTATATTGCATCTGAGCTTTGCCTTCATCAATGGCAATAATAAAGACCAAAGGAAATGAACACGACCACCAGTCAGAATAACAAATTGATCACTTAAATTCTTCCACAGATCTAATTGGATCTTCACACAAAACCCGCTCTGATACCATGTTGATGTTTAAAGATCAGATATACAGAAAGAAAGCAATCATAAAAATGCAACACATAAGACAATAAACACAATAAGATATCTTGGGAAAAACTCTCCTCCTGAGGGAGAAAAACCCAGCAATGATTCTCTTATATAATATAGGAATAAGAGCAGAAATCTGCTTACAACACAGGCCCAACAATGGCCGAATTTGATACAATAATAGTCGCACCTCTCCTAGATGCAAAATATACAAATGAATATGTTCTTCCTTGAAATCAGACTGCTGCTACAAGATGATGCTCTGCTGCCTAAGGCGAACTGCTGTAGGAATGATGGATGATCTTGAATTAACAAATGCAACCTTGTATATATACAAGATGAGGCATCTCCTCAATTAGGTCGGCTCTCTTAGAGAGAATAAATAAACATAATAAATGCCAAGGGTCGGCCTCAATATAAAATGAATTATTTGAACATAAAGAAGGTCGGCCCTCATGAATTAAATCATGCACATATAAATTAAATAGCCGAAAGGCTACCATTTAATTTATGCCTATTCTCGAATTGTGTAAGCTGGAAGAAGCAGCCCGAAGCTGCTAATAACATCAACAATATGATCCTCAAAATCACAAAATTTGAAATTTCAGCCACTATGTCTCTTATGTTCAAGCGCTAGTAGAGTCTAAGCTTAAGACTCGGAAGTTCGAGCCTAAGACTCAAGAGTCTTGGAGCAGGACTCGGCCAAGTACTCTCCAAGACTCAACCGGACTTAGCACGAGAGTTTGGTAGACTTGGCTTGGCCAGCTCAAAGATTCGGGAGTTTGGAGAGTCTTGTAGAGTACTTGGAGAGTCTTCAAACTATGGTTGATACCCCTATGAAACTTTACATATAGTTAGTTCTTTCTAGTCACGTTGTCAATGTTAACTGAATTTCTCCCTTGTCAAGTTGCAAAATGTTTTTGTCTTCGTCTAGTTTTCCAACTTACAATGCTTGTAGATTGTTTGAAGGCGAAATGTGCCAAGGAAGTGAAGTTCTTTGATTGATGACATGCTCTAGTGTTGAAAAGAAAATAAGGAATTTTCAGAGACTTGGAACATAATACAAGATTGACTAAGCGGTTAAGTAAATCACATTTGAGTTGTACATTGGCATAAGTCAACTCAAGACGAGAGGGGGATACGACTCACCTTTTAGGTGGCTAGGCACCCCAAATGGAAAACTAGGTCCTAAATGATGAGGAGAAAGCTTCTTTGATTAAGAAAAGGTGTCACACTTTTCAGATGGCATACCCATTAGAAAAAGGTGACTAAGGTGGCAGATTGAGACTAAAATTGCAACAAGGTGGCATCAAGTAGAGTCAAATGCATGGGAGAGAATGCCAAAGTTGGGTGCTTAAAAGAGCTAGCAAAACCAAGGTAAAATTGTGACCAATTAAGTGGCAAATAGATAAGGAAATTGCATCAAGGAGAAAATGTATTAAACTTAGCAAAAATTCACACTTTTTTAGTTGTATATCTAGTTATAAACTCTGATTAAGGTGGCAAATTTCATCTAAAACCATGACTAGTGTGGTAGTTAAAAGGATTGAAGGGAGCATTGCAGTTTGTAAGTGACATTACCATCTAAAAGATGTGACCAAGGGTGGAAGACAAGGAAGGAAGCCACATTCAGCCATAAAAACAAGGAAAAAACATAAAGTGGTGTGCTTTTGTTAAGTCTTTAACACCATTTCCAATATGTGATGTAATGTCCCCTTCTCAATTCTAGTCCTTTATGAGACCATTAGCCTATTCGGAGGCCCATAGGCTAGTCAGAGGTAGTTTTTAGGGTTTCCTATTTTCTTGGAGGTATCTTTCTGGCTTTTCGAGGGTTGGTTGTAGGAGTTTGCCAGTATGTTTTCTGGGTCTTTTTGGGTTTTTAGAGAGATTTGGTGGGCAATTACGTGCATTTTTACCAGTGCCTATTTTTGGACTTACTATTTGTAGTAAGTTATGACGGCTACCTGAAATGTGTTCAAATGGTGTTTGGAGTCACTACTTTTAACAGTATGCTATTTTTAGTAAGTGCTATTTTTGGTAGTGTGGTTTAGTAGCAATCCTACACTCGGTTACTATTTCTGACAGTGTGGCAGTGCAGTTTTGGCGGTGGCTTCTCCAACATTCTTGGAGTTCAAAAAAGGAAAGGTTAATAACTTAAGTTGTGTTATATTTTAATGTTGTTTTTTGGACCCCCACGTCTAGACAACATAAGTTGTTTTTAAAATGTAGACTTATGTGTTGGACGCCCAAGTTGGAGATATTTGCATTTTAAGTTAATTTGATGCCAAGGTAAAGGTGGACGCCTAAGTCTTGACTTAAGTGAATTTTTATAAATATTTTATTCTCCTTGAGGTGGGCATCCCTTTTGGAGGGAATGGAGAATTCAAATTTTTGGGTTTGAACTTATGAATATGCCTCTCCTTCTCTCATTTTGGTTATGCAATTTTATGATAATGAAGTGCTGTTGTATTGGTTTCAGACCCTTGGGCTTTGAGGACGATACCCCTCCAAGCTTACTTTAGTTTCGAGTTTGAGAGATAACTCCTAACTCAACAGTGGTTGGAGCTTCACTCAGAGGTCACAGTAGTGCATTCATTGGTGATGGCTTCTTTTATACTTTCCGTACTTGTTGGGTTTGATGTTTTCTAGCATATTTGGTGTGGGTTTGTGTTAGCAGATTGGTAATCATTTTGGAGTGTTTTTATCAATTTTCATGTTGCTGGTTTGTGTATGACTGATGCACGTTTTAGCTCGTACTAATCTGAGAAGAAAAGATATTTTTGTGGGTGCTGGCTTAATGGATTTCTCATGCTAGGGCACCCATTCTTGCCAAGTTTGGTGATTTAAGATGGAGTATCTAATTTTTAAACACAGGTAGCCCACCTTGGGGGTCGTACACTTTGGCTGGGAGTGCATGCCAGTGCTGTTTGAGTTTGTTTGTGGCGGCTTGATACTTGTTCTTGGTTGCTCAGGTCTACTCTTCACTTTGCAACAAATTTGGGGTCATTCCGTTGAGTGGTTAGAGAGATATGAGCATTTAAAGAGGTGCTGGTTGGTGTATCAGGTTCGCTGTCCAGAAAATCAGACTGCTGTCATTACATATCAGACCTGATATATTCCTGGTACTTGCTTGTTTATTGATGCCAAATTGATCATATGTTGCAGGGATTGATCTATTTTGTAATAGGCTTTCATTTGGAGTAGTTCTTATCATCTTATCATGTTTTCGGCAATCATTGTAATGCTGTTATGGTAGTACCAGTCAGCTATTTATATTCTGTTATTTTGTATTACACTCTCGTTGAATAAGTGGTTGAGTTTTCCTTCATTTTTTGTTGCCCGCTGAAAAGTAGAAGTGGTTGGCTATGCTGCCAAGTGTTTTACTTTGATTTACTTTCTTGTAGCCAATTGAAAAGTGGAAGTGGTTGGCTTTGCCGCCAAGTATTTTACTTTCTCTATTGGCTGGCTTGCTGCCAATAGTTTACTTGTTACTTCCAGCTTTATTATTACAATTAGGTCCCCTTACACCATATGCTCTCACCTTGCCCTCTTCGGGATCTGGGTGATCAAAATGTGAAGGGTTGCTTCCAGTTGGCTTTCATTGCATTTTGGCTAACACTAACGGGTGCAAGTTGTTCAATTTTTTGGGAAAAAACTAAGGGGGTATTTTACATGTGAGGTGTACTTTTGACATGGCACAACCAACTCAAAATAGTGCCCAATAAAAGCAAGTCATCAAGTTCAAAAGCCAATGACTAGTTTTAGAATGTTAAAAAAAAAATTAGGTAGAGGACAAGGTCACCTTATCTCAGTTGACCTATTTGGAGAAGAAAGCAGATTTAAGGCAAAAGAGAGCTTGTTTTAGGCTATTTAAGTATTTTATGTCTTGCTATGAAGGATAGGCATTGGGGTTGCTTTAAGGAGAGCTTAATTGAATAATTTAATTATTTTTCCATTAAAGCTTCTCCTAGTGAGCTTATAAATAAGTGCCTTGAGCACATTGATTGCAATGAGAGTTTATGCTACAAAAGTTTCCATTCCAGCTAGGAAGTTAGATCATCATTGTAGTTGTGAGAGTTTGAAATTTAGTGATAAAGAAGATTTATCTTTTAGCCTTCAAAGTAGCTTTGTATCTTATAAGTTATTGCTCATTGTCAATCTGTTGCTTTGTTCAATGTTGTTATTCATGTTGTTTTCTTCATTCAAATCTATCCAATTGTTGATGTAAATCCATGAATCTTTGTTTTAATCAGTGGAATGCATTTGTGTTTAACCTGTGTTATAGCTTAGCTGCGAAGACAAAAGACTTCATGGTGAGATAAGAAATTTAAAGTTTTGTGCTCCTACCTCTAACATAAAAAAGATAGGTCAAGTTTGCTTTCAAGTTGTTTTTCTTTCGTGCAAACCTCAAGGGATAAATTGTATAGTGTGCATAAGTAACGAGCTTGTTTATTGCTTTAAATTTTAGAACTAAATTAGATTAGGGAGCTTCCCTTGAAAATTTGAAGAGAGGATTTCCTCACACACTGTTCTAGTTTGAGTTATCCAAAAATAGACAAATCAAAACACTAACAATTATCACCTAAAGGCATTGATCAATCCTTGTTTGATAATCATTACGTGGAAGATGATTTGAATTTTATATTAATTTGGCACAATGGGGGCAAAATCTAAAAAAACAAAGTTTATGACCTATTATCCATATCTATCATTATCAAAGGTTGCTATAATGCCATTTTCTTTGCAACTCAATCTTTTGGTATCTTTAACCTTTGGTCTTTTGTTTAAAAGTCCAAAAAAATTGTTAAGCTCATTCAACATGTAGGAGGTGATATTCTCATGGGTTCCTTGGGATGTGTCCCCCCTGGTTTTCTATCACACCCAAAAACCGAAATGTCTTGAGGACATAGGGGTGGGGACAAAATGTCTCCCCCACTATACCATTATATTTTTTTTGAAATGGGGATGCCTCAAAGATGCCCCCTCTACAAAACATCCCTTGAGAAAATCCCTATATTTGGGAACTACGCCCAAACATCCTAGGGATGCCCAACCATCCCCCATGACCTCTCAAAAAATTTGATAGTAAAAGATAAAAACCCACTAACTTTTTTGAAAAAATAAAGAAACCTAACCGTCTTCTCAACCCTACAAATTTGCTTGACCTTGTTCTTTTATCATTTATATGATTTCATTTAACAGGGTCAGCATGTGTGGCTTACATGACTACAATAGAAGAGGGAAATTTTAGGTATTTTATATTTACTATATGTAAAACCACAAATATATTTACAGTTATAGGTATTTACTACTTGTAAAATAGGTTTTCTCTTCTTGCCATTTCCACTCCTTAAAATTATTTACTATTTGTAAAACAGGTGTACTTAATAGTGCTAGTTACTAGTCATAACACTAAAAGAATCCATTTGATTTAACTATTTGTTCAAATTCAATACCACAATAGGAAATTCTAACCAATAGCAACACACATATGAACTAATATTATACCTTGTTGTACCCAAATTAAAAATTTTGTTAGACTTAGGCATTTTGAAGAAATGAGTTAAAGTCTTGTCAAAATCTGTCAAAAAGGTCAAAATTGGGGTTTTGCATGTCTTGCATGATGGTCATAAACTTAGAATTTTCAGATTCTGACAATCTGGGTCGTTTCATAATGATCAAATCTACAAAACCCAGATGTTAGTTTTTCAACCCTAAATTTTAGGAAAATTTCTATTTTTAGCAGTTTTCTAAAAATAGAAACTTTTTCTAGGTTTCTTTCGAAGCGGATACTGGCAATTTTTTTTAAAAAATAGAAAGTTTCACTTCTAGGGTTAAGACTGATTTTGATTGGCTCAAAATACTTCTTCATCAGGCTGGTGCACTCAGAATCTCAAAAATATCAGTTTTACCCTACTGGGTCTATTCTGCTTTTTCAGAATCTTTTACTAGAGATCCAAGGTCATCAATGGAGGTCAGTCGGCTGCCAGGTGTCAAAATTAGACATTCAAGCATCAAACAGAAACTGTCAACGACAAACGTGCATGAGGAACGAAGAAAGGAAGCTTTAAAAGTTGAAAAATGCAAAAAAATGTTTAAGGCTGGTGAATCCACGTGCCCCTGCTCAATTTGGGTGCCCAAACTTCTATGCCTTGGAATTTTTTTTGTTTCCGGCAACCGAGACAAGGAAGGCACATCAAACGAGGAAGGAAATTGAAAATTGCGAGAAAGTTTCTAAGTTTGCTCAGTATGGGTGCCCCTGGAGAAGAAGGGCGCCCATCTTTTTGGAGGGTCAGATCATGGAGTCAAAGGTTGGCTTCCCCAAGCAACGTTATTCAGTTTCTCGTTAGATCACTCAACCGTCGGCAAACTCAGATCAAACAGAGGTCATGGCGAGAGG
This sequence comes from Sequoiadendron giganteum, assembly GCA_007115665.2. NCBI lineage: Eukaryota > Viridiplantae > Streptophyta > Pinopsida > Cupressales > Cupressaceae > Sequoiadendron > Sequoiadendron giganteum. The sequence continues at coordinate 502,703,056 of CM021103.1, forward strand.
TGTTTTGAGCTCTGGAGGTAAAAAATGATAAAAATAATGAAGTCTGGTGAATCTAAGCGCCCTAGAAGGAGAAGGGTGTTAGTGTTTCTTAGATCAGATTAGATAATCAATTGTACAAAAGAAATGCAACACATAAGACAATGAACACAACAAGATACCTTGGGAAAACCCTCCTCTTGAGGGAGAAAAACCCAGCAAATGCTTCTCTTATATATATAAGAATATAGTGACATAAATCTGCTTACAACACAGCCCAACAATGGCTAATGATTTCGCACTTTCCTTAATGCTTAGATACAAATAGATCTGCTCTTCCTTGAACTCAGTCTGCTGCTCAAGTATGAACTTCTTCTAGGAATGCGATTTATGATAATTGAACTTGATTTCTGTTCTTCCTTGTATATGCGAATTTCTGCTCTTGATCATAATAGCGAACTTTCTCTTGCTTCGAATTGTCTTCAATAACCAAATGACCTTGTATATATATGTCACATAGGCGCCTCTTCATTTGGGTCGGCCTTTACAATAATAATAATAAACAATTAAATATTATTTAGGTCGGCCATTCAATAATTCATTTGTATGAAACACTATAGGGTCGGCCCTTGGCTTTGGTTGATATTTAATTTATTTCTTTCTTGGGAAGTGCAGACCGACGTTGTAATAACATCAACAAAGGGCGCCCATGTTTTTGAGGTGTTAAACGAATGAATTAGCAGAAGATGCCTCTAACATAGCTTTGTCAAAATTGATCAAGCTTTGCAACGCAATCATTAGCACGTCCGTCAGAGTCGACAGTCATCAGATGTCGGAGGCTGAACAGAGAAGGAAAAGTGAATGAAATGACAAGACGAAAGCAATAATGAAAATCTCAAAATATTTCACTAACTCTGGACAAGTTAGGCGCCTCCAATCAAGAAGGGCGCCTAAGGTTTTGAAGCATCAAATGTTAGTTTTCAGAGATGAGGTATCCAAGAGACCCCTTCCAGAATCTTCTTAGCTATCCAGTGAATCTGTCAGCCAATCAATTTGATCAATATAATGTCCAGAATCATGAATTCATCTGAAGGTCAGAATACAAGCAAAGTTTGAAGATCATAAAAATGACTAACACTGGAGAAAGTGGGCGCCCCTGGAGGAGAAAGGCACTCGACAATTTGAAGGGTCAAACGAAGCTTTTGTCGGAAGATGTCTCCAGAACAATGTCATCAGATTCAATCAAGCTCCGTGATGAAACATTCAGCTCATTCGTTGGATCAATCTGGAAGCCGGGAGACAAGATCAAACTAGGGTTGAAAATTGAGGAGAAGTTGAAAATGATGAAAAATTGGTTAAGTCTGGAGAGAATGGGCACCTCAACTCTGTTAGTGTTTCTTAGATCAGATTAATCAATTGGCAGCTCTTAAAATATTGCAACACATAAGACAATAAACACAGTAAGATACCCTGGGAAAACCCTCCTCTTGAGGGAGAAAAACCCAACAAATGATTCTCTTATATAAAGTAGAACAAGAGCAGAAATCTGCTTACAACTTAGGCCCAACAATGGCCAATAATTGATACAATGAAATTGCACCTCTCCTAGATGCAAGATATACAAATGAATGGGATCTTCCTTGAATTTGAACTGCTGCTATGAAGGTGTGAACTTCTGCTCTTAATTGCGAATTCACTTGATGAACTTGAATGGTAATAATGACAATACAAGACCTTGTATATATACAAGTGAGGCGCCTCTTCAAGTTAGGTTGGCCCTCTCAAAGAAACATAATAAATGATAAATACAAATAAGGTCGGCCCAAGCAACAAGTAATATATGCGAACCATTAGGGTCGGCCCTTTATGTTTGATTACTATTAACATAAATTAAATAGCCGAATAGCTACCCATTTAATTTATGCTTCCTTCTTGAGGCGTGTGCAATGAAGTGCAACCCTAAGCTGCTATAACACCAACACTCCCTCTCAACTAGGGATGATACTTCCACCTGCACACGACACATCATATCAATATGAAAACAAAATAGAATATCACTTCATCGTGATATCAACCATCATGGCTACCTCCATAGATGGTATGAACAAGTGCTCATCACTTAATGTGATGTTGTCACCTCAATGTGACTTTCACCATGGCTCCTCCAGAGGGTGATACACAAGCACAAGTAAATCATCACAGATTCACTCACGTGATGTTGTCATGAAGTCACACACATGACATCCACCATGGCTCTCCCAGAGGGTGGAAACAAGGGCTTTCACCTCAAATCTCGAAGAGAAATGCACTACCAAGGACTTGCACCTCAAATCTCTCTCAATAGAGAAATGTATTATCAAGGGCTCGCACCTCAAATCTCTCTCAATAGAGAAATGCATTATCAAGGGCTTGCACCTCAAATCTCTCTCAATAGAGAAATGCATTACCAATTTAAGGATCACTGATACTGAGACTCTTTCTCAGTCAAGGCTGCATTCTCCACCATTCCAAGCTTTTCTCGAAAGTACGCAAATTTGATTCTGGAGAGAGGCTTGGTGAGAATATCTGCCGTTTGCTCATCATTGCTGATATACCTCAACTGTATAGCTTTTCTTAGTACCATATCTGTAATATAATGGTACTTGATCTCAACATGCTTTGTTCTGTCATGAAACACAGGATTGACAAAAAGCTTTACACAACTCTGGTTATCACAGTGTATAATGGTAGGCTCCATTGATTGTTCAAACAATCCTGCAAGGAGCTTACGAAGCCACACTGCCTCATGAGCTGCTACACAAGCTGCAATGTATTCTGCCTCGGTTGTACTCAAAGCCATTGATGACTGTTTCTTGCTACACCAAGAAATCATAGCAGAACCCAAACTGAAGCAACAACCAGAGGTACTCTTCCGATCTGAGACACATCCTGCCCAATCAGAATCAGTAAAGCCATGTAACTCCAAGTCCTCACCTGAAGAATATCTCAATCCATATCCAATTGTGCCACGCAAATATCTCAGGATATGTTTAGCTGCAACAAGATGTATTTGCCTTGGTTCACACATAAACTGGCTAAGTGCACTCACTGCATAGCAGATGTCAGGTCTAGTGTTAACTAGATACATCAATGAACCAGTCAACTGTTTGTAATAGTAGAATCCACTGGATCTGAACTAGCTGCAGCCTCCTTCAACTTATCTAGATTAGTCTCCATGGGTGTAGACATAGGTTTGCAGTCAATCATACCAAACCTTTTGAGAATGTCAATAGTATACTTGCCTTGACTTAGGATCATCTCATCTGGCTTTTGCCAAACTTCTAAGCCAAGGAAGTAATGCATGAGACCTAGATTCTTCATCTCAAACTCTGAAGCTAACTCCTTCTTGCATTTTAGAATTAGATGTTCCTCACCAGTGATAATCAAATCATGAACATATAAAACCAGAATCAAAGCTTCACCATTTACTACCTTGAAGTAGAGGTTAGAATCTGCATCATTCTTTGAGAAACCCAAACTCAATAGATACTGATCAATCCTTTCGTACCAAGCACGAGGAGCTTGCTTAAGACCATACAAGGCCTTTTTCAGCTTGCAAACATGAGACTCCTTCCCATGCACCTCAAATCCTTCGGGTTGCTCAATGTAAACCTCTTCTTCTATTACACCATTCAAAAAGGCTGTTTTTACATCCATTTGGTGAATCTTCCATCCTCTAGATGCAGTAATGGCAATGATGGTTCTGACAGACGTATATTTGAAGAGCACAAAGATATACTGAGAGGGGGGGTGGGGGTGAATTAGTATATCAACAAACTTTTACCTTCTTACTTATTTATCAACTTCAAACTTAAACATAAATCAACTATTTGATATGAACCAATTTACACAAGTTAACACAACTTTTATTGAAATGATTTTTACAAAGTAGGCACCAACCTATAGATTTATAATAAGATGATTTAGTAGGACACAACCTACAAGGAACATCCAAACCTTTATAACTTTAGTAGGCACCTACCTACAAGGAGCACCAGCCCCTAATGCAAAGCACCAACCTTGACTTGATGGTTGCAAGATGATGCCTTCAATCTGACCTGCACTATCCCAATCCTCCAATTTGCCTTTGGTGATGAATGATCTCACACTTAGCCCACACAAGGAGATGGGACTTCAGAGTTAGAATGCTCTCTTACACAACAACCACTCCCAGCCTTGATTTGAACATCAAATATATATATATATATTTCTTAAGAGTTGCGACCTTCTACTGGAAGAACATACCTCTATTTGCACCCTTTTCAAATCTTCCTCTTAACCTGAATTAGTTCTATTTCTGCCTTAATCATTTTGATTTTGTTTTGATTTCTTCTGCTTTGCTTATTAAATCTGTGTGTAAGAATATATTTTCAAAGAGCAGATCAACTAAGACACGTCTCTTCAGTCATAACTTTTCAAGAGCAAATCTAAAGAGCATATCTCCTTGTGAAAGAACATGTCTTTTGATAAAAAGATGTCTTATCTGGAAGTGAACACGTCCTCACATGAAAGAACATGTTTTTTAAAAAACATCTTATCTGGAAATGAATACGTCTTTTGAAGACCATCAATGAAGAGTCGCCTTTTTTTAGAAGCATGCCTTCTAGTGAGAGATGCCTTGATAAGATTCGATTCTCTTTTTGAAAAGATGTGTTACTTCTTAATAGTCCGCACCACTCTTGCTAATCAATTATTTTTATAATTATTGTTTGTCACCATTTTCTGAAGTCGCATTATTTCAAGAAGCATCGCGCCATCTTCTGTTTGCATTATTTTTATCTAGAGACTTGTGTCTTTTCAGACTCCTATCATTTCTTCAAAGAAATGATAGTCTTTGTTAATTGTTGCTTTAATTCTTCAAACTATTCTTTATAAGAATAATCTTATTGTTGTTAATAACAAATGTTCTTATAAATGAATCTTATTTCTTTATTTGTGCGATCTTCTATTCTTGAAAAACTTTATGACTAAAGACAAAGAATAAATTGTATATAATCTTTCTTTTATAGCTTTTCATGCATAGAACTTCTCATAGAATTCATTGTGATCTGCTTGAAATCTGTTTTCCCATATGTTGTCTTCAACCATGCTTATGTTGTCTTCAGTCATGCTTAATATCCTTCTTCTATCTTGACATCAATGACAATATTTCCAACAATCTCCCCTTTTGTCATTGATGGCAGCCTCTTCAATGACACCCTTGTTTTCAGATGTTCAAATGCTCCCCCTATCTCCAATTTCTCCCCCTTTGACATCAATGGCAAGGGGTCTTCAACAATGTCTCACATTTTGTTCCATGAAGCTACAAGGTATAAGATATAGCTCCCCCTGAATGTATACTTCCACCAATCAGTTTGATGGTTGTAGGACAACTCTCAATTTGTCCCTTAGATATTCAAATGTATCTCTTGGAAGTGGTTTAGTAAATATATGAGCAGTTTGCTCTTTTGTAGTTATGTATTCTAAACACACTTGTCCTTCTCCTACTTGTTCTCTCAAAAAGTGATACTTAATAGGAATGTGCTTGGTTCTTGAGTGCATTACTGGATTCTTGGAGATATTGATTGCACTAGTATTATCACAATAGATAGTGTAGGGATGATCATACTCCACCTTGATATCTCTTAAAGTTTGCCTCATCCACAAAAGTTGAGTGCAACATGCTGCTGCTGCAATATATTCAGCTTCTGCTATAGATAGAGATACTGATTCTTGTTTTTTGCTCATCCAAGACACTAGATTTCCTCCAAGAAAAAAAGCTCCTCCACTTGTACTTTTTCTATCATCCACATTGCCAGCCCAATTAGCATCTGTGAAGGCTTCAAGAGTGAAATCATTGCTACTAGGGTACCATAGACCATATTCCATTGTGCCTTTCAAATACTTGAATATACGTTTTACTGCATGAACATGTGTTTCTTTTGGTGTTGCTTGAAATCTTGCCACAACTCCAACAGCTTGCATTATGTCTAGTCTTGTAGAAGTTAAATACAACAAACTTCCAATCATTGATCTATAAAGTGTTTGATTCACTTCTTGGGATTCATCATCTTTGCTTAGCTTACAACCTGTAGCCATAGGAGTGCTAACAGGATTGCAATCTTCCATCCTAAACCTTTTTAACATTTCTTTCACATATTTGGCTTGGGAGATGAAAATACCTTTGCTTGTTTGTGAAATTTGCAGCCCAAGGAAGAAGGATAATTCTCCCAACATTGACATCTCAAACTCTTTTTGCATACATGATGAGAATTCTTTGCACATTTTGTCCTTATCTCCACCAAAAATGATGTCATCTACATACACCACCACAATCAATAAGTGTCCATCCTCTTCTTTGATGTATAAATTGCTGTCTACATCTCCTCTTTTGAAACCTTGCTCTTTGAGATACTTATCAAGTCTAGAATACCAAGCTCTTGGGGCTTGTTTGAGCCCATAGAGAGCTTTCTTCAATTTGCACACATAATCCTTGTCTTCTGATAGTAGGAAACCTTCAGGTTGTTCAACATAGACTTCCTCCTCTAGATCTCCATTGAGAAAAGCAGATTTGACGTCCATTTGATACACCTTAAACTTCTTGTGACTTGCATAGGATAAAAACATTCTAATTGCTTCAATCCTTGCAACTGGTGCGAATGTTTCTTCAAAATCTACTCCTTCAACTTGTGCATAGCCCTTGCACACTAACCTTGCTTTGTTCCTTGTGACTTGACCATTTTCATTTGATTTGTTTCTAAAAACCCATTTTGAACCAATTACATTCTTATCTTTTGGCCTTGGTACAAGTTCCCAAGTTTCATTCTTCTCTATTTGATCCAATTCTTCATTCATTGCACTAATCCAATGTTTGTCTTTGCTTGCTTCTTCAAAGGTTTTGGGCTCTACTTGAGATAGGAATGCTGCATGACCATCTTCATTGTAATTCACCATTTTCCTTGTAGATCTACATCTATCTTGAAGAATCAAATCTTCAGGATGGTTCTTTTGAACAAACTTGGAAGGTGTCTTTGGTGTCTTTTGTGAAGATTCTTCTTCCTTTGCCTCTTCCTCCTTTTCTTCCTCTTGAGAGTCCTCATCCTCTTTGTCTTCATCATTCATAGTTTGAGCATGGTGATCACTTTGTCCAACTTCTTTGAATTGCTTTCCTTCATCAATTCTTACATTAGCACTTTCAACAATTTTGTGAGTTCTTTTGTTGTAGCATTTATATGCTTTACTTTTTGATGAGTAGCCAAGAAAAATTCCCTCATCTGCTCTTGTGTCAAATTTGCCCAAATCTCCTTCATCTCTTCTAATGTAGCAAGTGCTTCCAAAAATTTTGAAGTACTTGACAGTTGCTGGTCTACCTTTCCAAAGTTCATATGATGTTTTCTCATTGTTCACTCTTATTTGTGCACGATTCAAGATGTAAACTGCTGTATGAATTTCTTCCTTCCAAAAGGAATCTGCTATTTTGGTTTCATTTAGCATTGCCCTTGCCATTTCTTGAACTGTCCTATTTTTTCTTTCTACAACCCCATTTTGTTGAGGGGTTCTTGCTGCAGAAAATTGCCTTTTAATTCCATGCTCTATGCAAAAAATTTCAAATTCCTTTGATGTGAATTCTCCTCCTCGATCTGATCTAAGACATTTTATCTTGATGTTTGCTTCATTTTCAACCAGCTCTTTGAAAGCTTTGAATTTATCAAAAGCTTCAGATTTTTCTTTCAAAAATGCAACCCAAGTCATTCTTGAGAAGTCATCAATCAATAACATAAAATATCTTTCTCCATTCATGCTCTTGGATTTGGTTGGCCCACAAAGATCTGTATGTATGAGTTCTAATGGCTTTGATGAAGAATGCTCCTTAGACTTAAAGCTTGACCTTGTTTGCTTTCCAAGTTGACACTCTCTACAAATGATATTAGAAGGTTTTGTTATCTTTGGCATATCTCTCACAGCATTTGATTTGCTAACTTTGACAATATTATCAAAGTTGAGATGGCCTAGCCTCTTGTGCCATAACCAACTTTCATCCTCTTGTACTAGGTTGCAACTTTCACAACTTATCTCCTTTAAGATATACAAATTATGTTTCCTTTCAGCTTGAGCAACCAGCTTTCCATCTTTCTTGATATCACATGTATTAGAAAGAAATGTGATACTATGTCCTTGATCACAAAGTTGACTAACACTTAAGAAGATTTTCTTTTAGGCCCTTAACATACAAAACATTTTCTGTTTTTGTTCTCCCATTATCTAGACTAAGTGTTCCTTTTCCTTTTATTTGTTTTCTTGTATTATCAACAAATCTTACTGTTCCTTCATCAGTAGGTTCAAGAGAGATGAATTTGCTCTTGTCACCTGTCATGTGCTTTGAGCACCCACTATCAATGTACCATCTATCCTTCTTACTTTCAGCATGTAAGGTGGTTTGAATGAATATTGATTTCTCCTTTTTCCTCCACACTTTGATAGGCATTTCTTTCCTTTTAATGGGCTTATCTTCTTTCTTGTTTTGTTTTGGAGAATCATTAAAAACTGTCCTACAAGCTTGTGCTTTGTAACCAAGGTTATTACAGTTGTAGCATAGACTATTATAGTCCATTAACGGTGTGAAAGGATTATAATCTCTCCTAAGGTAGCTAGGAATACTTTTTACTTTATTCTTACAATTTAAGGCCTTGTGGCCAAATTTGTTACATAGAAAACAATAGCCATTGAATGTATATGATTGCCTAGTGTTTGATTTTCTTTTAGGATCAGCACTTATCCATTCTTCTTCAACTTGCTTTGAGAAGGTCTTGAAATCTTCTTTGGAGTTAGTGACCTTCTTGGATTGTTCTTCAAAACTACCTCCCATTTTGCTTTGAAGAGAATCTTGAGCCTTCATTAACTCAATCAACTTGCTGGATTCTTCATCAATCTTTGTGTGTTGAACCTTTGTTTTCTCCAATTCCAATTTTAGCATTGCTATCTCTTGCTCCAGCTTGTTACATTTCATCTCCTTTGTATCGAGTTTGTTTTTCAATTCTTCTTCATTTCTTTCAGCTTCCATGATTTGAGCTCTCAAATCTTCAATGGTTTTGCTTGAATTCTCCAAGTCTTTTGTTATCACTTTGACCTTCAATTTGTACTTGGTAGCTTTCTTCTTCAAATCTTCATTCTTCTTATAAGCATAGTGCAGTTCTTCTTCAAGATCCACTTCCTCTTCTTCATTATATTCTTGATCAATCTTTTCTTCTTCATCAAAAACTTCATCAGCATTTAGTTCTTCACATTCAGCCATGAATAATATTTCTTCTTCACCATTGCTAGAGCAATCTTCACTTTGTTCTTCAGAGGTGCTACTATCTTTCTTTGAATAGAAACTCTTCTTATGTTTTTGAAACTTCTTCTTTGAGTTATTATTGAAATTCTTCTTTCCCTTTTTCTTGTTGCTGATTTCTTTTTCTTCTTCACTAGAGCTGTTTTCATTTTGAGGACATTTTGAGGCATAATGTCCAACTTTTCCACAATTGAAGCACTTAAAAGGAAATTTTCCTTTTCCTTTCTAAAGTTTACCCATGAAGTAAGCTTCTGCTTCATCACTTGATTTTTCATCTTTTTCTTCATGCTTGTTCTTGCCCTTTTTGGATGCTTTGAATGAGACTTCCTTTTGTGGTGATCTTCCTTCCATCCTCATCTCATAGGCAGCAAGGATTCCATGTAATTCATCTTTGGTTAGCTGATCCAAGTTTGTTAATTCCTCCAATGCTGCAATCTTGGCTTCAAACTTTGTAGAAAGAGATCTTAGAATTTTGTCAATAATGAAGTCATCCTTGATCTCTTCACCAAGTCCCCTCATGATATTCACTGTTTCATCAACACGAAGGAAATATGAAGCAATATCTTCATCATCCTCCATTTTGAGAGTCTCCAACTTTCTTCTATGAATTTGCAACTTTGCCTTTTTAACTTTTGCATCTCCTTCATAAATATTTTGAAGTTTGTCCCAAATTTCTTTTGCTGATTTGTATCTCATGACTTTTGTAAACTCAGAATCTGTTAGGCTGCAAAGAAGAGCATGCTTAGCCTTTGCATTGTTTTCACTTCTCTTTTTCCCTGCTTGATCCGTTGGAGGGGTAGCTGGAGGTAAATACCCATCAACAACATATTGCCACACATCAAATCCAAGTGCATTCAAGTATGCTTCCATCTTGATATTCCAAAAGGCATAATTAGTCCCATCAAAGATGGGTGCTTTCACAGTGTTGCTTAGATTCGCCATATGTGCTCTTAAGGATCTCCTTCAAGCGATTAAGCTTTCAAGAAGGACCATGCTCTGATACCAATTGAAGAGCACAAAGATATACTGAGAGGTGGGAGGGGGGGGGGGGAAGGGGTGTGAATCAGTATATCAACAAACTTTTACCTTCTTACTTATTTATCAACTTCAAACTTAAACATACATCAACTATTTGATATGAACCAATTTACACAAGTTAACACAACTTTTATTGAAATGATTTTTACAAAGTAGGCACCAACCTATAGATTTATAATAAGATGATTTAGTAGGACACAACCTACAAGGAACATCCAAACCTTTATAACTTTAGTAGGCACCTACCTACAAGGAGCACCGGCCCCTAATGCAAGGCACCAACCTTGACTTGATGGTTGCAAGATGATGCCTTCAATCTGACCTGCACTATCCCAATCCTCCAATTTGCCTTTGGTGATGAATGATCTCACACTTAGCCCACACAAGGAGATGGGACTTCAGAGTTAGAATGCTCTCTTACACAACAACCACTCCCAGCCTTGATTTGAACATCAAATATATATATATATATTTCTCAAGAGTTGCGATCTTCTACTGGAAGAACATACCTCTATTTGCACCCTTTTCAAATCTTCCTCTTAACCTGAATTAGTTCTATTTCTGCCTTAATCATTTTGATTTTGTTTTGATTTCTTCTGCTTTGCTTATTAAATCTGTGTGTAAGAATATATTTTCAAAGAGCAGATCAACTAAGACACGTCTCTTCAGTCATAACTTTTCAAGAGCAAATCGAAAGAGCATATCTCCTTGTGAAAGAACACGTCTTTTGATAAAAAGATGTCTTATCTGGAAGTGAACACGTCCTCACATGAAAGAACATGTTTTTTAAAAAACATCTTATCTGGAAATGAATACGTCTTTTGAAGACCATCAATGAAGAGTTGCCTTTTTTTAGAAGCATGCCTTCTAGTGAGAGACGCCTTGATAAGATTTGATTCTCTTTTTGAAGAGATATGTTACTTCTTAATAGTCCGCACCACTCTTGCTAATCAATTATTTTTATAATTATTGTTTGTCACCATTTTCTGAAGTCGCATTATTTCAAGAAGCATCGCGCCATCTTCTGTTTGCATTATTTTTATCTAGAGAGTTGTGTCTTTTCAGACTCGTATCATTTCTTCAAAGAAATGATAGTCTTTGTTAATTGTTGCTTTAATTCTTCAAACTATTCTTTATAAGAATAATCTTATTGTTGTTAATAACAAATGTTCTTTTAAATGAATCTTATTTCTTTATTTGTGCGATCTTCTATTCTTGAAAAACTTTATGACTAAAGACAAAGAATAAATTGTATGTAATCTTTCTTTTATAGCTTTTCATGCATAGAACTTCTCATAGAATTCATTGTGATCTGCTTGAAATCTGTTTTCCCATATGTTGTCTTCAGTCATGCTTAATATCCTTCTTCTATCTTGACATAGAACCCTCTAGCCACGAATCTTGCTTTGTGCTTCTCAATGCTCCCATTAGCTGCATGCTTGATCTTGAAGAGCCACCTAGAAGACACCACAGATTTGCCCTTGGGTCTAGGAACAATATCCCAAACATCATTCTACAATATGGACTGATACTCCTCAGTCATGGCATGTTTCCATACTTGTTGACTAGAAGCTTCATCAACACTTGAAGGCTCTGACTCAATGATCTAACTCATCAATGCGACATAGCTGGAGAACTTATGAGGTCTCTTGCTTTCTCTAAAAGCTCCTCTTGGGGCTGCAAAACTTTCTGCCTCCTGCATTGTCCTACGAGCCCAAAGAGGTCTTTTCTTTCCAATCACAATATCTAAAGGGCCATCAGTAGGATCCAAGGGTTCAACTGGATCATCATCTTCTTTAGGTTCTGGAGCCTCCTTCTGATTCTCTGGAATATGGTCTACTTCCATATCTTGAGGAGGTTCTTCTTCATTGATCTCCATAGGAGTGCCCTTGGATCTTCTAAAAGCAACATCTTCCTCAAATGTGACATCTCTACTAATCTCAATAGACTTCTGCCCTGGAATGTAGATTCTGTAGGCTTTTGATGTCTCACTGTAACCTACAAGAATTCCCTTCTTCCCAGAAGGTTCTAACTTTGTTCTCTTTTCCTTTGGAATATAAACATACATTGGACAACCAAAGATTCTCAAATGACTAACTTCTGGTTTCACTCCTAAGAATGCTTCTTCAGAAGTTCTCCAAGATCTTGTGGGGACTCCTGTTCTGAACATAGATGACTGTCCTCGATGCCTCAGCCCAAAAAGAGATTTGCAGATCTTGGTCATGGATCATAGCTTTTACTGCTTCCACAATAGACCTATTCTTCCTTTCAGCAATACCATTTTGTTGTGGATTATAGGGAACACTGAACTCCCTCTTAATCCCTGCTTCAATACAAAAATCACGAAATGTGCCAGAGGTGTATTCTCCACCATTATCGAATCTCAAGACCTTGATCCTTTTTCCAGACAGGTTTTCAGCCTGTGCCTTGAATTCTTTGAATCTTTCTAATACTTCTTCAGATTCTTTAGATCTAAGAAATAAATCCAAGTCTTTCTAGAGTAATCATCAATAAAAATAATGTAATACAAAAAACCACTAGAAGATGCAATAGACATTGGACCACATAAATCAGAATGAATGAGATCAAGAATACAATTAGATCTACTTTCACTAGAATGAAACGTACCTTTTGTATTCTTGCCTAGAGCGCATCCTTTGCATGTACCTTCATGTTCCTAGTTGAATTTTGGAAGACCGGTGACCATCTTCTCCATGATAGGTAATGCTCGAAAGTGAATGTGAGCCAATCTTCAATGCCAAAGATCGCACATGCTGGAACTGTTATGCACAAGTGCTTGAAGGGGACGAGTGCATAGCCTATAGAGAAATTCATGTCTAACACCAATCACTTGAGCAGTTTTGAAGTTGGAGTTCTTTGCCCATATAAGAACTTTGCCTTTAGAAAATGCAACTTGATAACCCTTGTCTTCTAATGCTGAAATGGAGACAAGATTCCTCTTTATCCCTGGAACGAACAGTACATCATTCAACTCCAATGAGATCCCGGAATCCAGGTGAAGAGTGAAGTTTCCAACTCCTTTCATAGAATATCTAGCATCGTCTCCAATAACAACTTGTTCACTAGAATTACTCTCCACTAAGTTTGAAAGGTGTCCCCTGAAACCGGTGATGTGCCTAGAGGCACCACTATCAATCAGCCAAGTGTTGGTGTCAGTAGATACATTGCTTGACAAGGCTGAATAGAACAAATAATCACTGGAGTCTTTCTGCGGAGCAACTTCTTCAACATTTGCGGTGGCAACCTGCTGCTTAGGTCTGAGAGGACATTCCTTCGCAAAGTGACCATACTTATCACAACGAAAGCATTGAATCTTGGACATGTCACGTTTCCTTTTGAAGGCAGGAGCACCATTATTTCCATTTTCTCGATTCCTTTTGAAGAACCCTTTCTTGAAACCTTTTCCTTTCTTCGACAAATGAGAGGCAAGAACATGTATTTCGTCATTCTTTGAACTTTGACCAATGCCCCTAGCCGTTAGTCTCGACTCCTCTTGAATGCAGTCAATCCTCAATCGATCAAACTTGGGAAGTTTAGATCTTGCACTGATTCCTTGAATGAATGACTCCCATGAAAGCGGAAGGCCATTGAGAGCAAGCATAGTCAAGTCTTTGTCATCAATCATGTGACCAATTGTGGAGAGCTGATCTCTTATCTCTGAAATCCTCATGAAGTAAGTGATTACAGATTCTCCTTTCGTCATTTTCACATGATGCAGTTGTTGCTTTAGTGCAAGTGCTCGACTGGTGTTGTTGATTTCATACATCTCTTCCAAGGTGGTAAACATTTCTCTTGCTATATCCAACTTGAAGACAATCGGTACAACATGATCCTTGATGGAATCAACCAACACTTTCTTTGCCCTAGTATCTTTCTTCCTCCACTGCAACTTCTCTTCTTCCTCCTCAGGGTCGGGAACTTTTGTTTTCACAAACTCAGCCAAATCATTCTCTTCTAATGTGAGCATGATCTTGAACCTCCATGATGTGTAGTTCGAAACTCCTTATAGTCTATCCTCGATTTTCAGACCATTCACTATCTTGAAATTTGAAAAATAAGAGATAGACTGAAAAAGAATAAAGTGAGTGTTGCAAACTAAATCTGATCACGATCTTTTTCACACCCGCTCTGATACCATGTTAGTGTTTCTTAGATCAGATTAATCAATTGAAAGCTCTTAAAATATTGCAACACATAAGACAATAAACACAGTAAGAAACCCTGGGAAAACCCAGCAAATGATTCTCTTATATAAAGTAGAACAAGAGCAGAAATCTGCTTACAACTTAGGCCCAACAATGGCCAATAATTCATACAATGAAATCGCACCTCTCCTAGATGCAAGATATACAAATGAATGAGATCTTCCTTGAATTTGAACTGCTGCTATGAAGGTGCGAACTTTTGCTCTTGATTGCGAATTTACTTGATGAACTTGAATGGTAATAATGACAATACAAGACCTTGTATATATACAAGTGAGGCGCCTCTTCAAGTTAGGTCGGCCCTCTAAAAGAAACATAATAAATACAAATAAGGTCGGCCCAAGCAACAAGTAATATATGCGAACCATTAGGGTCGACCCTTTATGTTTGATTATTATTAACATAAATTAAATAGCCGAATGGCTACCCATTTAATTTATGCTTCCTTCTTGAGGCGTGTGCAATGAAGTGCAACCCTAAGCTGCTATAACATCAACAAACTCAAAAAGGGCGCCCAAGTTACAGTGCCTTAGTGAAATTTTTGAAAATTTCAAAATCTTGAAAGAAGAGAAGAAAAACGCCTAAGTTCATTGCATGAACTAAAATTAGGGTTTAAGAATTAGGGTTTTGAAGGCTGTTTCTCATGACTAAACTTATTTAAATGCACCTTTGTGTTTTATTGTTCATATTTTCTTGCAAACGGCTTCAAGGAGAAATAGAGCAGAAACTTCAAAACCTATATTTCAAGAATCAAGAACATAAACTTGCTGGTTTTTCATCAATTTTCAGATCAACTCTCAAAGAAGGCTTGCTTTTTCATACTTATTCATCCAAAACATCAAATTTTTGAAGGAGGCCATTGTTTCCAATTTTCAGCACGCTGGTTTATGCAAGTCCATTCTTCTGGACAATTTTTGAAATTTTTTCTCAAGGTTGTAGCAGCTGCTTTTTATTTTGTATGTCAGAGAAAACTTCAAAACTTTCAACTTCCAATCTTCTGGGTCTATCTCAAATCTTCTTCTGGACAAAACTCATATCACAATTTTTTCAGTGAAACTTCAAGTGGCTTCTTTTTTAGTGAAACTTCGAGGTTTTCAAAATCTAATCAACTGGGTTCATCTAGAATGTGCCTCTGAACAAAACCCAGATGCCAGCTTTTTCAAAGAAAATTAGGGTTTACTACTTTTTCAGTCTTCATTCGAAATTTTTAAAAACAGACGATCTGGGTCTTCTTGTAACGAAATTATAAACAAAACCCATATCTCAAAAAAAATTCCAAAAAATTCATCTGTTTGACGAAGAAAAATCAGCAATCTAAAAATAGAAAGTTGTGCAAAACTTGCTAGAACATAAGAGTGTTTATAGGCAATCTTCGAGTTTTGCAGAATGGAGTACACTCCTACAAAGTATAAGATTAGATCAGCCATGTACCATGATTTCATTGAAACTGACTTATTCCATATTAAGCCAGTGTTCAATTTGCATGCTTTAGAAGACATAGGCAATGTCACCATTAGGCACCTTGGCCATTCACGTCTTCTTGCAGCAACATCCATACCTTTTTCAGTTTAAAGTCTGGAGTTCGTAATTGCTTGCATCAAGCATAACAATCTAACAACAAGGGAGATTCAGTCAGTGGATGGAAGAATCATTTGCAGCCTAAAGCCTGACATGATAGAAAGATGTTTCTCAATTCCACCTTGGTCCGGAAGCATTACTATCTCTCAAGAAGAATGCAAAAGAGTATAGGAGATGGATAAAAACAAGTATAGCAAGAAGATTGCATCAAAATGGATGAAATAAAAATATAAGTCATTGCCAAAGAATGTTGTGAGAGGTGAATTCAAGGACGAAATTGCCATCATCATCACCTTGCTCAACCGGATCATAGGCCAAGATATTGCAACTAAGTTTCAACCCTGGATGTTTTACGTGATACCTCACATCATGAAGAAAATGGAATTTTATGACTGGTCTACATTGATCAATGATAGCCTTCATCACCAGATAACTGAGTATTTTAACGGGCATGAATTCTACATGATCTCATACCTAGTCTACCTGGTCGCCTTCCAAGGCAAATTCAGAGGGTTGAACACCGAGGGGTCCTTAAATGTTCAACATGTTTACAATTACTACACTCAATTGGAGTTTGTTGCATCCTCTCATCACTGTAAGAGAGTGAATGAAGCATTCCTAATGTATACAATGCGTGACTTGGATGATGAGCTACATGTACGCATTTCATCTACAACCAAGGCAGCAATGTCAGAATGGGCAGATTGGTATATTCAGTTTGCTACTTTCACCTATCTAAGGGTCTATGGCTATTCTAGTGCTCCTCTTATGTTACCTAGGTATCCATCTGATGAGGTTGTATGTATGGAGTTTCTTAGGCAAGTATCAGATGTTCACACCCACTTGCGAAACAAAAAGAAACCAGCATTCAACTTCCCTTTTGCATTAGGCATTTACAAGTGCAAGTCATCGACTGATGCTAAGATAATGGGTAACGAGTTAACTAGACTTGGTCTCAAGCCTTTCAACGAGAGACGATCTTATGATCCCCAAGGTGTCTATGCAGCCATACTTGGTCAAAACTTCGCTCACATATCCGCATTGGAGGATTTTTGGGCCAATTGCAAAGATGAAGTTGAGGTCCGAAGGCGTAGCAACAGTAGACTCACTCTTCATCTGATGAAGGATTGCTTATCCGAAGATATTGAGGGATTGTCAGATGATGACAAAGACGTGCTTCTCCCAACTTACACTCGTAAGCAGATTGAGCAACAACCTCTTCCACAGGTAAATTGGGCTCATAAAGAATGCGTTTCAGTGGAAGGAAGGACTCATCAAGTGGTTGAATATAGTAAAACTTTCTTAGTCCTTAAAAGGAAGAAGTCTTCCTGTAGCAAAGCCGCCAAGGGTTCATTCATCAATTCCTTCTTCTTCTAGAGCTCAATTAAAAGGAAAAGGTCAGGAGGTTGTTAAGGGCAATAGGTCAACAAAGACTGCAAAGAAGAGGTTGGACTACATAGGTATTGTCATCCAAGAGCAGCCAATGATAGAAACAAAAGTTCCTCCACATGAGCCCATACCTCAAGAGGAAACAAAAGATGTGTCTTTGATACAAGAACCTTTGCCATCTCCAAGGTCTTCATCAATTCACATTGATTTGGAAGACGAGGAGGTAGAGGAAGAGATTGCAGCTGTACTTCCCATGGATGTTAGTCGAAATACCACATTTTGGCTTGAGAGCTCCTTGGGAAGGACAAGAAGAAGGCCTTCTTATCAAGTAAATGTTGATGATCTCAACATATATCAAGAAGCACCCAAGAAGAAGGCAAAAAAACAAATACACTTTGAGAGAAATCCTGATGGTGAGATGGTCATGGAGATGGCTACGCCTCTTGAAGACAAAATCAGAGACGAGGTGAATGTTGATGACTTTATAATGATGAAGTCCAATCTTGGCAAGAACACGAGACATGTTGATATGAGCTTGTTCAAGATGGTTTAGAGAATATTCAGGAAAGAGTGCAGAAAGATGGGGAAGACAAGGCAGCCCTCAAGGCTGAAAACCGTCAACTCCGTTTGTATATCTCAAACCTCATTCAAGGCACTTCACAAACAACATAGTTGCTGCCCTAGGTTTTAGAGACACCAGCTGATCAACAACAGTTGAGACAGTTGGTCATTTGTGGGAAACAAACTCAGGAGTGGATTGAGAAGATCATCACTAAGGGCACAAAAGTTCTAGTTTAGATATTTCAGCTGAGATATAAGGCCCACAATTTACGTCAGGGTATCCAGGATTTTGAACAGTTGATAGCCGAGTTCAAGCCTATGCATGAAATCATAATTGCAGATTTAGATATGGCATACGACTCTACATTGGCGAGGGAACATAAAAGACAAATCCTGGAATGGAAAGGTCACCTTTTCAAGGTTAAGACATATGAAAGAATATTTGAGGAGTTCATTGCATACAAGCAAAGAGTTGTTGATTCTCTCGAATTAATAAGAGTTTGTTGCGGCAATTCATTGCCGGTATTGTCGGGATGATGGTTCTTATTTTGGGCTATATGAAGTCCAAACAAAGTTTCAGGGTGTTGTTCGTAGCAGCAGTGACAATGACAGAAGAATGAGTTAGCTTTCAGTGATGTCAGCAAAGTTCGAGAAAGCATCCAAAGAGAATGAAGATTTCCTAAGATCTATTGCAGATGGCGAAGAAATCTTGGAAAAGCGGCATTTTGTTATTAATAGTATTGGCACTCCCACCACGGATGAAGTTGCCCACTTTTTAGTAGATGTGATCGAGATTTAAATCAGCTTTCTTTTAGAAGTTTCTTCCTAGAGTTCTTTCTATTCTTGTCATGATTCTTATCCATTCTTTGAGGATAGAAAGATAAGTTGGCATTTTCTATTTTTAGATGTTTTCTAGGTTTTAGATATTTATCTTCTCTAGGATTAGAAATAAAGTTTGCATGTTGGCAAGTGTTAGTTATAAAAGCAAAGAGATTTTAGGGTTCCCTACTCCTCCGATTAGCTATAAATAAGAGCAGTGTTTGCTCATTTTAGTTTAATCGTGCTTGTGATAACATAATTGCTGAGCCTATGCCTTCATGTTTGTTATCGATTAGTACTAGTTCACTTTGTGTTAAGGGCAAGTTTGCATGCCTCTTTTAGTTGCAAGTTCTTGTTCAGTACATGTGTCTTGTGTCAAGTGATAATCTGGTTTGATCGCATGTTGCGTGAATTTTACCACAACTTGCTGTCCCGGAATTGTAATTTTGTGCCAAAAGTTTGAGTAAATAAAATCCTGAGCGTGCTTTGCTGCCCCGATATAAAAATCTCAGATTTCCATTTATTATGTTGTGCTAGAAGTGTGAGGAAATAAAGTCTTGAGCGTGCTTCGCTGCCTTGATATAAAGTCTCATATTTTCGTTTATTGTGTAATGCTTTTAGGATCTCTTTTTCAGCTTGCATTTAATGTATGTTGAGAAAAGCTTGTTTAAGTATCTTTGTCAGAAAATCAATCTCGTCCATTTCTAACTCTCTTGCTCTGAGTTTACTTGAGAGGCTAGAAACGTTAATAGTGTAAGTTAGTTGTAGTTGTTAAGTTTCATTAAAGGGAAAACCTCATGTCATGCCCCCGAAATAGCAATAACATAAAGACCAAGTGTTAAAATACAAATAAATTAATAAATAAAATAAATAGCAATATTAATATTAAATATAAAATAAATGTGTACCATATCAATATAAAAATATATAAATATGAAATAACAAATATAATAATAATATATTGGCAAACTATTGTGATTACATTTTAGTATTAAATAACTTAATATCAAAAATAATAATAATAAATAAATATTATAATCATTACACATCAAAGATTGCAATACATTAGAGTATAATAATAAGATATTAGCAAATTGGTTTTATTATTATACTTTAATGTTAAAATATGTTTAATAAAACATCAAAATAAAATAATAAAATAAGTATATAATCTGAAATATCATAATTATTAGTAATAATATATTATTTTCAAAAATAAATATTATTGTTGTAATAAGCCTTTAAAGGCAGCAATTAAATCTAACGAAGGGATATTTTTTTATGAAAATTCACCTCTTTCACCAAACAATACATTCCCCCCATGAGTGACCTACCTTGAATGGTATAAATAGAAGATAAGGAAGAGGGAAAAACATTGAGAAATATGATCTGCAATTCAGAACAGCAGCAACAATGATTGTTATGCATTGAAATATAGAGTTATAATATATATATATATATATATATATATATAATTTAATAGCCATACAAGTAAATATGCACAGATATAGATAAATTTTCTAAAGAGTAATATGCAATGAATAAATAATATATATGAATAAGGAAAGAATAATTATATATTATATGTATATGAATTATATATATATATATATACATACACGATTATGCAATAATGATACTGATAAGTAATGATGACTCTTTAATAGAAACATAAGTAGATTATGTATATTTATGAATTGTCCTCATCCTATGCATCCTATGATCAATTTAGTATAAGGTTGAAGGAGGCAAGTAAGGAAACGTGGAGAGATATAGCAACTCAGGTGATGTACTCACTTAGCAATAATATTTAGCATATTTTGAATATAAGAAATCGATATTGTTAATCTGATTATTGATATAATGTTTTCTTTAATCTTATCATAATGAGAATTATTCTAGGAAATGATGAACTTAAAGAACCATTAATAACTGAAGATATATTTGATTATAGGCATGAAATAAATCTTGGACGAATGCAAATATAGCTGATTGTGTAAAGATTGTCTTCTTTGTGCTTGTAACCCTATCAAGAAGAGTGAACCATGGTTTAAGTAGATTGTCTAAAAACCCCACTTTCAGCCCCTTAGGCCCTTGACTAGGGATTGGGTTATAGAAGGTTGGGGGTCCCACCTAGGCTTCAGCCCCATAGGCCCTTGACAAGGGATTGGGCGAATAGAAGGTGGTAGACCATAGGCTACTTAAGAATTCCATGATTTCCTCTCCCCTTGATAGGATGAGTGTCTTCCAAGGTGTTACCATGAGTGGAGAATGCAGGTAATAAGCCACTAGGCAAGAAGGATTGTGATGGACAACCTCTTGAGGTTTATTTGAGGGCTTCAGGGCAGATCCACCTATGACACTTCTCATATGTCTTCTTAATTGCATTTATGATTATGCTTATATTTTGGATATCTAGATATTAATGCTAACATATATGTGTATGTGGAAATGTTGTTAATATGGTGAATGCAGATTTGAAACCAAGATTACTTCATTAAAAAGAACAATCATTTGGAAAGAAGAAACCCTAAACCTAATCAACAAGTGAATTTTAGGGCAAATCGGGTAAGGGACATTACACCTCAACTACAACATCTAGAGTTCTATAACCTTGTGTTCTCCCAGCTGAATCAAAAAGATAGGCAAAATTAGTTTTAGTTTACTTTCTTTATGCAAACTCAGCGAAAGAGGAAGCTTCCCCTCCTAATTTGAAGAGCAATTTACTGCACATAGCTGTTCGTTTCCAAAACGCATTCTCGAGGTGCGATTTGAAACGCCAACATACCTATACAAGGAATCACAAAACTAAATTCAAACTAAGTTACCAGACACGACCCTTAGAGGTACCAGTTCCATACTGAATGGGTGTGGTTATGGGTCCTACGATGGGAGCAACCTGGGTATGCCCAAGGTCCCGTCTAGGCACCCTGGGTGTACCTAAGCCCCTCTTGGGTGAACCCAAGGGCCACCCAAATAAAAATAATTTTAATAAACAAAAATCATTTTTTTAAAAACATTTTTATAAACAAAAATGTGCCAAATACCTAATTTCGCCATTAAGTGATAAAATTGTGAAAATGGTGTGCGCCATGAAGGTTTGTGTGGTTTCAAAGGCCTTAATTTGGGCTTGGCAGTGAGGACTTTTCCCCTTGACCTCACCCTATATCACGATAGGGAATGTGCCAAGGGCACTGCCCTTAGACCCTAAAAGAGGTGTTGCCCCCAGACCCCCATGAGGGGCTCAACTCTATTGGGGGCAGTGCCCCCAAATCTCCACAAGGGGCACTGCCCTTCAACCCCATGGGGGGCATTGCCCCCAGACCCCTACGAGGGGTGTTGTCCATCAACCCCATTGGGGTCTCCATTCCCAACCCCCACTAGTTATTGGGATCTCTTGTCACATAAAAAACTTGATTACAATGAGGGGGTATGGGAATGGAGACCAAAACTGACAACTTAGACAATTATCTTTATGACTATCATAATATCTAATGAAACACACAGTTATACTGAGAGGACGGGGGGCGAGGAGGGGGGTTGGGGGGGGGGGTGTTGAAAGCGTGAATTAGTATAAGACAATCTTTTGTGTTTAAAATAATTAATAGCCACAACAATATCAATCACACAAGATCTAATAATTATGCAACACAAGAACACATGATTTACGTGGAAACCCTTAAGAGAGAAAACCAGGGTAAAATATTTCTAATATAAAACTTCTCTTTACAATCTTCATAGGTACAAACCCACTGGAGACACCAATCCCCACTTACAAGATTTGTAAGCACCAACCTACTAAGACACCAAACCCCACAAGTGAGAACCGACTCAGTAAGAGACACCAATCTCTTCTAAATTGTAAGGCACCAACCTCTCCAATGTCTGCTCCAAAACTTCACTTATTTCTACTCCAATTCTACCTTAATATTTGCTCCGAATCTGATATATATCTCTGCTCAAGTTCACCTTATATCTCTACTCCAAAATGATGCAATTTCAGATCCAAATTCTACTCCAAATCAGGCAGAATGTTTGCTATAAATCTCCCATAAAGTTCTGCTCCAAATCAGGCACAATGTTTGCTATAAATCTGCCTTAAAGGTGTGCTCCAAATCAGACACAATGTCTGCTATAAATCTTCTCTTCTTCTTCTAATCTCTGCTCTTAAAAGGAATGATTTTGCATTGAAGAACTTACTTTTTAACCTCCAAAATAACTTGTATTTATATCCAAATCATGCATTTTACCAAAAGTAGGTCGGCCAAGATTTGACATAAAATTTATTTTAAATATTAAAATTCACCTTTCAAGGTAGGTCAGCCATTTTTGATAAATATTAATTTAATGTGAGGTTGGCCATCCATGGGAGATAACACTTCCTTAAGGGGTCGGCCTCTTTAATTAATATTCTATTTTAATTTCTACCTTTTAAATCTAGCGCTGCCATAAGTAGATGGAGGTCAGCCATAAATAAATTAAATCAAACTCTTATTATTCCTCATCTTCAATCAACAAACTGTTCATCACGAAAGTCTTCCTTTGACATCAATGATAATAATTCTAACAATTTTGTCCATACGCCTTTGACATCAATGACAATATTACCAACAATATCATTGATCAATGAAGTATCATACTATCAAAGATCAAATGTCATTATTATTAGAAAATATAATATTATAGGATAATATCAAATGTATTTGCAATTTTGTATATTTTTAAATTTTTGTGTACACACACACACACATATACACACTATACCCAAGATTTTTTTTACCGTATCGGTGTACCAAACCTCATACTTGTACTCGACCTCGTACCAAAATGAGCAACACAGAATTCAAACATGCACCATTTGGGGATGGTGATTGCCACGTTACTCAATCACAAATATGAGTTGTGACATATGCAAAATTTAAATATTGTGCCATTATAAATTTATATGTATAGTTACACCATGTTAGAAACTCTCAAGACCATTTACATTGTAAATGTTGCACCATTGAAATTTGTAGGTATAGTGACAATGTAGGTTTCCTATACAGTTGTATATTTATTATTTAATAATATATATGAGACAATTGCATCTCCGTCTTTGTTATCCCATGCAATTGTGAAGGTTTCCTTTCCATTCTTGTAGGTTTATTAGTTATTATACATTTTGGTTATTTAGACCCATGTTTTGAATAGCTTATGGTTAGCAGCTTAGCACTATGTTGGGATCATACTTATCTACACCAATCTGTCTTGTCAAATCTTGGACCCAAATCGGCCTTCTCCTTTTAAGAAGCAATGGCCCTAGTTGCTTTTTAAATAAATGGGGATTTTTTTTGTCAACTCTTTCAAGGAAAACCATTCCCTTTAGAGAGAATCTGCCTAGCTTTGAGCAACTTAACCTAAGAAACTGCTTGTGTACTAGTTTGTAAATTTTTGGAATCCATAATCCTATCATCCACATTAGAAGTTTGCAGGTTGGCGCTTTTCTACACTTTACTCCATGAGACAATGTAGTTTAACATTGAAAACTAGTTGAAACCAAGAATGTATGAAGCTTAAAATACTCTTAACTTAGAGTTTACATGCTAGGATGTAATGTCCCACCCCGGATGACACGATATTTTTACGATTTCCCCATGTTTGACAATGCAAGCATTTTGTCAAACCGTTCTCTTGCAACTAGTCTGAGTTATTTCCAGTAGGTGTTTAAATAATAATTGTATGCATTTAATTTGTCATATGTTATACTCCTTTAATATCAATGAATCAGTAATTACATTTAACCATTGCATCACAAAAGTATATGAGATTCATAACAGTTTAATATGACTGAGCGGATAATATCCATGTCCAAGTAGACAACAATGATTACATACATTTGATATTCAAAATTCAATAAAGAACATTAAGTGCAAGGAATTCTGGAAATGATATCAGCACCTTTTAGATTGCAACAATCAACAATAGACAACACCAAATTATGGCAGGTTGGTGCTAATTCTTGCAATCCGACCCCTCAAGGAAACTCCACAAACTGCCCAAGGAAGGTGACTACAGGTTATACCAAGGCTGGCAGCTATAGGTAAATGGACGTCAGTCCCAAACAATGCCGAATCTCCCCTTTATGACTAGCGCTGACCTTTGACAGGCGCCCCACTAACAAACACCCCTAGTGCACCATTGCATACAGCCTGTGTCTCCAATGAAAAAGGATAGTGATTGATTTTAAATGTTCACATCTTCCCTACAGTTGGCAGATGTTATAGATCAAGGTGGTGGCTCTAATAAGTGTATCGACCAGCAATATGAAGCTTCTATCTCAATGCATTCATCAGCCTAGCATCATTTAATGAATATTTAATTCACCAATCGACCAGCAAGGATACCACGATTTGCTTAAAACGCACCCTTGTATCTATCATCCAACTTGTAATGGTAAATACTTGATGAATTGACCCCATTTGAATATTCTCATATTTGGCGTCCCAAATATTTCCAACCATTAGCTATCAGCTATGCTGAAGGTTTATGTATATTTAAATAAACCAATTTTGGTGGATGAGTTACACTACAAACTCCTTTTGCCTCACGTTGTTTGTAGCGGCCAGGAAAAGAGTTATGACAATCCAAGAGTACCCCGTGTTATTTCCTTTGATTGTTCTGACTTCACATACCTCCCATGTCGACCTCCCCTTTGTATGACACTGCAATATTTTGATATCATCCTCAAACTCTGAATATTTTGGAAGGAAGTCTTCAAACCCTGATATCCACCAAAATACTGCAATAATCGGATATCTCCAAATCGATACAACCCCTAAAAATTTTCTTCGAAGAAGACTTACAAATTTTGAAACAATTGTTATCATGAAAATGCATAACCCCTGAATGGAGTTATCAACATTCAACCTTGGGATGTCTTTCAATCCTGTAGTTGAAAATCCTCATGAGGGATTTCCTCCTCACAAAGACAAGACCTCAGTCCAACCAACATGTGTATATTTTCTAGCATGAATGCCAAATGAGCTCACTTCCTCTATTTATTACTTTTCGAAACCATTTTAATGTTTTCCCGCCAAAACATTAAACTCCCTTTTTAATAAAGTGACATTATAAAATACTTTTAAATATTTCCTTCTCGTCACTTTATAATAACACATTAATCTAATAATTTAATATTACCCTTTTTGAATTTACTTTTTGCTAGGTGATATCAAATCATTAAATTAATGTATGTCTAGCGGGGACAATACATAGGAAGTACCCAAAATATTTGAGTTGTAAAAAATTAAATTTTTATTTTGTATATGCTAATGTCAGAAATAGTTGAAGCTCTTAACAACAAGGAAAATTTAGTTGTAACTTTCAAATAAGTATGGATAACATAGCAGTAGTTATCCATTTTACAATACTTCAAAACATTCATTTTAATTTTACACAATATATTGTTATAACTTCTTTTATCTTGCATCCATTTCAGATTTCTTGAGTCGAGATGGATACATTCAGTGTTAATGCTGATTTTGATTTGGAGAATGAAATTGATGAGGAATCAGTTGCAAACAGCCAAATACAAACCCCAAGCACAACCACAAACAATTCAACTGTGTATGAAATTTGTGTAATGTCCCCTTCTCAAGCTTAGTTAGCTGATGTGACTATTAGCCTATTCCAAAGTTCTCGTAGGCTAATTAACGGTGATTAGGGGACTCCAAGGTTCTTGGAGAACTCAGTTTCAGGTTTTCTTGGCATCCACTGATGTTTTGGTGTTCAGATGGCATTCAAGATGGTGGTGATACACTTTGAAACGTTTTTGGCCATCTAGATTGTTCTCCAAATTTCTTGAAGAACATTGTTATTTTTAGTGAGTGTTCGTTTTAACACCTGCCATCGTTCTTTAGCACGAGTTTCTTCTTGGTGTGATCAGTTTTAGTTTTTGGTGCCCTGGCAGTGCTTTCCGCAAAGTGGTTTGGATTATTTAAATTATTACACTAATGTTATAATATTTACTTTAGTGTTTTAATTTAATAATGTAATGTTATGTCCCCGTATAGTGGATGCTTAGGGAAAAGGGGACTTGGACATAAGTTAATTTTATATTGTCAAAAAAGACATTTGAGGGAAAATGAATTATTTTGAATTTAATATTGCTCTTTCTTCCCTCTAGCACTATAAAAGGATGATTTGAGCTCTCATTTGGATTATTCAAGTTTGCACACATAACAAGATGCTATCAAAGTGAATATTAAGTTCTTCCAGGAGTTGATTGAGGATGAAAACCCTCATCAATATTTACTAGCTTCAATGGTGCAAGATCCATCCTAGTTGGTCCGGTGATTTCAAGCAAGAATCACATTGGTTTTCATAGTTTCTACAGATCAGGGTTTCAAAAGAAATGAAAATATTTAAGGTATTTTGATTGCATCTTTGGAGTTTGTTTTTGGGGTAAGCATTGCAGAGTTTTGTTACGTTTTGAAGGTTTTTTCCAGATGTCATTCTATCTGGGCGAATTCCCACTTGTTTAATGATGTCCTAGGGGGGTGGTACCATCATATCCTGCTGAAAGGTGAATGAAAAGGAGTCAACATTCAAGATGATCACATCTGCATACATCCTTATGCCTAGCCGACACTGTTCGAGGGGGTTTTGAGGTGATTTAGAGGCTTGCACAAATCCCAAGAAGAGTTGACCTGCTGCACCAGGCCGTATTGTTCTGCCTGTAGCTGGGCAGGACCCTTTTCCAGCTCAAGCGCTGCCTTTGGGACTGAGTTTTGGTGTCTAATGATGGTGCCTAGTCTTCTTGTGACAGGTTATTCATATTTTGGGGTGTACTTTGGAGCGTGGACACCTCGAGGGAGTCTGTACTGTTCACAGTACCAACTGTACTTATCATATCAGACCTGATATTTGCTCAGAAATGCCTAACAGACCAGTCCAATTCACAGACCAGTCAGTTATAAGGTGCTTGGAGGTGAGATTTTAGGTGCTACTTCAGTCTCAGGTAATTGGAGGTGGGATTCCTTGCATCTGAAGACCTGCTGGGCAACATTTATCTGCTGTCCTACCTGGAACAGAGTGTTCCCTGTCCTCTTCCAGACCTGCAACTTGTATCTCATCACTCCTTTGAGGTATTTGCAATTATTCTCAGTTTGGTAGCTGTGTGTGTTAGTTGGGTTTGATTTAACTTTGCATGTGCCAATTGTATTGCTCAGATTTTGCAATCAGCTTGATTAAACTAATGTATGAGCATTTAATACCAGCCATTTATCATTATTTGTTTGGTTATGTTGAAACTTATTGGCAAAAAATCTCAAAAAAATAAAATAATGGGGTGTCCTTATAATCTGATCGCCCTTCAGCAGAGTTGTTGGTACAATATGCCAAAGGGCCTTTTAACAAGAAAAATCCTTTATAGTAGTTTGCAACAATAATTAACACGAATAGAGTATCTAATTCAAGTGGAAGTCAGAAATGGAAATACAAAATTTGACTAGTGGGCTGGAATGGCAGCATGACAAGGACCAATACACACTTTTTGCATGACCATGGTAAAGGAGTTAGACCTTGTGAGAAACTCAAACTTGAAATGCGGGCTGAGATGATCAAATTATTTCAAGGAAAAATCATTGCATCATTAGTTTCTCACACACAAGGAGGTTTGAGTAGACCACCTTCATTTCCATCATTTGAGGTGAGTGCAATAAATCAAGGGGCATGTTCGTCCTCATTGAACCCAATCACATATATGTTCAATGTGCAAGGGAGGCTGCAGATGGGGCCATTGCCAATTTCTATTATGGTAACAACATTCCTTTCCATGTTGTTCAATCTCCTTTGTGCAAGGAAATGCTTGACAAGGTAAGCAAAGCTGGCCCTGGTTAAGTGGGTCCTAGCAAGACTAGATTGATAACCACTCTCTTGGAAAAAAAATATTCCAAGGTTAACATGTTGATGGTGGAGAGAAAGACCAAATGGGTGATACATGACTAGAACATAATCATGGATGGGTGAATGGATATTAAACACCATCTACTCATCAACATCATACTTTCATGCATTGATGGACCTTACTTCTTGTGAGCAACTGATTGCTCAAGAAAATACAAAGATGTTGAGTTTCAATTTTAGATCCTAAGAGACCATTGAGAAGGTTGGCCCTCTAGATGTAGTGCAAGTGAGTCTCATAGTTGTAAAACTCGGACTCGGCAATAACTTAGCAAACCCAAAAAATTTACACTCAGCAATTTTTTCGAACATTTCAAAATAGATATTTAATTTTTTTTTTCTTAAAAACACATATTACTAAATTTGTAGAACATATTATTGATTTCCATCATATATAAATAAAAAATAGAGTTTAATACATAATACATATTATATATCATAGACTCCAATGGGGTTGAGGGGTAGTGCCCCTCATGGGAATCTAGGGGCAATGCCCCCAGCCTAAGTCACTAGGTTCGAATTTGAATTCGACAACATTGAAATTCGAATGAAATTCGACAAGCAAAAAATTCAAAAAGTATAAAATTCGCTTTATGTAATTATTTATTTATTTTTATATATATAAGTAATATATCCATACAATTGTCTAAAAAAT
Organism: Sequoiadendron giganteum; assembly: GCA_007115665.2. Lineage (NCBI taxonomy): Eukaryota > Viridiplantae > Streptophyta > Pinopsida > Cupressales > Cupressaceae > Sequoiadendron > Sequoiadendron giganteum. The sequence goes on from CM021103.1 coordinate 502,732,592, forward strand.
AGTTTAACATTGTGTTGGCGTTTCAATTAGCACCTCTGGAGTGCTTGTTGGAAACGGACAGCTATTGCAAGTGTGTTAGTACATGCTCTTCGGATTATAGAGAGGAAGATCTCTCTTTGCTGATTTTATACTGTAAAAAAGGGGTGTACTAAGATTTCCTATCTTTTTTACTCAGCGGTAGGACACAAGGGTGCATAAACCAATGCGCCGTAGCTAAGCTTTTTCTCTGGTTTCCGCAGATCTTAACTACGACTAACTAACTTCTAGACTATCCTACCTCCTCAAGATAAACAGAGCATGAGGGCGTAGGAGCGAAATGGTATGGTTGGATCACTTGAATCCTCCATCTCAATGGAATATGGCCGAGGCTCTGAACCTTCGGATATATACCAAGATAGGGCTCGATACAAGCAAACACTCGTTACGGTAAACTGGATCTGAGACTTGCCAAGGAGGAGGAACCCCTATCCGAGGTATAGGCTTGGAAGCAGCTCACTGGAAACAACAAGGAACGATGGCCTTTCTAACAGGATTCCCGAGGAGGTGACGACACCTGTCCAAAGTCTAGGCTGCAAGAGAGATCATTAAACAACATCAAACGATAATGATCGATGACAAAATATCCAAGGAGGCGACGACACCTGTCCAAGGAGGAGATTGAAACAATGCACTATTTAAAAACAAGACTTTGAATAACTCAAATAATTAGATCAATCAAGCTTGCACCATCTGATTTATTTCTTCAAGGTTCTTCAAAGAATTACAAAGGTCGAGACAGCAAAGGCACGAAATCATGCACAATTGCGATCAACCAACGAACTCTCATCCAAGAGTGAACAGATATAAACAAGCGAACTCTGGCAACAGTGGCGCAGCAATTTTGCTAGCAAATAAAGGTTAAACAAATAAAGAACCTAAGGCTCTCATTTATAGAAACTCGAAGGAGTAGGCAACCCTAAAATCTCCTTGAGTTAACAAACAGATCTTGCCAATCAGCAAGATTTATTCCTATGTCTGAAAGTAGGTAAGCAAGCAGTTAACTGGAAATCTACTTCAATTAACTGAAACTAAACAAAAGTCAAACTGGGAGTCTACCTCAGTTGACTGACACCTAACTAAAAGTGAACTTATGTTACAAATGTGTCTTCAAATAGAAATCCACCTTTAAAGGAGATTTGAGATCCACAAATCGTGGGAGTCAATTAGACATCCTAGATTAGTGGGATCTGACATGCATGATCTGTGGAGATCTGGAGTCAACTTGGAAAGGGGCATCAAGTTGACTTCAATCATATTTAATGCTATTTGGAGGGTAGGACGTCCTTCTTGAGGTGTTGGACACCTCATCACCATTGGTCAACGATGTTTTTGTTCATTCGTTGACTTCTTCATATGGAGATCATTACATGCCTTTCAATCATCAGCTTACCGCTTGTCAGCAACTTGATGCATGTATCTCCTTCATTCTGCTTCCCTTAGGAGGATTACTCCTTTTCTTCTTGTCTGTGTTTCCACTTTGACGTGGAAGGTAGTGTAGTATTAACCGATGGCAGCTTTGTGTTGGGAATGACTACCTTCCGCGTTCTTTTGCAGCTTTGACGTTTTCCTTGATCTTTCTCAATGGAAGAATGTCGTATGATGAAACTGCAAAGCTTGATGATGAAACCGCGAAGTTTGACCACGATCACTCCAACCGTGAGAAATGCACATGAACTTGCTGCATGTGTAAAATTCCAACGGTTACAATCCTCTAAACTGGCCTTGGAAGGCGATCAGATATACGAGGTGAAACCATTATGGAACTTGTGGACTTGTTTCCATGCTTGTCAATCTGGCTAGATTGACCTCTGGGTGTGCCCGACGCAGATCGGTGCCAGTCGTTTTCAAAAAATCATGGAGTAAGACCATTTTGGTCTTGTACTCATCTTGGGAGAACTACGTTCTGAAAACCTTGAAGATTGACTGTGCACACGATGCTGCTCGGACAACTTTTTCTGGAACTGCTAAAAATAGCCTTGTCGGGGGTAATTTTTACGAATAACTCTGAGACATGGGTTTTGTTGAGAATAATTCTCTAAACAAACCCAGATCATCAGAAATTCGAAAAACGTGTTTTTCTATGACATGCAAGAGCCCTTTGGTGGTAGAGGCAGCAAGGCACCAGAAAGTGATTTTTCTCGGAAAAATCCAACACATGGGTTTTGTTCGTGCTTCAAAGCTAAACAAACCCAGTTTGTCCGTTTTTCAATATTATGACTTTTTCCGAAAACCCTAAAAAATAGGGGCAGCAGGGCTACTTTTTCTGGAAAATTCCAACATGTGGGTTTTGTTGAAACAACTGTGTTGATCATACCCAGTTGGCCAGATCTATGATTATTTGTCGTTTCCTGTGACATGCAAAGAAATATAGACAGAAATAGAGGAAGTAGATAGAAGATGGAGTGGAAGTTATAAACTGCCACTTTGCAAGAATTATGCCTTTTGATGCAAACTCTGATAAATAGTCCCTCTGTGCAACAGATCTTCAAAAATATGAAGAACGGTGAAAACCCCTTTATCAGATCTTCAAAAATGTTGGAGAAGAAAAATATCCATTCTTGAGCTCCTCAACCTGCAAAGAAATAATGAATAATGGATGCCTAGATGCTTTGATATGTCAATTTGGAGTTGCAAGCATCAATTGGGCATCCAACTCATGATTGAGCCTGATTTGAAGTTCAAAAAGGTGATTTCCACTGATTGTGGAGTGTTTGGCCTCTTTTTGCCTCCAAAATTTGTTAACTCAAGTCAACATTTGCTTTTGACTTTCTTAGGCTTCCCTTTTGGAGTTTTGATCATTTTTGTAAGCTGAAGTGCCCCTGTTTGATCTTCGATCCTGGCTGCTCAGTTGATCTTCGACAGTTGTTGACAGATCCGTTGTTGAGATGGGATCAACTTGACGAGATATGCCTGGGAGAGATTAACTCAGAAAACTGAGTTTGAGCCTCCAGAATGAAGGATGCCTTTCTTCAAGAGGGGCGCTTTTGGTTGTGCCTTAGTCAATTTTCATTGACTGTTCTTCATTTTGGCCTTATCAGACCCTCTGTGCTTTGATTTGACGTTCCCGTTGATGGATGAATCGGATGACTCTGCTTGACAATGCATCGAGTAGCCAATTCGGTCTTGCTCAAGATGACTGACTTCTCAGTTGGAAAAGACAAGTTCAGGTCCTTCAAGCTTAAGGGCGCCCCTGCTAGCTTTTGACTGGTTTTACTTATGTTGTGAACTGCTTGCATTTGACCTCCTCTATTAGATGATTGATTTGTCAGATGTTCTTGCTGATAGTTCCACTGATGAGATAGGTCATAGCTGAGAAGGTCATCCTGGGAGGCAGTGAAGATTTTGACTGAATTTGGATGCCTTCAAGAAAGGGCGCCTTTCCTCAAGAGGGGCGCTTTTAGCCATGCCTTAGCCAATTTCTGGCTTGTCTTTCCAATTCTTCAATTTTGGCTTTTTCTGCTTGATCTCAGCGTGTGATCGTTTGGCGTGTCCTGTGAACCTGCTGTTAGATTGATCACGTAGTTGGGAGGAAGCTAGAAAGATATCATGTATAGAGCTGCTGCTTATGGATTCATCTGGTGCCTGTAACTGAGGGGCACCCCTGGCTAGCAGGGGCGCTTTTACCATGAAGCTCTCTGATTTGGCATCTTCATCGTTGATGGATCCTCCATACTTTGCTGACGGTTGGTCAATGATCCCTAAATCAGATGATTTTGCTGATTGTTTCGTTGTCGAGTCAGCATGAGAGTGAAGAGGATGACTGAATTGAAGATGCCAAATGATTTCATTTGCCCTTTGGGATCCAAGGGCGCCTTTCCTCAAGAGGGGCGCCTTTTCACCTTGTAGACTGTGTTTTGCCTTAGTAGACAAAACGTCCATCTTCCAGACTTAGCCAAATTTTGGCCTTTTCCGTTTTGAGAATCTCCTCTGTTGAAACAACATCTTTTCATCCTATTTCGCCATAGCTTCTTGGTTGAAGCTTTTGAGGTTTAGCTTTCAGCACCTGGTACTGGCCAATCTGCCATTAATGGCTGCAGAGCTCCTAGCTTTTTTCCTGAAAAATAGAAATAGACCCACCAGAGTAAAACATAATTTTTGATAATTCTGACTTGATCAGTGTGATCGTGAAGGCAATTAATTCTATCAGATTTATTTTCAATCATTTCCGGGAAGGTACTATTTTTTAGGGTTTCCATAAAAATAGGGGTGTAAAACCCTAATTTTCATTTTTTCAGAATTTAAACCATAGGTTCCTGGACAGAAACCCACAAAGATTTCAAGTTTGTTTTGACCTAAAACATACTTTCGATGGCATTTTTACATTGTTTAGCTCAATTTAAGCAGAATGCCAAAAATTTCATTTTGGGTACAACACATTGATAGATATATTTGAACCATTACAAAAACATGACACATTTATAAAATATAAACCATAAAAAACATGTGAAATCACGATTGCGAAGATGTTCTTTTGTCAAAAAGGTACAATAACAGTAAAGACTTTAGAACTTCAAAAAAGCTCCAAGTCATCAAGAGCACTTGGCTGAGATGCTAAATCATCATCTATATCACTACTCAATTCATCATTAGCAAAGTCAAGCTCATCTGCAACTGGCACTACTATGTCTTCAAGAATTTGTTGTGAGGAAGAGTCCTTTGCTGATTTGTTCATGAGCAATTTTAAATTGCTGCGAACATAGACAAGATCTCCCAACTTTCCAGTCAACAATTTATTCCTCTTTTTGGAATGAATGTGATCAAAGCAACTCCAATTCCTCTCACAAGCTGATGAACTTGCTCCCTGACTCAAAACTCGAATAGCAAACTTTTGTAGCTCAGGAGTTTGTGCTCCATAGGTTATCCACCATTTATGCCTAGGTACATGTGCCATGTCATATTTGGTTGCTTGCATTCCAAACAACCCTTCTCTGCCCTTGTATACCCAAAATTGACTTCTTATTTGTGCTGAAATTGTTTGATTTGATTCATACTTTCCAACCGCTTCTAAAAGCCCTGCCATAATTTCAGTGTCACCTTCTCTATCAATAGAAAATAACTTAGGTTCCAAAAAGCAAGCCGCTGCATGTAAAGGTGGGTGCATCATTTTCCATTTGCAATCAACTGTCTCCCATATCTCCATATATTCTACTTCTACATTGTTTAGTGCTTTTTGAATAGCTTCCTTACAACGGTCCATGCTTTTGTAAAGCATGCCAAGGCAAGGAGTGTCGCCATCAACCATACGAAGCACATCAACAATTGGTTCACATATAAGCAAAACCTTTTCTGCACTTTCCCATAAATTGCTGTTTAGAATTATTTGTTCTATGTTCTTCCCCTTAGGACCTTTAGAAAGCATTGAGTGTTCCCACTCATTGGAACAAATAATAGACCTCAAAGCTTCTTTTTCTTCAACCACTCTTTTCAAAGTGATATAAAATGAAGCAAATTTTGTTTCACAAGGCCTGAACAACTCCCTGGATGCATGCTACCTATAAACACTCAATGTCAGACAATGATTCCATATGAAATTTGCAATTGCTCTCCCTCTGTGAATAGCTTCATGTACCCATGGGAATTTAGCCAAGTCATGAAGCAACAAATCGAGACAATGGGCTGCACATGGGCTCCAATATATTTGTGGGTACTTCTCTGCAATCAGCTTCCCTGCTCCCACACAATTTGCTGCACTATTAGTTACCACTTGAACCACATTTTCCACCCCTACTTCAAGAATGGCTTCCTCTAATATTTGAAAAATATACTCGGAAGTTTTCTTGTGGTTCATGGTGTCAATCACTTTCAAAAACACAACACCCTCAGGACAAGACACCAAAATATTAATCAATGGCCTTTGACATATATCCGACCATCCATCACTCAATATAGTGCAACTTGTTTTCCTCCAAGAGGCTTTGACATTAGCTAATTTCTCAGTCACTCTATCTTTTGACCTCTGCAGAAGAGTTGTCTTGATAGCCTCTAAACCTAGGGGGCTGTACCCTTTGCCAAACTCTGCAATTTTGTGAACTGCATTACGAAAATGTGGGTTTTTCGCAACATTGAATGGAATAGCATTTGTGTAAAACAAATCAGCTATTGCATCATCCACCTCCTGTTTCTCTACTGGTTTCCAAAAGTTGTTCAATGTTCCTTGCTCTTTTGATACCCTCACCGGTTTGGATTGAGTAGAAGAGGAAGACATAGTAGATGTGAATCTAGATGCATCTTCTTCAATTCTCTGTTTCTTTTGTGCTTGCTTCATTTTTCCTACAATTGAATTTGACTGCTCTTTCTCTAAAGTAGCTCTCATTTTTTGAGTAAATTTAGGACATGCTATAACACCTCCTCTTGCACCATTTGTAATACCAAGTAAATGGCCCACTGCCCTTGTCAAACCGCCTTTTAAAGGTTTCTCACACTTGGTGCATTTGAGATCTGTACCATTGCAAGCGATATATTTCCATGCCTCTACAATTGATTTCTGGGGAGCCATAATCTGTATGTTTGAATGGCAAAATAATATTTAATATTTAAAAGTTAAAACATCCACAAAATCTTATTTCAAACAACATTGAGACAAAATATATATATTTCTTATTTTAAATCTAAAAAACAAAATAAAAAATAGTAAATTTTATTTTAACATAAATCAAATAATCACATAAAAATTTACTAACATCTATTATCAAAAATCTAAAAATACATCTTTATTATAAATATATTAATAAACATATATAATGTTAAAAATTTAAAATACATCTAAATAATTAATAAACATGTGTATCATTAAAAATTTAAAATGCATCTAAAATAGAAATATATTAATAAATTGAAACTATAATTTATAATTCTAAATATAAATATATTTAGGTTAAATAATTTCATATTATATATATTTATTATTTATATTATTTAACGTAAATATATTTATATTTTCTATAAATTTATAAAATACATATAATATAATAAACCTTATATTTTATTAAAAATTATAATGTTATTAACTTATTAATATTTCCTGAATATAAATATATTATAATATTTCTATTAAATAATACATTATAAATCTGTATTATTTAATGTAAATATATTTATATGAAAATATAAATATATTTACATTATATAATCAGAAATAATAAAATACATATAAATTTATAATATTTTAATATAAATATACTTACCTAAAATAATACAGATTTATAATATAAATTATAAATTACCTAGAATATAATAAAATATAAATTTTATTATATTATATGTAGTTTATTATTTTTATTATAAAAATGTATTATTTAATATAAATATAAAAATAATAAAATATGTATTAAAACCCTAAAATAAAAACATTATAATAAAATTAGAAAACAAAACAAATCTAAAACAAAAAATACGCACAAGGAAAAAATGCGGAAGAGAAGAAAGAGAAGAAAGCACGCAATGAAAAAGCCTACCTGGAAATGGCGACGGCGTCGGCTAAGGATGCTGGCTTGGAAACGGCGCGTGAGGAAATGGCGACAGCATAGGAATGCAACAGAGAGTCGTTTCAGACTCAGTCTTCAAAGCCACCGTTTTTTGCAGGAGCCGAGGTCGAAGACAAATCCCGTGACAAACTAGGGCGCCGAAATGCCTCTTAAAAACGCCTTTAGATGTCCTTCGATTGCCTTTCAAACATATGTTTTTGTTCTCCTTTGATTTTCATGTGCTTCAAACAGAGTATAAGCCGCATTTTATTTTTAAAAAAAATCGAAAAACCTAAAACACTTTTCAGAAAACCTAAAAACGTTTTTAAAAAATGCATATTTTAATGAAAAAATCTCTACAGTCGAATTTATCGAATTTCAACGAATCTAATGCAAAAAAATGAAATTCGCCTAAAATCGAATTTCAAGCTTCAAATACGGCGAATACGGTGACTTAGCTTTGCAGCTATATAGCAGTCTTTGTAACTATTAGTATCATTTGTATTGAGCTCACATTGTAATGCTGATTTGGTATTACCATCAGCGATTTAGCTCTTGTTTGGTTTTGGATACCAACTCCACTGAATAAGTGGCAACTCTATTTTGCTACTAAATAAGTGGTGTGATTTTCATATTCCTTTGAAGAAGATGATGCTTGTACTTACCCCATTGCATAAGTGGTCTTCATTGCACTCAATGTTGAAAAGTGGAAGAGTTTTCTATTTCTCAGTTGTACCCACTGCACAAGTGGTTTCTTTCAATACTACTCACCCCACTGAACAAGTGGTCCCTTTCTAGCATTGCAATGTAAACCTTGCCACTGTATGCTCTTACCTTGCCCACATCGAGATTTGGGTGATCAGAAAGTGGAAGGTAATTGTTTACAGTTGATTATCTTTGCTTATTATGTTATCACTTGCAATGTAAACCTTACCATCGTATGCTCTCACCTTGCCCACATCAGGATTTGGATAATCAAAAAGTGGAAGGCAATTGATTACAAGTTGATTATCTTGGCTTATATGCTAATGCTAACAAGTTGCAAAATTGAAAAATTTGGGATAGTTTATTACATATACACATGGCTGCATATGCTTTGAGTCCAAAATGGTATGCGGAACGAGTTGGTAGAATTCTTCCTATTAATGGTCATGCAATTAGGAATGGCCTTGTGAAGGCCTTAGAAAAAATTTATAGTTCAGAGGAAGCTTCATTGATCGGAGTTTAGTGGATTAAGTTCACAGAACTAGATGGCTACAAGACTTCAGCAAGGATTGATAGGCACACTTTGGCACAAGCCAAGCCAGTTAATTGGTGGATGATCTATGGACCTATAGGACCATTGCACACACTTGCCATTCGTCTTCTCACATAGGTTTTTGTTCCTCTATTGCTGAAATGAATTTGTCCACATATAGATTTATCCACTCTCTAAAGAGGAACAAGCTTACCTCTATGAGAGTGGAAAAGCTCATTGCAGTGCATGGTGCCTTGCATCTAATTGATCACAAGACACTTAACTATAGGCAAAGCCCGAGGAGCTACAACAACTTGATGATAACCATGATGTGTAGATGAGATTGGAGGAAATAGTTCCACTTTCTTTTGGCAGTTCCAATGATGAGGAGTTTCCTAAATATGCAATTATAGATGATGATGCCTCCAACTTTTGAGCTTTTTGCTCAAACAAAAAGTCAAAAACAGCTATGGATATCATTTTTGACAATTTAACTTTGCCATTTTGATGCTAGTCACTTGTATAATGAGAGTCTTGTTGGTACTTTGAACTTTCAGCTTATAACTTATTTGAATATTTCAACTTGAAATAGAAACCAATTTTCAGCTACTACGATGATTCATGAATGATCATTGATATTCAAATTAATAATCATTACATTTTGTCATTTTGATATATGATTCAACAATTTTGGGCCTTGCCATTGTTTAGTTTAAGTTATGACTAATGATTATCAATTTGAATTATAACTTATAAGTTAGTTGTATTTCTTTTTTATAATATATATATATATATGTGTGTGTGTGTGTGTGTGTGTGTGAGATATATTATTATACGGCTGTCCCCTCACCATCCCCAAAATTTTGGAATATTTTTGCTGTTTCCGCATCACAGAAACTCAGAGAAACACTCAATATTATAAGCACAAAAATACTATAAAGTTCTGAAGTACGTATTCCTTTACCAACATCATTTGAACTTTACTGTGAGCTATTCCTTTCTGTTTCTTTTTTCATTATACTATTCATGGTACTCATAGAAATAGGGCTAGAAATTCTTGTCTAATTTCTCTGTTGACTGCTTTCTCCCCTCCACACTAAAATAAGACTTCTTGTGGTTTGCCCAAGTTAGAACATGCAAACATGCACTTGAGGTCTCTCTAGGAACACTATTTCATCTTTTTGTCTGTCAACATGAAGTTGGTTGAGGAAAATATGCATTTGCATTTTTCTTCCTGATGTTTCCTTCTGGAAAATTTGGTAGAAAGAAAAATCAAAATACCAAATATTATTAGAACCAGGTTCTTCAAATAAAACTCAAGTGACATAGCTCAGATTCAAAGCATGATTCCAGATAATATGTTTAAACTTTAAAACATCAGTTTGTTCACAGCCAAACCTCACAAATTTGAACTGTATGCTTAGGGATGCAATAAACACGACATCCAAAAAGACAGAAGTGCTGCTAGATAATATCACATATAATTATAACTAGATTTTCAAAGAAAATCCCTGAAATACAGAAAATCCAGATTTGAAGCACGCCTTCCAGAAAATTGTTCAAAACATCAATTGGCTCACAGCCAAACCTAGGGATTCAAAACATCATTTCAACAGAGAAAGAAGTGTTGCCAGAAATTTACAATACCTGTGGTGCAATACCAATGCTTCCAGGATGCCGATCAAATAACAGAAGCCTTTCTGGGAAATAACGGCTATCATGTGGATTGGCACATTCTGTCCCTAAATCTGAAGGATTGCACATAATATACCTATGCATTTACAATGATTAACATTCCAATCAATGGTGTAACCCATAAAGTACTGAGAACCAGTTTTACTTAGATTGTTCCCCAAAGAATTTAGTAAATCAGAATTGCATGGTAGATATTCAAGATGGAAATATAAGGAAAATTACAATGCAAAAAATAATAGTCACACACAGGATATCTTAAGTTGATTGAGCAAACTCTGACACATGAAACATATTGTTTCTTACAACGGCATTATGTTGAGCAATGCATGAGAGGCAGCATGCAGGCCTGCACGGAAAGAAAGATTTTGCTTTTCAATATCTATCCTGATTTGATGCGGCACTCGTATCCAGACTGCCTGTCAGAACCAACAAAAATAAATTAGACGGATGCCATAATTGCCAATATTTAGAAAAATTGGATTAATAGCACTCATTTATTTTTATACAATTTTTTAACATTATTAGTATTGCAGATTGGAAATTTTCTAGCTGAATTATAGGATTCACAACTAACTTGTGATTCAAATGAGTACTCGGGAAGAAAAAGATCCACAGTATCGAAAACTTCATTGCTCCTGCACCAAATACGGCGGAAGCCAATCCACTTTGTAGTTACTTTGCACAGATTTGCTTGAGCAGTAGTTGTTCGATGCTCCAGTCCTGAAATTCGAAGTGGATATGCCTGCATAATCAGACATAGGAGTGCAAGGATATTTAGCATATCCTATCATGAGCAACCTTTAGATGATAAGATCCGTGAAAAAAATTAAAAACATTAAGATGTTCACACCACATTTATAATGTGGACACCTAGCTAAAAATATAAATTACATATCTTATCTGCATAAGTGCTTGATAATCCCCATTGCATGTAATAGTTTTTATTTTTTATCGTATCAAACATTGAAAAGTCCCTACACAGGAAATTAGAAAGTGAAATGAAGCCCTTGAAAGTTCGTAGCAAGAACATCTGTGAAGTTGAAAAGAGAAGCAAAACTGTGGAATAAGGAAATGGATGGTAGAGGACTCCTACCCACCCCTTTATAGTAGGTGCCCCCTCGAGGCCTTTGGCTTGAAGCATCCATCCATTCAGTATTCATCCTAGGGGTAGGGGCAGGCCCACCCACTATTAAAGGGTTTGGTTAGGTGGGCTTTCATCTGGTATTAGTCCTACTATCTAGCCAAGGGAAAGGTAGCCCCACCCACGGCTGCTATAGAGGTAGCAGTAGGGAGGGTAGGGGCTCATGTCTCTTTTTCTCTTACTTTTGTTGCCACTCTCATTTATTGGGGAACCTTAGTTTATTAGAGTGAAAAACTAAGTAATTCAGGAGGAAAGGGCATTATAGGAGCATTAGTTACTCATTTTCTCTATTTGGGACATTTACCATTAGCCAATATGTATGAGTCATTCATGTTCTTTTCATGCTTGCTCTCCCAATTATTGAAGACGTATTTCTCTCATAAGTTATGTAATGAGACCTTGCTTCTCCCACAACCACCTATCCTTCAAGAAGAGGACTGGATTGCAAATATTTAATATTCATTAAAAATGTGAAAGAAAGCAAGAAAGTAGGACCTGGACATACAATTTAAGACTAGATGAAAGAACAATGTCCCTCCATTGAATGAAAACTACAGTTGAAAAGGAGAGCACAAGGCTCTCCGACAAGGGATATGCAAGACACTATTGAATATTCTAAACATAGGCAAATTAGGGAGCCCAAGATCACAACCAGTTTACAAAATGATAGAAAAAAGGAAAGAGATTACATAAATCTCCACAAAGGACTAAAGTAGGTCAATGAAGCTTTCAAGACGCATCAAATTTCTTGACCTAATTTAGCAAAGTCTTTTTTAAAATATTAGAAAGATTATCTTTAGCATGGTAATATATCAACTCAATTTCTCCTATTGAGAATGTCTCTAAGTGATATCTGGTTTTTATATGCTTTGATCTATCATGATAAAATGGATTAGCAACAAGTTTCTTGCAAGACTGATTGTCACAAACCATAGCAGAAAAAATCTTTTGGGGAAAAAATCAGCAAACCAAAAGCATAAGATTTTTTTTAAACATCAGGATTTAAATGGGAAAAAAGGAGAAAAAAAATCAGATTAAAAAAAAACGTAAAATAATATAGAAAAGGGACAAAACTTGTTAACTTGTTATTTTTGAAACTTAAAGGCATTTCAATAGCATAGAGATATTGAGAGCGAACAAAATTGAGAGTTTAGTCAAAGAATTGTGGGTTATATATTTTTTTGTTGTTTATGTTCATATCAACTCTTGCTTGTCATGTCCCCGAAACAGCAATACCATAAAGACCAAGTGTTAAAATACAAATAAATTAATAAATAAAATAAATAACAATATTAATGTTAAATATAAAATAAATGTGTACCATATCAATATAAAAATATATAAATATGAAATAACAAATATAATAATAATATATAGGCAAATTATTGTTATTACATTCCAGTATTAAATAACTTAATATCAAAAATAATAATAATAAATAAGTATTATAATCATTACACATCAAAGATTGTAATACATTAGAATAAAATAATAATAAGATATTAGAAAATTGGTTTTATTATTATACTTTAATGTTAAAATATATTAAAAAAAACATCAAAATAAAATAATAAAATAAGTATATAATCTGAAATATCATAATTATTAGTAATAATATATTATTTTCAAAAATAGATATTATTGTGATAATAAGCCTTTAAAGGCAGCAATTAAATCTAACAAAGGGATATATTTTATGAAAAGTCACCTCTTTCACCAAACAATACATTCTCCCCATGAGTCACCTACCTTGAATGGTATAAAATTATAAATAAAAGGAAGGAAAATAAAGAAGGGGGAAGACATGGATAAATACGATCTGCAATTCAGAACAGTAACAACAATGATTGTTATGCATTGGAATATAGTTATTTAATATAAATATATATATATTATCTAATAGACATACAAGTATATATGCATAGATATAGATAAATTTTATAATGAATAAATAATATATATATGAATAAGGAAAGAATAATTATATAAACATATACATATGAATATTAATGGATATAAGTAAAAGAATAATTATATATATATACACAATTATGCACTAATGATGCTTGTTGCAATTATTAAACCTTATAAGTAATTGTGATTATTTGATATAAAAATGAATAAATTTATGAATGTTTTTATCTTATGATTGATCAGGAAAAGGAGAAAAAGAACATAGTTTGAACACTAAACCATCATAAAGGATATCTTCAGAAAATCAGGGCAAGAATTATGGTAAACCTAGAAAGGGACATTACATTGCCATTGCATCTAAGCCCGAGGAATGATCCATCTTCTTGATGGAAGAGTTCTGAAACTTAATTTTTCTATACATAATTTAGAAAAGTTAATTTGAACATGTATGTTATATGTAGTATTGTTGTGATACTGAGGTATTTGTTGTTTAATCTATATTTATGTGTACTGGTCGTGAGCCTCCCTAAATGTACATTTCAACATTGGACATTGCATTATTATTAAGTGATATTTTTAATGCATTATTCCAGTGAGCTTGATTAAATATATTTTTATTCTGAGTTGCCAGTCCTAGTATGGGGATGGGTATGCATTCGGGGTTTGGGTACACTAGTACGACATTATTATTTTTCTCCAGGTATGTGTATGGGTTTGTGTGTGTGTTTGTGTGTATACTCATAATTGCCAATAAACAAAATATTTAAATACCTCATGACTTGAAAAGAGAATAGACTCATAAATTCATAACTTAGTGAATTGTCAAATGTCAATACATAATACAAATTGCAATCAACATTCAATGATCTTCAAATTGCTTTTCATCAAGAGCATCAAAGTCAAAATTTGGTTCAATTTCATTTGAACCACAATGAGTTACAATGCCATTTCCACTAGCCATGTCATATGTTATCATCTAGACAGATTTTTGGCAAGTTGTGCAACAGTAATGTCCAAGTCAACACACTTGAGAGGTCACCCACTCATTGTCACCCCCTCATTGCAATCAAGTTTCTTATGTGACAAGAGATCTCAATAACTAGTGGGGGTCTGGGGGTAGCACCCTAGGGGCGTTCTTTGTTGAGGGGTGGGGCTCCCACCACCAAGCCCAAATTAAGGTCTTTGAAACACACAAACCTTCATGGTGTATGTCATTTTCACAATTTATCACTTTAGGGAAAATTTAGGTATTTGACACTTTTTTGCTTATAAAAATGTTTCTAAAAATGATTTTTAAATTCCTTTTTTTTCTATAACAATTTTCTAATGTCTATGAATTTTGATTAAATATATTTTTATTTTCAACAACTAGAATGTAACATTTAAATGTTGGATATCTTTTCATTCTTTGTACCTATGTTTAAATCATAGTTTGCAGACTCGCCAAGTACTTTGCAAAAATCGTCAAACTCACGAGTCTTTCAGGTAGCTGAGACGAGTCGACCATACTCGCGAGTGGAGTTTTGGAGAGTCTTGTCGAGTACTCAACCGAGTCTTGGTCGAAAACTCTCCAAGTCTTAGGCTCAGACTCCTGAGTCTTAAGCTCAGACTCCTAGTCTGTAGGGAAAACACCTAGGCAACATTTTAAGTAAAAGAGAAAAACATCATTTAAAAAAAAAAATTAGCTCTTATTTGCCTATTTCACCGAGCCAAACATCAACCTAGCAAGGAAACAAGTTGAGAAGAGAAGTTTTGAGGATCAAAAGTTGATCGAATCATCAAATAAGTAAGTAATTGATGCAATGGAGGAAAATGAAGACACTTTTGAAGAAACAATCCATCATCGTTATGATATTGTAGAACCTTCTAGTTCGAGGCTTGAAAAATTAAGTTGCATTAGGAGGGGAAAGAAGAAGATGTAGATGTATTTGGTTTTCTATGCTCCCCCAAGTTTCGAGGATGGGGACAGTGGGACGTGTTTCCGGTATGGGGGTACTTTTGGGTCATTTTTTAGGGGACGGCTATAAAAAATAGGGAAATTTTTAAAAATATAGAAAAGTTTCAAATACTCATATCAGAACATTGATAAAGCATTCATCATCGGCATTGTAGAAGATTAATACATAACATTAGACTTGAATTGAGATTTAACATGAGAATTAACAAAATTCAAATGCTTTTATTGTCAATGTACATACATATTAAATAAGAATTATAACAAAATGCCCAAAGGCTTCAAGTTTCAACTATAAAATGACAAAACATAGAAAATATATGGCTGTCCCTAATCAGCAAATGCAACTGGTAGGTCTGTATCAAAATTGGAGCTCAAGTTTGCATCACTGTCAGATGCAAAGGCGGGGGGAGTTTTTGAGGAGTCTCCGAGTCCCCGAAACGTTTCAGGGATGAGGACGGGGGTACCAAGGTAGGGGACAGGTCCTGTGAAGCACTGGTTGTTTTTTTTCATTTTGACACATCATTATATGTAAACAATTATAAATTTATAACGTTGTTATACATTTAAAACTATGAAATTTCAAATTTCGAGAGTTTGAGGATCATATGACATGTGTAATGTTTGAATTATGACAAATTGATAGTCAAATTAGGCTTTTATGTTGTCTAAATGCATTATTTTATTTTTTGTGTAATTATAAGATTCTTTTTTTTGTTGAGTCCGTGCCGAGTCTCGAGTGCAAGTCAAAATTTTGGGCTCCCAACTCGAGTGAGTCTAAGTCCTAAAACTATGGTCTAAACAATATAAAGATGTTTTAAAGACATTTTCTAATTTATTTTCTAACTTGATTGAATGTTAGAAAAGTTTAAATAATTTAGAGACCAATCAATTGCAACAACAAATAGTCAAAAAAATGCCATCAATAGAAAGGCTAAAAGCATAGATTTGAAAAAAAATCTAACATTCAAGCTAATGAGTTGCAACAAACCCTGGGGTGTAGATTGTAAATAAAATCGCCCCACATAGTAAAAACAATCATGCCTTGAAAAAACAATGCAAAAATTGCGGGTAAAAACCTTGTCAACAACTCCATTATGCGAGAGGTGAAATCCAACATTTGAGCTCCAAAATTTCAATTATACTAAAACAATGAGCAAGAATAAGGAAAAACTGGTCAAAATTGGTGGTCAACATTTTTTTATTAAAATTGCGTTTTTTACAAGGACAATTGGGAATTTTGCTATTTTGCAATTAATCACAATTTTTCCTCGATTTGTACTTCTATGTGACAAACCAACAAAAGAGGAGCATCCTCCATGATTTGCAACACATATAATAATTTATTCAACCAAATATCTTCACAGCTAGTTGAAGCAAAAACATATTCAGCCTTTGTAGATGATAAGGCAGCACATTTTTTCCTTCTACTACATGAAATAATACTAGAACCAAGAGAAAAAAACAAAAATAATAGTGGAAAATATCTCTTGCCCAATTTGAATCAACAAATCCAACCAACAATTGATCAACATTTTTGATAAGGATCGAACATATTTAAACAGGTCTGATTATCTTTGTCAAAGATATTTTCCAAATTTCTTCTCTTCATGTCAAATGTGCTGATTGCAGAACATTAATAGATTTCGATGTTTTGCATATCAATGGGAAGCCACCATAAGTATGATGGAGACCCGCCTCTAAGAGGCACGTCTCAAGAGAGGACATGTCTTCACAAGTGGAGACCCGTCCTCTCAAGAGACTTGTCTCTTTGAGCACGCGGGTCCCTTCACTCTCAATGACAATTAGTTAGTGTCTAAACACACACAAACCAAGGTGGCGGATATGTATAGAATTCCGAATTTATTCAAATACAGAATTTTAACATCATTTAATATATATTGAATTTTATCAATGCTTATAAATTCGATTTCACTTATTTTCCTAATTTGATTGTTCTAAAGAATAGCCTAGATCTTAACTGACCAAAGCTATCATTCATCAACACTCCCTCTTAGCTAGGGAAGATATTTCAAATCAAATAAGTGGAGATATTACCTTAACACGTGATATCTAAGACATGGTATGATTTCTCAATATTGTCAAGTCACATGACATTCTTCATAAC
Source organism: Sequoiadendron giganteum (assembly GCA_007115665.2). Classification (NCBI taxonomy): domain Eukaryota; kingdom Viridiplantae; phylum Streptophyta; class Pinopsida; order Cupressales; family Cupressaceae; genus Sequoiadendron; species Sequoiadendron giganteum. Next base: position 502,750,163 of record CM021103.1, read on the forward strand.
ACATCTTCATTATTCAACACTCCCTCTTTAACTAGGGAGGATAACTTCCAAAAGTGATATCACCTAACTCGTGATATCAGAAGATATGGTATGCTTCTGAAAGTGTCAAGTCACATGACATTCTCCATAACACATCTTCATTATTCAATACTCCCTCTTTAACTAGGGAGGATAACTTCCATCAAAAGTGATATCACCTAACTCGTGATATCAGAAGATATGGTATGCTTCTGAAAGTGTCAAGTCACATGACATTCTCCATAACACATCTTCATTATTCAATACTCCCTTTTATCTAGGGTAGATAAACTCTAATAACACTCCCTCTTAGCTAGGGAGGATAAACTTCCACCAAGTAAAAGTAATATCACCTAACTCGTGATATCAGAAGATATGGTATGCTTCTGAAAGTGTCAAGTTGCATGACATTCTTCATAACACATCTTCTTTATTCAATACTCCCTCTTCAACTGGAGAAGATAACTTCTATCAAGTAAAATTAATATCACCTAGCTTGTGATATCAGAAGATATGGTATGCTTCTGAAAGTGTCAAATCACATGACATTCTTCATTACATATCTTCATTATGGTATGTGCACTGACATCAAGTCACATGATGTCTACCATAATTCATGGCATATCCACGGATATATAAATATCCACCATGATTATCTCTTAAGGATCACAATGATCTTCAGATGACATCAAGTCCCATGATATCCATCAAGGTGTCCAAGAGATACTATCATGACATGTCCACAGATATCAAGTCACATGATATCTATCATGATAGTTTATCATTGTAGAGTCGTCACTTTACAATGTCAAATACAAGTGTTCATTATCAGAAAGATCGTCACCTTTCGATAATGTGCACAGGGGGAGTAGGCCCATAAAGTCATGGAGTCACACACATGACAAAAGAGTTTACACATTAAACATCTTTATATATTAGTACAACTTTAAAACAATTTGAATTTCAACCATAATATCAAATTACATACCAAGTTTCTTCCTGAAGAGTTCAACCTTAACTCTTGGAGAGAGGTTGTTGAGTATGTATGTTGTTTGATCATTTGAACTAATATACTTCAACTGGATCACATTCCTTTCTACCATGTCTCACAATGGTAGGGGGTATCAATGTGTTTAGATCAAGGAGTCCCACGAGCAATTTACAAAGCCAAACTGCTTCTCTTGCTCTTATAAAGGCTGTATGTAATCAGTTTATGTCGAGCTTTGTGCCACCGAAGATTGTTTTCTACAGATCCAAGAGATCATAGCCGATCCTAAACTGAAGCATAGTCATAAGGTGAATTTCCTTTGACTCACACATGAACTGGCTTAGAGTAGTCACTAGGACCTTCCATTTGTTGTTGGATTGCTCTATCAACTGAGCTGCTGGCCCCTTGTGGCCAGCCCATCATCAGTCCAGGTGTGGCTTATATCCAACACCCCCCCTTAAGCCACACTACGGGTGCTTGGGGTTCTTCTAAAGTTAGATCCTGGGACCTGTCATCATGGAGTCTCTCAACATGACGCCTCATCTCAGTCTCAGAGATGAACAAGGGCTTTCACCTTATATCTCTCTATCTCAGAGATTTATGCATTACAACAAGTGAAGATGTGACTCCCTCTGAAGCTCTAAGTACTTGCATTAGCCTCTTGACCTCCTTGTCAAAAAAAATGATTGTAATACTTGCTTTTAGAGAAATAATTTCACACCTTTGTAGAGATTCAAGGCTGTTCTCTTCAACCTCATCCCAGATCACTCTATTATGAATAGATTTGCGGAGCTACCAATGCTAAATCTAGGTTGATTGTCATGAGCAATTCTGATCTCAATTGCTGAAGAGGTACTTCAAGAATTTAACATCTATCCTTGCAATATTGAGTCATAGAACTCCCTTTGAAGTTTAATGCTTCCTCTTCGAAGAGATGTCCTCAACCATTCACACAGACTCAAGGCTGCAAGCAAAGTCTCCATTTTTCAACCTATAGGATGCATCAAGCCTTTCATGGAAGTAATCTCTTACACTTCTTTATTCGTCCTAAAAACATTAAGAAGAGATTACTAATAAATCATGGGACTCAATATCTCAAATAGACATACCATAACTAGGAGCATACATGATTGACCATCTCAATGTTATAGCATGAATTTGGAAGAGCTAATCTCAAAAAAAAAAACAATCTTCACAAATTAGCATGATATAACTTGTAATGAAAAAGAATCTTATCACAGTGATTACTATTTACTGGTCACACATAATCCTAAGTATATAATGTCAGATTTGCACCACTCAACAAACTAAATTTTAGCCCAGAATAGTAATTACAAACTAAACAAAGAATACTTATCTTTTAAATATTATGAAGGGTGGAGACAGTACGATACGTTGCTCTTGTGCTCAGATCAGTCCACCAAATTCAATGCTCGAACACAAGCCCTTTGCAGGGTTAAATTTGGACATGGTCTTTGACCGTTCAAATTTACAATGCACTCCATATTTAGCTGTAATCCACCAATTTATGAAACAGATGCAGTACGCCTTGATGAAATCATATGGTTGCAGCCATCAAACTCAGACATCATCCATTAGCAACTCGAATTGACAGTAGATAAGCTCTTGACTGTAATGTCGTAAAGACCATTGATGTCCAACATGACTGTAAGGACGTACATAGTCCTCCAAATTAGGCCAAACCACGTCATCACTAAACTTTTTCAATAAGTCTGAATTTGTCAGATAACATGTTCTTCATTTATCGACTTGAAGCAAACACCCAGGCAACACTCAGCAAGACAATATAAATTATTTCCTTGATGATCCAATATGTGACAACAGTAGAGAACCACACCTCTCAAAATACATGAATACTTCAGAACCTTAAATAATCATATGCTTATAGATAAGCCCAACTCCAAGGTGTTAACAACCAACATCATGAATAGCGGATGTGTCTCAATATTGGAAACTCGAAAAAAATGGTTATCGATGCTTTGAGATCGCAGGCAGTCATTCAGGATGATGAATTTGATGATAGCATTCCTGTCGCCAATCCTCCACGAAGTCGCCAAGACAGATCGCGCAATCGAAGCACTAGGCTGGTGTTTTGAGATGCTTCACTAGGTTGTAGCTGAAAAACGGGAAAGCTCTCAATGACCGTCCGCTCTATACCCCGGGTCGCTTCCCAGTTGAGGATCTCCATGCCCATTCCGGCGCTCTCCTGTGCTGTCCCAGTTCGTGCGTTGAAGTCGGGTGAAGACGGATAAAAGCCACATAAAAGGAAGCCAAATAGCACAAGGATGGTAAATGGCAGCAAAGAACTGAACAGGCGCTTCTGATCGCGGAAGCTATAGATGGAGTTATTCGTATCGTTGTTGGCTACTAAGGTCACTACTTTCAATTGCGTAACAAGAGAAGATTGTCTCCAGGGTTGCTCCGCTCGGCCTTGGAGAATAAGCGATGAAGGCTCCTTCGTCCTTACAGTGGTGTCAACGCCTAAGGCATATCCACATGGAGATAGTGACCTGGAGGAGCCCATCACGATACAATCCCGAGCTTCAATGTTCTGTAACACAACTCACAGGTCCGACAAAGGATGCTAAAGCCGTGGAAGAGACGGAATCGTAAGTGAAGCTACAGACTACGGGTGATGTTGCACACACGAAAACAATTTCACAAGCTCAAGACAACTTCAACTTCCGGATACTCCATGCATGATAGAGAGTCGCGAAAACTCCAGCTTATGCGGAAGCAAGTCTCAAAGATTACCTTATGCTGTTTAATGCATTTCTGCTTGATGAATTTCGATCAGATCTTTTCCCCGCTCTAATACCATGATTAAGGATCGAACATATTTAAACAGGTCTGATTATCTTTGTCAAAGATATTTTCCAGATTTTTTCTCTTCATGTCAAATGTGCTGATTGCAGAACATTAATAGATTTCGATGTTTTGCATATCAATGGGAAGCCACCATAAGTATGATGGAGACCCGCCTCTAAGAGGCATGTCTCAAGAGAGGACGTGCTCAAGAGACGTGTCTCTTTGAGCATGCGGGTCCCTTCACTCTCAATGACAATTAGTTAGTGTCTAAACACACACAAACCAAGGTGGCGGATATGTATAGAATTCCGAATTTATTCAAATATAGAAATTTAACATCATTTAATATATATCGAATTTTATCAATGCTTATAAATTCGATTTCACTTATTTTCCTAATTTGATTGTTCTGAAGAATAGCCTAGATCTTAACTGACCGAAGCTATCATTCATCAACAATTTTCAACATAAGATCATCCATAGCAAAGTGTGCCACAAAGATGTCTAAGAATTCTTTGACATCTTTGGGTTTCTATATAAACTAACTTAGCATATTCACCATAAAAGCCAAATTAGGACAAGTATGCCATACAAAGGAGGTAAAAGTAGTTCAATGTAGTTTCCCATAGATAGTAAAGGTTTGGTTGTGAGTCACATTGGAGTACCAGTTGTATCAATTGAAAGTAGATTAGCATTTATATTTTGGTTAGACAAAGGGTAATCTAGCAAGGTTGAAACAAAATATGGTTGGGTTGCTAAATATTTACGAACCCAACTGCACTTATTGCTCACCTACCACCTTGGGTGATGTCTTTTCTCTTTTCCTAGAACAAAATACTTAGAAATAAGACAATTACATTTTTTCTTTAGATTGGATCTAGTCCTTGCTATTACAACTTGAAACTATTTAGTCAGTTTAATGAATGGTTGGAAAGGTTTGTCATGTCCCCTATTTGTAATTCTCTTATTATGAACCAAAATGCCTATTTCAAAATTCCCACATCTTCCTTGATCTAATTTTTGTGTATATGTTCTTCCTCTTCTTTGCCCCTATGTCTTTCTCAAGTCCTCGAAACCTTTGAGTGTTTGGGCATGCCCAATCTTCTAAGTGTTGTCAGTCATCGGAGTTTTGAAGCTCCTCGTCTTGGCATGTCTTCCTATCTAAGTCCTATTTTTTGTAAGTCCCTTTAACACCAAACTTTTGGACTTGTTCATCCTATCGGGATTTTCTTTAGTACTCCATTGGAGTGTTGGAGTTTCCCTTTCCTGGGTACCCTTTTCATGTCATCCCCAACTTCCGACTCTTGACTTGATGTTTTTACCAAGTTACCTTGTCGAAGCTAGACTTGCAGCCGTACCTCTACTTGAGTACCTATTTCTCATCATGCTCAACCCTCGAACTCTACAGATAAGCTCATACATCTCATAAGAGTCAAAATTTTGCTCATCCCTTTACTTGAGCACTCCTTGTGCACCCCCCATCTCTAATGCCCAATTACTTCTTGTAATATATCCTATTGGAGCTAGTGGTGCAAACTTACGTAAAACATAGTACTAGGTATGAGTCTTCCTCAATTCCTCACATCTCCCACTATTCCTTTCTTTGAGACTTCTTGTTTGGACTTCCTCTCACTTGTCTACCTTATGGTATGAGTTCCTTGTCATCTCCAACCTCCGAAGTTTGAAACTCCCCGAAGTTTGAAACTCCTCACACCATTTCTCACTGTTCATCTCACCTACCTCCAAGAACGTCACATAGTGCCATTAATGCATAGTTTTGATGCTGTAACTTCCACTAAAGGGTTCTTTTTGCCTAGAAACATTATATAATATTTAGGGTGTGGATCTATGTGTACTTCTAGTAGCCAGAATAGAGAAAACAACCTTAGCAACCATTAATGCAATAAGTAGGGTTTTGAAACTACAAGACCTCACGCCATTATTATTGAAGACTCTTGCAGGTTGTTGGTATCTCATTCCCATACTTTTCAAGTATATCCTGCAAACATGGGAGCAATTCATGGGAAAACTATGCCCGATAGGTAGTGGCATCCACATCTACATACCTTTTTCATGTTCATGGACTTCAATGTAGGTCTCAACATTGTTTCTAGGGTATTAAAGATTTGGAGTTGGAATAGAGGAATTATTATGAAAAATACACAAAAATATTAACTGGAAACCCTATTCTAAGCCCTTGTGTTCAAATGCTCAGATTTGAGGACAAAAACCCTATTTTGAGCCCTTCTGTTCGAATTCTCATATTTGAGGACGAAAACCTTTGGATTTATAAATGATCAAAGGATAGAAACCATTTAGTTGGAGGACGATCTCACTCAAATGTTGTATTAGTGCTTTCATGTTCGTGGTTATCAATTGGGTCGAGCATGACTGATTTGTAGTTGGTAGTGGATGTATGTGTCATATTTGCAATTCGTAAAAGCTATTGTAGTAGCATTTTTAATGTCTCACAATCTTGTTGAATGTAAGAAAGATTTTGCAGCCTTTTTTGTATTTGAAACCTAATTTGAATCTAGGGTATCAATGAATGCAAAATATAGTTTGTAATCTAGGTTTGTAAGTGTTGGAAATTGTTGTCAAAGGTTGGAGGAGGAAATTGTTAAGGCCAAAGGCCACTAATCGATCCTCATATGACAACGATGAGCTTATTCACTATTGTCATAAGGTAGAAATAAAGAAGATTGGAATTAAATAAATAATGAGACATTCTTTGTTGGACAACTTCATGTTTTTCATTATATAAGCAGCATTTACAGGGTGTTGTACCCTTAATACAAAAGGCCACAAGGGAAAAAGTTTAGGTAATCATAATTAACATAAAAACAACATATCAAAAATGGCAAAATAACAACAAAAAAATATAAACCAATAGAGGAAGCAACCACAAAGTAACACCCAAGCCCCCTACTTGGAGATGTTTTCCCATTCCTCCATGAGGAATTTGAAGACATCCATCTTGGCTTGATTGGAGCTAGGTTCAATAGCAAGGTTGTGTTTCTTAATCTCCTCCTAGAGCATTGAAGCCAGACTGACCGCGAGATCATGGATCGCTTTGACAATGAAGCAAGTGAGACAATTAAGCTTCCTTTCAAGAGTGTTGACTAGAGCCATCAAAGCATTGCAATCTTGAGCAATTTTCACACAAAGGTGCCTTGCTTCATCTTTATGCTCATGAGGGGGGTGGAGTCCTCCATGATCATTTTATTGAGCCCGGGGAAGTGGCTTGGACCATCTATATTATCTTCAACATCCTCCTCCATCTCATTATTGTTATCCTATCTAGTGTCATGTTCAAAATTGCTAGAAATTTCATCAATAATAACCTCTGGCCTTTGTTTTCCAGCCAACTTGTTGGATTTTCTCACATTGGCAGGCTCAAAACCAGCTTCGGGCTCGTTAACAGTCATGTTTTCCTCATCACTAGTGTTATTAGTTGTAAATGTAATCAAATCTGTTCACTAAAGGGATCCTAATACAATACTAGGATTGAATTAAAGTTGAGAAAACTGTATGAGAAACTTTCTAAGACAAATAATATTTATCCTCTATGTTCAGATTTCCGATTCTTCAGATTTCGATTTCCAAATGTGAATTGCTTTTATTAAGTGTGCTGATTGCAGAACATTGTACAATTTCTATGTTTGCATATCGAATGAGGTACCGCCATAAATAGGTGAGGAGTCCACCCCTAAGAGGCGCGCCTCATGAGAGGACGTGTCTCCACGAGTGGAGGCACGTCCACTCATGGGACGCGTCCCTTAGGATGCGGGTTTAACAACTTGATTACCATTTGTTATGTATACTCTCACACGTATACATCCTTCTATATGATGGCGAATGATAAGAGAATTCCGATTTTTTTTTCTATATAAATGCAGAATATGATATCACGTGTTTTATCGAAATTTATATGTATGTCTCAAAAACTTCGATTTTAAATGTTCCATAAATATTTGATTTATAAGCGATGATTTTGATCATATCGGACCGAAGCTATCATCATTAACACTCCCTCTTAGCTAGGGAAGATATTTCAAATCAAATAAGTCAAGATATCACCTTCACACGTGATATTGGAAATATGATATGTTTTGTCAAGTCACATGACATTCTTCATAACACATCTACATTATTTTCAACACTCCCTCTTTAACTAGGAAGAATAATTTCCAAAGTGATATCACCTACCTCGTGATATCAGAAGATATGATATGCTTCTGAAAGTGTCAAGTCACATGACATTCTCCATAACATATCTTCATTATGGTATGTGCACTAGCATCAAGTCACATGATGTCTACCATAATTCATGGCATATCCACGGATAAATATCCACCATGATTATCTCTTACGGATCACAATGACCTTCAGATATCAAGTCTCATGATATCCATCAAGGTGTCCAAGAGATACTATCATGACATGTCCACAGATATCAAGTCACATGATATCTATCATGATAGTTCATCATTGTAAAGTCATCACTTTACAATGTCAAATACAAGTGTTCATTATTGAAAGATCGTCACCTTTCGATAATGTACACAAGGGGAGTAGGCCCATAAGGTCATGGAGTCACACACATGACAAAAGAGTTTACACATTAAACATCTTTATATATTAGTACAATTTATAAACAATTTGTATTTCAAACATAAATAACAAATTACATTTCAACCATACCAAGTTTCTTCCTGAAGTGCTCTACCTTGATCCGGGAGAGCGGCTTGGTGAGAATGTCTGCAGTTTGATCATTTGTACTAATACACTCCAACTAAATCACTTTCCTTTCCACCATATCTCTCACATAATGATAGGGGATCTAAATGTGTTTAGATCTGTCATGAAGGATAGGATTCACAGAGAGTTTTATACAACTCTGATTATCACAATGAATAATCGTAGAATTCAAGGGCTCACCAAAGACTCCCACAAGCAATTTACAAAGCCGGACTGCTTCTCTTTCTCCCATAGAGGCTGCAATATATTCAGCTTCTGTTGAGCTCTGTGCAACTGACGATTGTTTTCTGCAAATCTAGGAGATCATAGCTGATCCCAAACTGAAGCAACATCCTGATGTGCTCTTTCAATCAATTACACTTCCAGCCCAATTTGAATCTGAGTACCCATGTAGATCTAGTGGATCATTCTTGTAATGAAGACCATATCCAATAGTGCCTTGAAGATATCAGATACATCAAGGATCCAATCATCTGTCTGTAAAGGGTTGGATCTGCACATTTGGATTCTGCTGCTACTTCTTTCAATTTGTGAAGGTTGGTTTCCATAGGTGTAGACATCGATCTATAATCCAACATTCCAAATCTTTTCAGAATGTCAATAGTATACTTCCCTTGATTTAGTATAATACCTTCTGATTTCTGCCATACTTCCAAACCGAGGAAGTAGTGAAGAATACCCTAGTCTTTCATGTCAAATTTAGCGATTAGATCTTGTTTCCATTGAGCAATGAGGTGATCTTCTCCTGTTATCAGCAGGTCATTAACATATAAAATAATTATAAGCATATCACGTTTGATTACCTTTAAAGTGGAGATTGGAGTCAACATCATTCTTAGAAAATCCTAATCCCAAAAGATAGCTGTCAATTCTTTCATACCAGACCCCGGGAGCTTGTTTAAGTCCATAGAGAGCTTTCTTCAACCTGCACACATGTGAGTTAGATTTATGTATCACAAAACCTTCAGGTTGATCCAGATAGACTTCCTCTTCAATGGTTCCATTCAGGAAGGCAGTTTTCACATCCATTTGATGGACCTTCCAACCTTTAGATGCTGCAATGGCTAATACTGCTCTCACTGATGTGTAATAGGCAACAGGTGCAAATGTTTCTTCATAATCAATGCCTTTCGAGAAAAAACCTCTAGCCACAAAACGTACTTTATATTTTTATTTTTTTTTCATATACTGCCATCAGTAGCATGCTTGATTTTGAAGAGCCATTTAGAAGAGACAACATATTTCTCTTTTGGTCTAGGCACTATGTCCCATACATCATTCTTTAGGATGGATTGATATTCCTCCGTCATTGCATCCTTCCAAGCTTGATGTCTGGAGGCTTCTATAACACTAACAGGTTCAGAGTTTATAATGTTGTTCATTAAGGCAACATAGCTGGAGAACTGTTTGGTCTTTTACTCTCCCTGAACGTTCTTTTAGGTGTTGCATGATCCTTTGCTTCTTTGATCATTTTCCTGGCCCAAAGTGGTCTCTTTCTGTCGATGACATTTGTATCCTCATTTGAATTTGCAGGACGTTCATGTGGTATTTCCTTAGGATGCTCCCTCTGAATCTCAGGAGCAGGTTCCATTTCAGGTATTCTAAGGAAATAGGTTTCTATCTCACTAGTACCTTTTGCCCTTTTGAATGGTTTCAATGTTTAAGGTCAAGCAACTTGTGAACTCCCTCTTAATTCCAGCATTCATGCAAAATTTTAATTTTAGAGGTGTAGGTTTCTATTATCCGTTTTTAAGGTTTTCTTTTCTTTTCTAAGACACAATCTTTACAAGTTCCTTCATGGGATGTCTTTAGACTTAGGTGCATGTTTGAATTTTCTCATCCATAAGGGTAAGTCTATATCCATTTGTCCTTTTCGAACACAAGGTCTTCAGATTCATGATCTGAATTTGTCTTTCCTACTTTGGCAAAAGATGCTTGTTGTTTAGATCTATCAGGGCACTTCATTGCATAGTGACCATATTGATCACATCTAAAGCATTGCACTTGAGAGATGTCTTTCCTTTTAAAAGATTCCTTTCCATTGGAATTTCTCTTTCTTTTAAAAAATCCTCTCTTGTAGGAGTTTTTCTTGTTCCTTTTATTAGACGTTGTGTTGAGTACATTAATGTCTTCATCTATGTTCTTCTGTTTATTTTCTTTAGTGGAGAGTCTTGTTTCCTCTTGAAGGCAGTCAGTTCTTAGCCTATCAAATTTAGGGAGTTTAGATCTCGCACTTACTCCTTGAACAAATGACTACCATGAGTTTGGTAGGCCTCCTAGTGCAATTAGGGTTAACTCTTTGTTGTCAATCTGATATCCAATTGTGGATAATTGATCCCTAAGTTCAATAATCCTCATGAAGTATGAATTAATGGACTCTCCTTTGTTTATTTGAGCATTGTTGATTTGCCGTTTTAATGCTAGAGTCCTACAGGTGTTGTTGATCTCATAAGTACTCTCAAGAGATTTGTACATATGATATGCAGTTTCATGTTTTGCTAAGATAGGCACTATATGATCCCTCACTACATCTACAAGGATTTTCATGGCTCTTTCATTGTTTTCAATCCATTGACTTTTCTCAGGTTCAGCCTCAAGTTCCCTTTTATTTTCTCTCACAAGTGAGTCTAGTTTATTCTCTTTTAGGATCATCATGATTCTAAATTTCCATGATGTAAAGTTATCTACTCCTGCAAGACGATCTTCGAATCTGATCATAGTTGACATTATGAAAAATGTGATGTGAATTTGAATTTAGAAAATACGCATTTCTTGAGCAATCTGATTTTAGATTTGATTTGGATTCACACAACGTGGCTCTGATACCATGTGAATGTAATCAAATCTGTTCACTAAAGGGATCCTAATACAATACTAGGATTGAATTAAAGTTGACAAAACTGTATGAGAAACTTTCTAAGACAAATAATATTTATCCTCTATGTTCAGATTTCCGATTCTTCAGATTTCGATTTCCAAATGTGAATTGCTTTTATTAAATGTGATGATTGCAGAACATTGTCTGATTTCTATGTTTGCATATCGAATGAGGTACCGCCATAAATAGGTGAGGAGTCCACCCCTAAGAGGCGCGCCTCATGAGAGGACGTGTCCCTTAGGATGCGGGTTTAACAACTTGATTACCATTTGTTATGTATACTCTCACACGTATACATCCTTCTATATGATGGCGGATGATAAGAGAATTCCGATTTTTTTTTTTTATATAAATGCAGAATATGATATCACGTGTTATATTGAAATTTATATGTATGTCTCAAAAACTTCGATTTTAAATGTTCCATAAATATTTGATTTATAAGTGATGATTTTGATCATATCAGACCGAAGCTATCATCATTAACATTAGTGATATCTTCACCCTCCTCATCCTTAGAGTTAGCTTCTTCAACAAAGAAGGTGATAGAGCTCTTTTTTTATTATCCGGGTGGGTTTTTCTTCATCGCAAGTTTGCCTGACTTTTTAACAGGAGTATTCTTTAGCTCATGTTATTCATATGACAGCACTCTAATTATGGGTGACCTCATTCAAAATATGGCAGCGATGAATTTGGATTAAATCCATGTTTATTAATAGTGGCCGACCCTCTTCATTATATGCAAGACAAAGTTAAACCATTAACTATCAATGCTGGCCGACCCTTAAAGTGGTGAAAATAAATTGCAATTAAACTATTTGGTGAGGCCAACCCCCCTCATAGAGGCGCCCTACTTTGGGGATTTAATATTTAAAATTTGGCCAACCTCTTTGGGAGAGTCGCATCTCTTGAGTGAAGAGGTATTTGAAGGGGCATGATGAAGGTATTTAAGAGAGTTTGCGGAGTGCATTTGAAAGTATCATTGAATATCATTCTTATTTAGAGCAGATCTAAAATTAAAATTAGACTTCAAGAGCAGATTTAAAAGAAGTTTGTGAGCAGATCTAAAGGTGATTTGGAGCAGATCTTTAAGGCAGATTTATAGCAGTTTAAGACAGATCTGAAAGAGATTCAAGAGCAGATTTACAGAACATCATTCATAGTAGATTTACAAGCAAAATTTGTTGAAGATTTGAGCAGACCTTTTGAGGTATTTTATTACAGATTTATGCCAGAGTTGTGAGCAGTTTTATGAAGGTTTTTAAGCAGAGTTGTAAGGGAGTTTATAGCATATAGTTATGAAGGTATTAAGGCAGATTTGTGAAGCATATTGAAGTAGCTATACTCAAGAAGGCAAACATAATATTCATTTGGAGGTTGGTACCACCTAATTGAGGAGATCGGGAGGTTAGTGCTTGTCATTAGAAGAGATTGGTGTCTCTTTCTGGGTTGGTGCTCAATTATGGGGATTGGTGTCTCCAATGGGTTAGTGTCTATAAAGTTTGAAAGAGAAGTTCTATATAAGCAATATTTTGCCGTGGTTTTCTCCCGAAAGGTTTCCATGTAAATTGTGTGTTCTTGTGTTGCATAATTGTTAGATCTTGTGTGATTGATATTGCTATAGTTGTTAAGTTTTGAAAAAGTAATAGATTGTCTTATACTAATTCAATCTCCCCCCCCCTCAATATAAGCATGTGTTTCATCAATAAGTTTTAATTTAAATACTTAAACCCGAAATTTAATTGTCCCAAATACTACACATTTGTTGAGGAGTTTACTAAATATTTGCTACATAATTAACCTCGGGACATCACCGTGGTATCATAGTTGATGGTCTTGCCAACTTGTTCTTTTTACAGATAATCCCTTGCATGCAAAAAAAATTATGCATTACAGCAAAGCAGTCAAGTACTAATATAGAGAAATAAAAAAACAGCTTTAGGGAATCCAAAAATAGAAACTCTTCCTCTAGAAGCTTTTCCATAATGGAGTATTATGGTAGAAAACGAGAAGATAACTAATGTGGGAGGGAGTCCTAAGGCCCAAGTAAAAAAGGAAGTTAGATGCAATGCTAGATATGTTGGCACAAATGCTTCACAAGGTGGACAATAACATGAATGCGCCTAGACAATAGAATAGTGAAGGAAGCACTTTTGGAGCTAACTATCTTAATGTTGCTCCTACCAACAACCAAAAGACTTTCCTTATCTCATCCATTAGACCTTTCCAACATACTTTCCTTTGTAGACAGCAAGAGGTTCCTAAACTTGAAGCTCAAAGCCCAATTATTGATGACTTTACAACTTGTTATGCTAAGTACCAAGCCCTTCCAAAGGAAATCCAAGCTGAAATGTCTCTTACCAACTTCACAAATTTGAAGAAGTCAAGTAAGAATGGCCCTAGAACTAAACCTAGACCACTAGCTTTCTAATAAGATATGGAACATACTTTGGGAAAGTTGACACTTGCCACCTATGATGTGTCCAACAAATGGACTCTTGTATTGCATGGGTGTAGAAGTTAGACATGCATCTAACCCTCAAGTTTGCAAGCTTACATCTAGAGGGTATTGCACATGCATGGTAGTACCATGGATTGATCACTCAAGGCCACAACTCCAACAACTCAAATGACGAGTTCCACAAGCTACTAATTGGGAGGTTTGACATAAGGGATCCTGACATACATTTCAAAGAATTGGCTTAGCTTAAACAGTAAGGATTAGTGGAAAATTATGTGAGAGAATTTCATAAACTATCTATAATGGTACCTGATATTATAGATTGGAGATTGACTATGCTCTTCATCAAGGAATTAATTGAATCTCTCAAAGAATTGGTCAAAGCCTTTGGACCACCTTCCTTGCAAGAGGCAATCAAGAGGGCCTTGGCACTTGAGACCTCTATGCCAAGGAACAGGTTTAAAAAAAAGAACATCCCTTCAAGGAAGTCTTTTCATAAGAAGGTACATCAGCCTAAGAACTACCCATCAAGGCAAGACCTAGATGCGAATAATGAGTCAAGAAGGAAGAAGATATTCTTCACTTGAAAAGATCCTTAGTCATTGGGACATATATGTCTTAAAAGGGGACAAGTGCACTACATTGAGGTAGTCTTTGAAGATGAGTTGGGTGTTGAAGAACCTAAGCTATAGAGCAAAGAAGAAGAACCTAAATTGGGGATTGAAGAAGAATACAACTCAAAGAAGGAAAGAGAAATCTCTGGGAATGCCTTTGCTAAGCTCTCTAGTACTCCAAGGTACAATCCTTTTTGAACTTGTGGTGTTCTAAGAGGATGATAAATCATTGTACTTGTTGATATTGGTGCTATTCATAATTTCATAGATGAAGGTTTAGTGGTGAGGCAAGGTCTTAAAATGGAAGACTCAAAGGCTTCAATGTGATAGTCATTTATGACTTCTCTATACAACGCACCAAAAAGATCTCTCAATTAAACTTTGCCTTGGGAGATTACAATATGAAGTATGACTTCTATGTGGTTAGTATAGGAGAAACTAACATGGCTTTGGGTATTCAATAATTGAATTCATTGGGAGAAACCATACAAAAGTTCCAAACCATGGAAATAAAGTTCCAATTTGAAGGAAACAAAGTGGAGCTTTGTGGAATGACAAATGGAGTTCCAACAATTGTGTCTGCAAAATGAATGGAGAGAATTTTAAGTCATGGACATGTAGAACGGGAAATGCAATGCTTAGCATCAATCACAAACTCTCTTGAAGGAAAAAAAAGCATACCATGCAAATGTGCAAGATATCTTGAACAAGCACAACAAGGTTTTCTATGACATTCTTCCAAGGAGACCACTTGACAGCAATTTTGAACATGTTGAGTTGGATGAGAGTGCTAAGCTCATCATTACCACCCCTTATCACCATCCCAAGAGGTATAAGGAGGAAATTGAGAAAGAAATAAAGGAACTTGTGGACATGGTGCTAATCAAGCCTAGTTCAAATTCTTTTGCCTCTTCTATAGTCCTTGTAAAGAGGAAAGATGCTACATTGAGAATATGTATCAACTATAGAGTGTTGAATAGGAAGACTATCAAAAATTGATACCCAATTCCTAAGATCAATGAATTGATAGATGAGCTTCATGGAGTGATCTATTTCTCAAAGATAGACCTTCAATTAGGTTACCATTAGATTCACATCCGAGAGGAGCATATCCACAAGATAGCCTTCTAGTGCTACTATGGGCACTAAAAATTTATGGTCATGTTGTTTGGTTTGGAAAACATCCTTGCAACCTTGGGGAACACCCCTGGCCTAGAAAAGCCTAAAGGAGGAGTTACCATTCCCCATGAACCAATTTTTTACCGTCCCCCTACTTAACCATAAGCAACAAGTCATTCATCTTGTAATACCCTTCCGTTTTTCTTTATGGACTGGATAGTGTGTCCTTGTTTTTCTTTGTGTTGCTTTTTGGATATTCAGATACTTTGTTATACGTTATCATTTGTGTGTGATTTGATTGCTATTTATAGAACGACAGACTATTCATGTCATGTGGTGTGTCTTATCTGATGCTTTATTTTACATGCCTTAATTGGTGTAATGATGTTAGTTGATATAACATGTTTATTGCATATGAGATTATTGGATTATGATGGAAATGTCAGTTATGATGTGTGTATTTGGTGAAGGGGACGGGATTGCATCACTCGCTTGTGAGCGCCTTGCGATTCCATGATTTCCTCTTCACGGTGTGTATTTTATGCTGCTTTTATATATATGATCTTTGTTACCTCTTTATAGGTTTGCAGGTACATGGCATCGACTCCACCTGAGTTCACAAGTTTGAGCGTGTCGATCCAACGGTTAAGTTGAATGGGAGATAGTTGCGAGGTAACATGTGTCAAGTCTACACCCTAGCCATAGTGTGTCATCAGTCGTGTTTGTTGTGTCATTGTTTGCTTTGTTGTAATATTATTTAATTTTGAAGGGTTATTGATTATAGAAATAAATGTTTAAAATTATTGCTTTAAATAATGTTGTTTTTATATTAATTTTGGACATTATGGTACAAGCTATTTATTTAAATTAATTAATTAAATTTAATTTATTTAGTAAATTAAATTTAATCTATTGGGTTAAGTTTATTTATTAAGTAATTAAAATTGATTAATTAAATATGTTTATTTAGAAAGTTGAAAAAAGAAATTTATTTATTTTGGAATTTAAATTTGAATTATAAGTAATTAAATTCAATTTGGAGTGAATTTGAATTATAAATTATTAAATTATATTTTTGTGAAATTGAATTTGGTTGTTAAAAGATATTTGTTAATTGCCACATGTGTGAGATGAATTAATTAAGAGTTTGTTGGAAAGCTTATTCACGGGAGTGGGAGGATATTTTTGGAGAGGAATGGGAGATTAAAAAAATACAGAGGATTGTAGAGATTTCTTGGCTGTAGGAAATTTAGAAGAATTGTTTTTATTATATTTGTTGTGGATTTGGATACAGTTTTGGTTATGGAAATATTGTGTTGCTGGGAGGAAGCTATGAAAACTTTGGAAGAGGCTCGGCATCAAAACTTCAATTCTTCAGGAACCTCTTGATACATGTTCTTTGTTTATTTGGTTTTGTTTAAAATTGGTTTTGGAATTGTATAGCTGTAGAAAAATTGTTGTGCTAGATCTATTAAGGAAAGTTTATTTATTTGTTAATTGTCACATGTGTGAGATGAATTAATTAAGAGTTTGTTGGAAATTTATTCACAAAAGAAAATTTGGGATCTTGGAAAAAGAAGAGGAAAGCTTATTCACGGGAGTGGGAGGATATTTTTGGAGAGGAATGGGAGATTAAAAAAATACAGAGGATTGTAGAGATTTCTTGGCTGTAGGAAATTTAGAAGAATTGTTTTTATTATATTTGTTGTGGATTTGGATACAGTTTTGGTTATGGAAATATTGTGTTGCTGGGAGGAAGCTATGAAAACTTTGGAAGAGGCTCGGCATCAAAACTTCAATTCTTCAGGAACCTCTTGATACATGTTCCTTGTTTATTTGGTTTTGTTTAAAATTGGTTTTGGAATTGTATAGCTGTAGAAAAATTGTTGTGCTAGATCTATTAAGGAAAGTTTATTTGTTTTAGAAAAATGAAATTTAAAAGCTTTTATGACTGTCGTGAAGAAATTTAGAGAATATTAGTTACAGTAAGAACCAAAGATTATGAATTGTGATATTTGAGAGATTTATTAGATTTAAACTGTGAAATAAATCTTGAGGAAAAAAAATTTAGATTTTTAGAAAATAAAACCTCAGTAGAAAAAAATTGTGAAACCTCTGTATCTGTAAATTTTGCGGTGGAAAAACCTAGAGGAAATGTAGAAATTTAAAATTATGATTTGCCTGTAGCTTGTCTTTTCCTTTCTCTGTGTTTGAATTTGAGAAAGCAATTTAGAAGATTTATTGTAAAATTCTTTGTAAATTTTGAGTAATTTCTAGAAATTTTATAATTTCACCTATAGGTGAATGTTTGGAAAAGCTTCTCCAATTAAACTAATCTCTTGAAATTTATTTTTATATATACATATATATATATGATTGAAATATATATACAAACATATATATAAATATTTTTGATTGTTCAAAAATTTATTTAAAATACTGTTGAAATCGCCGTCCGTACTTATTATTAAGTTAGGTGGAAGAGATTTCAATTTTGGCGAATTTATTTTCGCAGGTTTATGCATGATTGGTGGGGGTGCAAAGCACTCCCCAACGCCTCCACAACATGGAGGGTGTGGCTGTCCCAAGGGCAGCGCCCTCCACTTAGTGGAGGGAGCCCTGCCTTTGAGGGCAGAGCAGCCCCCATTGGAGGCCGCCTGTATTAAGAGGTGGGGCGGGGGTTTGGCTGTGGCCGACCCCTCCCCAAATCAAACAAAAATTTATCTTTTTATTTACTTGCGAATTAAATTCGTCCGCTTCGTATAATTCGGATTATGATTATTAAATATTAATCATATGATATATATATTTTGGAAAATTATTAATGAAGTTTTAGTTTATTTTGAATTAAACAATTTGGTATTTTGTAAAATAATAGTAGATATATTTAATGTTTATATATTTATATATATATAGTTAAATATATTAATATATATTTAATGTATATATAGCATGAACATATATATTTAAAATTCTATCTTATTTTATTTTGTTGCATGTAATTTAGTACTATTGGAAATTTAAATGGAAATGATTTGTATGCATGGTTTAAATTGATAAAGAAAAGGATATTTTATATAAATGGAAGAAATTATATGTTTTAGTTGGGAAATTGAAAGGATTACTTGCAGTGGATTTATGTTGATTTTAAAAGTAATCAAGGATTTTGCTTTTGATAAAATTAGTTTTCCCTTCTCAGTAATTAAAAAGGCAATTAATTATTTTAATGAATTATTTTGTTAGGGCAATTGTTTTTTGTACTGTGAAATGTGTTTGAAAGGGAAATGGATTTAATATATCCAAAAGTAGATTACTTACTTGCAATTGCCTTGATGTAATTATTTCCTCTATGTACTTGTTTGGGGAAATAGGTTGAGTGAGTCTTTTATTCGTAAGTCTTCCAATAGAATTCCTGGAGGATGGGGGTTGTTGATTTATTATGTCAACCATTTGTATTTCCCTTGGGTAGTGCATGGTGTCTAGTCAGAGTTTTACCCGGTTTCCACATACGGGGATGATTTGTACCTCCTTTGGAAGGAGTGGATTATGTATTTTGATGCCTCCATGTGCTTGGAGTGGCTTTGTTATATTTGTTACCTCTAGTGTTTGGAGAGGTTATGTGATCTAGTTTGTATGCACTTGGGATTCCCTTGGTCATTAGTATGTATGTGTGTTGTCAAATAGAAGAGTGCCTTCCGTTAGGGGCCAGAGCCCATAAGAGGTAAGACTGGGTAACCTTCAAAGGTAAATTAATCAAGTGATAATTAAAACAATGTACTTAGAAGTTTAGGTAGTACTTCACACTAAAAAGATAAGTTTAGCCTCACTCATAGTCTCGAGTGCTTGTTTAGGCTTGGGGTGAGTGGGAAGGGCTTGGAATGGCAAAGGTCAACTACCTTATCTTTTCGAGAGGTACTTGATCCCGCATTAGTAAGTATGAGGGCCGGGGGTCGGTTGAGGTCTCCAGGATTATCGAGGCCTATGAAGATCCGCAGTGGGTAACTCATGACGAGTTGTGTGATGACACTTTGTCTAGGACAACCGTTGGTATTTGGTTTTATGTGTATGGTTTTCTTAACATACTCGATCTGTTTTATATCTGGAAGTAATGTGACCTATGTCAGTGATGTTTGAGTTGTACTTGTGTTGTACATGTGATTGGATGTGTTAGTATGAGTCAGCCTGTGGTTAGTGGTTGTAGAAATTTGTCCATATTATGTTGTTACTATCTCCTAGCATGGGGGGTGGGCCTTCGGGTACCACTTGGTTGGGTGGAACATGCACCATACACCGTTGGGTCCCCCTTTGATCTTCAGTACTTGGTGGCGAGATATCCCGTTGGAGAGCTTGCAGTTCCTACTTTAATTCAAGTGATGTATATATTTCAATTTGTATTATGTTATTTTACCCCTCATTTGTATTCGAGGTGGATTTATGTATATTATAACACATTTGTATTATTGCCTCATTCTGGGAATGAGTGATGTAACCTTTTGATTAAGTTAAGGATTATGGAGTTTGGTTATATATCTTTATATGTTATGTTGTATCGTTATGTTGATTAAGTCCTTATTTCTTATTGTCTTTAAACGCTATGGTTGTATATTGATATATGTGTGGGTTTTAAGTAATCCCAATCTCGTAATCTTAAAGGTTGTTGTTAATTAGTAAGTGAATGTGTATGTTAATTACACTTTAATAAAAAAAATTGGTACGCTTAAGATTTTAATTGCAACTTCCTTTAGGGTTACATGACGAGGCATTACACATCCTAAGCTAGCACCCCTTGAGGCTTGGGTGTGATTTTCCTTTAGGGATATGGGATTCTATAGCTTTTAGAGTCAACATATGGAATGACCAATAATGGCTTAGAACTTATAATTATCGTTAAACACAAAGATTTTCTACATATAGATTACCAAAGAACATAAATTAATAGAGACTTTAAATTCACCATTGACCTCAAATGAAATATATTTTAACTATTGGCCTCAATTAGGTGGATAAATAGAGTCATCAATTAATAAAAGATAATTTAAAAGAGCGTGTTGCAACCAAGCTCAAATTGGGATGAGAAATTGCTCTTTAAATAATTCACTTACAATGATAGTGTTTGTCATCCATAGACTCACCTTTCAAAGCAACGTATGGTTCAGACAGATCTCTCAAATCAATTACTGTAGATCTCCAAAATTTCAAGGGTAAAACATAGGTACTAGACCAGATGCTACAAGAAATGCATGAAAGACTGATTGGAAAATAATTATATAATGAGCTCAAGTAAGAAGCAGTCTATACACAAATTAAGATAGAACTCAATCTTTGGGCAAGGGAGATAAGATGCATTTAAGAATCAAACCTAATAGTAATCTTTCTCTAGGAAAATCTAGTAAACTATCCCCTAGATATCATGGACCATTTATGATATTGAAAAATGAAGTGCCTTACAAACTCCATCTACCACCTCATGTCAAGATACATCCAATATCCTATACAAGTTTCCTAAAGAAGTGCCTGTCAGGATTTGAAAATATTATTCCTTCATCAATGAACGTGAGTAATGTCAAAAATCAACATTATGATTGAGTCAAAATTAGAAAAAGATAAAGAAAACCGAGAAATGGATAAGTAAAGCAGCACCTACTTGACTGCTATAGTAAAGTTAAACAGACTTAAACCAATAGAGGTGGCAACTTGGAAGAGTTCTAAATTTAGCTAGCAAAACCAAAGGAAATGAGGTTTTCATGGGCATGGTGCTGTTGCATCCGTAGCTAGGCCTATATGCCACATAGAAGCTATCAAGTGCATACTTAAGATAATGGAGGATAGTTTACAATCAGAAATAACATAAACAATTCAGTATGACAATATTATAACTTATCTAATGTCATTTAAGACATCAGCAACGACATTGCAGTGTCTGATTGTCCATCCGACTATTTTTTTGCATTTACTATTATCCCCAGTAACTACGCTAGCCTGGCTGTCTTGTCCGCAAATTAGTTATATTTAAAAATGTAAAAATGGAAGTAAATAAGCTCATCTAATGCATGCATTTAGGTTAAACACATTAGGCTACAAATGAAACCATGAATCAGGTGTGCACAACTACTAGCCTTTTGGAGAAATAACACCAGCGTTCAAGATAGCTCACATCAACAGCATTGGTTTTCTCCATAATGGAAGGAATGAATTTGCAATATTGATGTAGGTATTGAAAGCTAAGTAAGTTTCTACTTGGCATTTCCTTTACATAATTTTATGAGGATAAAAGGAGGGAAAAAGAAAACAGAAATTTGGAGCACTTACAAGGTCACCACCAATTACATGAATATCTGTGAAGTCACGAGTTTTGGTATAGTATTTCAAATCTGACTCTTGGCACACAGCTACCTTTGCAGAAAGATCTAAACTCTTGACAAGATATTTCTTGCCTTGATGCATGTACACGGCACCTTCATACACCTGCAAACAGATCCAAATTCATTTGAATGTTCAATTTCAATCAGACCATCCAAAGCTTAAGCAAAGTTAAATGGAAATAGTAAAGGAGGTTTGTGGGATTTTGAAATTTGATCTTGGGAAAGGAGAATGGGCTATTACCAAAGGTGAAAACTTCCAGTCTGAAAATAATATACCACTGTACATAAACAGGATCTTCGAAAGGAAGAATTTTACAAAGACCAACAGAATAAAATTACTCCAATCAAGCTTTGCCTTATATAATGGTTGATGAACTGCACTAATGACACAAGAGTGGAAAGACATGCAAGATATTCAATAAAATCAAGGTTGAATCAGTTTAACAAAGAATCTTGCAATGCCAACGTACCAATGAAATCAACATTAAGAAAATTAACATCAATAAGCCGCAACAACTACTGATGATGAAAATTTTATTAAGCTAGAAAGTCCCATGACATGGATTTAGAGTATAAATCAAGATTTTAGTATATTCTTTCATACAGCAATATTGTCCAAGTAGAAGATGAATTGGACTATACCCCAGCACAAGAAAAGAACCTAGAAATAACAAACTAAATTAATAATTACAAGTACTTATCAAACCAATAGCTAGGAAAGAGCCATACAAAATATAGGAGGTTTCCATCTTGAATTTGACCCTTTGGGTGTAAAGCCAGTAATTTTTGTATTATGTTTTCATACTTGTGTATAGGTATTGGCGATAAAAAAAAACATATGAATTAATAAAAGAAATATGAATGTCTTCTAATGTGCATAACTCCTATTTTAGCTGCAAGGAGAGTGGGATCAGATTTGGGATATTCAGCAGAAAAAATTATAGGATGTCTGATTGAATTTATTTGTAGGGAAGATTAATCATGGAATGGTGTATTTGCCATTTTTTCTCCTTGTTAAATTCGTGATTTTTTAAAACAATTGTTGACTAGTGAATTTGACTTGGTTTAACTCATTTTTTGGTTTTTTTAAACATGATTTCAGGGTTCATTCCTGCACAGTAATACTTATGCATGATTTCAATGTTTTATAATACATTTCAATGGGCTTTTTTAGATTTCAGTGGGTTTTTTTGAGCACCAAACTAGGGTTTCATCTCTGCATTAAAAATGCGACATTTTTTAATGCATTTCAATGAGATATTTTTTAGAATTTCAGTGGGAATTTTTGTGCAGTGAACTAGGGTTTCTTTTCTGCATAAAAAGCACAACGAGTGTGAGTCTGTAGACAAGTTCGACTAAAATTTCAGGCATGTCCCGCTTAATATATCATATTTATATAGTATTTAAATTTAAAATATTTATTAATATCTATGATTCTATCAATTAAGATACATTATATTTTTTAATTAATATTAATTATATACTAGCAATTGCACCTTGGTGCGCAATGGGTACGCCAAAGAGGCATTGATGGTCAATTAGGGAAAAACTTGATCTTTTTTACATAAATTTGTGCAATACATATGGTCAATTGGTAGGCCATTTAGCAATTGATGTTGTTTGTGTAACAAAGGTCTCGATGGAGAAGTGATTGCTTCAAATCTGATTCCATTACCACTAGAATCATGTTATGTTTGCAAAAGGGAGAGAAAGAGATAGAGAGAGGGCGGTGAGAGACAGAGGGGTAAGAGAGAGAGGGGGCCTTAAGGAGATAGAGATAGAGGAAGATAGAGATATATATGGAGATGGAGATGGATATGGAGAGAAAGATAGCAAGAGATAAAGAGAGATAGGAGAGAGGGATAGATAGAGATGGAACATATAAATATATAGATAGAGAGAGGGAGGGAGAGAGAGTGAGAGATAGAAAGGTAAAGATAGAGATAGGATGTGATATATAGAGGTAGAGAGATGGAGATATAACAAGATAGACATAAAGGGATAGAGGAAAATAGATATAGATATACGTGTTTAGGAAGAGAGAGAGGGAGAGGGAGAGAGGGAGACATATGGATGGATATAGAGGGAGACATGTCTACAAATAGTGGGGGAGAAAGGAAGATAGAGATAGAGATGAAGATAGTGGGAGAGGAAGAGGGAGACAAATATATAGAGGTAGAGAGAGCTAGAGGGAGATAAAAATAGAGATAGGGAGATAGAGAGGAAGAGACAAAGAGATGTGTATGTCGAACATGTGTGGAAAGTCAATTGGGGAAATTTTAGTCTATTGTTTGCATAAAAGTTTGCACTTTACATGAGGTCAATTGGTAACCCATTTATAAAATTATTTTGTTTGTGTAACAAAGGTCTTAATAGAGAAGTGATAACTTCAAATAAAATATGCATCCACTTATAGAGATTGAAACACAACTAAAACTAAACCTCCGAATCAAGAAGATGATTACCATTAGGCTCATGCTATGTTTGCAACATAGAGACATAGGGTAAGGAGACAAAGATATAGAGGAAGGTAGAGATAAAGGAGATGGAAATGGAAATGGAAATGGAGATAAAGAAGGACAAGGATATGGAGAGAAAGAGAGGGATAGATAAAGAGATAGAATAGCAGGATATATAGAGATAAAAGAGATAAATATACATAGGAGAGAGGGAGAGAATGAGAAAAGGAGCGAAAGAAAGATAAAGATAGAGGTAGGAAGTGATATAAAGAGAGGTAGAGAGACAAAAATATATATGGAAGAAGATATATGGAGAGATACGATAGAGAGGCAAAGAGATAGATACAAAGATTGAGCTAGAGATAGGGAGGGAGAAACAGGGTGTGTGTGTATGAGTAAGAGAGAAATATGGATAGAGAGATGGAGAGGGAAATAGATATGTATAAATAGATAGAGCGTGAGGGAGATGGAGAGAAATAGAGAGGAGAGGAGAGGTAGAGAGATATAGAAAGAGGGCGTGAAAGGGAGAGAGAGAGAGAGAGAGAGAGATAATGGGAAAGATAGAGGGGATGAGAGAGAAAAAGATAGAGGGAGAGATGGAAGGAGAGAGAAGAGGGAGAAGGAGAAATAGAGATAGAAAGAGAGATGGAGAGAGAAAGCTAAAGATATAGCAAGTGGTATATAGAGAGAGGTAAAGAGGGAAGTATATATAGAGAGAGACAGATAGAGTAGGAGAGGAGGGAGAAATGAATTTAATAAGAGAGAAATCTATAGAGATGATGATATGGAAGGAGAGAGTGATAGCGAGAGGGAGAAATGGAGGGATAGAAAGATATAGTTAGTTATATATAGAGAGAGGTGGAGAAAGGGATATATATAGGTTAGAAGAGGTATAGATGGGGAGATATATATAGAGAGAGACAGATGAGAAGAGAAAGAGAGAGATTTCTTTATATCTCCATCTCCCTCTCTATCTCTATGTTTCTCATTAACTCTAATTATCTCTCTTCATCTCTCTCCCCTATTTCTCTCTATATTTGTCTTCCCTTCTCTCTTCCTCTATATATCTTTCTCTCTTTTCGTCTTTTTCCCTCTCCTTGCCTCTCTCCCTTACTCTTTTTTCTATCCCTATCTATCTCTCCTTCTCTCTCCCCCTCTTTATCTTTTGATTTCTCTAACTCTATATATATCTTTATCTCTCTATCTCTCTATCTCCCTCTCTCTATGTGATTATATCTATGTTTATACTCTTCCATCATTTCCTCTCTTTTTTTATCTCTCTTTATCTCTCTATCTCTTTGTTTCTCCCTCTTTACTCCTCTATATGTCTACTTCTATCGATGTATCTTTATATCTATCTCTCATTTTATCTCTCTATACCTCTTTGTCTCCCCTTGTATCTCTCTATTTCTCTCTCTTTCTATCATGTCCCTGAAATAGCAGTATCATAAAGACCAAGTGTTAAAATACAAATAAATTAATAAATAAAATAACTAGCAGTATTAATATTAAATATAAAATAAATGTATACCATATCAATATAAAAATATATAAACACGAAATAACAAATATAATAATAATATATAGGCAAATTATTATTATTACATTCTAGTATTAAATAACTTAATATCAAAAATAACAATAATAAATAAATATTATAATCATTACACATCAAAGATCGTAATACATTAGAATAAAATAATAATATATCTATGTTTATACTCTTCCATCATTTCCTCTCTTTTTTTATCTCTCTTTATCTCTCTATCTCTTTGTTTCTCCCTCTTTACTCCTCTATATGTCTACTTCTATCGATGTATCTTTATATCTATCTCTCATTTTATCTCTCTATACCTCTTTGTCTCCCCTTGTATCTCTCTATTTCTCTCTCTTTCTATCATGTCCCTGAAATAGCAGTATCATAAAGACCAAGTGTTAAAATACAAATAAATTAATAAATAAAATAACTAGCAGTATTAATATTAAATATAAAATAAATGTATACCATATCAATATAAAAATATATAAACACGAAATAACAAATATAATAATAATATATAGGCAAATTATTATTATTACATTCTAGTATTAAATAACTTAATATCAAAAATAACAATAATAAATAAATATTATAGTCATTACACATCAAAGATCGTAATACATTAGAATAAAATAATAATAAGATATTAGCATATTGGTTTTATTATTATACTTTAATGTTAAAATATGTTCAATAAAACATCAAAATAAAATAATAAAATAAGTATATAATCTGAAATATCATAATTATTAGTAATAATATATTATTTTTGAAAATAAATATTATTGTGATAATAATCCTTTAAAGGCAACAATTAAATCTAACAAAGGGATATATTTTATGAAAAGTCACCTCTTTCACCAAACAATACATTCTCCTCATGAGTCACCTACCTTGAATGGTATAAATAGAAGGAAAATAAGGAAGAGGGAAGAACATTCAAAAATACGATCTACAATTCAAAAGCAGCAACAATGATTGTTATGCATTGGAATATAGAGCCATTTAATATATATATATATAATTTAATAGGCATACAAGTATATATGCATAGACTGTTGATTTAAGATAGCATCGGTCAGATATAAATGATGATTGCATTTATGCATCATCATCATTTATATTTGATCGACCCGCTCTTAAAATATAAATGCCTTCAAATAAGTTAGTCAAAAAGTGAGATGATGATGATTGAAATTTGCAATAAATAAAATCGGAATTCATATATATAATCGTTGTTTTATTTATACACACATTAGTCTATGTGTAAACTACTAAATGTCTTCAGTTAGTTAAGGAGTACGCACACGCCCAAGAGACACGTCCTCTCATGAGACACGTCTCTTCTTGAGGCGTGTCTCCATCCTATAAATGGTGACTCATTCTTTGATATGCAAACATCGAAATCAATAAATGTTTTGCAATCAGCACATTCGAAAGATAAAGAAGAAAATCTGACTTAGAATTCTTACACAAAAAATCAGTCTTAGAATTTCCATAGGTTTCTTAGGATCCAAATTTGATAAGATTTGATTACATTTAAATGGTATCAGAGCCAAGTTGAGTGAATCCAAATCAAATCTAGATATCAGATTGCTTGGGAAAATTTGTATTTTTAAATCGAATTCACATCACATTCTTCATAATGTCAAGTGTGATCAGATTTGAAGATCGTCTTGTAGGAGCAAAAAACTTCACATCATGGAAATTTAGAATCATGATGATCCTTAAAGAGAATAAGTTAGACTCATTTGTGAGAGAAAACAAAAGGGAACCTGGGGCTGATCCTGAGAAAACTCAATGGATTGAGAACAATGAAAAGGCCATGAAAATCTTAGTAGATGCAGTTAGGGATCATATAGTGCCCATTCTAGCAAAACATGAAACTGCATATCTAATGTTCAAATCCCTTGAGAGCACCTATGAGATAAACAACACCAGTAGGACTCTTGCATTAAAGAGGCAAATCAACAATATCCATATAAACAAAGGAGAAACTATTAATGCATACTTCATGACGATCATTGAACTAAGGGATCAATTATCCACAAATGGATATCAGATTGATAGCAAAGAGTTAACTCTAATTGCACTAGGAGGCCTACCAAACTCATGGGAGTCATTTGTTCAAGGAATAAGTGCGAGATCTAAACTCCCCATGTTTGATAGGCTAAGAACAGACTACCTACAAGAGGAAACAAGACTCTCAACAAAAAAAAATAAACAAAAGAGCATAGATGAAGAAATTCATGTGCTCAACACAACATCTAATAAAAAGAGTAAGAAAAACTCCTACAGGAAAGGATCATTTAAAAAGAAAAGAAATTCCTATGGAAAAGGATCTTCCAAGAAGTACAATGTTTTAGATGTGATCAATATGGCCACTATGCAATGAAGAGCCCTGACAGATCAAAACAACAAGCATCCTTTGCTAAAGTACGAAAGTCAAATTCAGAGCATGAATCTGAGAACTTTGTGTTCTATTCAGCCTTATCTAGTCAAGTATCTAACAACACCCACAACTGGGTAATTGATAGTGGTTCCACTAGACATATCACAGGGTTCAAAGAACACTTAGACACTATGACTGAAAAGACTGGTGAAGAAGTAACCATTGGGGATGATTCTGCACACCCTCTAAAAGGGGTTGGAGCTTGCTCCATCAAATTGAAATCTGGTCTCTCCCTTCAACTCACTGGAGTTTTATTTGTACCTGGAATAAAGAGGAATCTAATATCCATCTCTGCCCTCGAAGACAATGGATATAGAGTTACCTTTATGGATGGGAAAGTTATAGAATGGCCTAAGAACTCAACTATCAAGAAAGCCCAAACCATAGGTATAAGACAAGGGTATCATTACAAATGATGCATTGAGGTTAAGCAAGCCCTTACCCTTGATACTTTTGATTTAAATGAAATTTGGCATAGAAGATTCAGACACATTCATTTTTGTGCCCTACCTTCTATGGAAAAACTTGTAACAGGATTACCTAGGTTAAAACCATCTCATGAAGGAACTTGTAAAGGTTGTGCCCTAGGAAATAATACAAAGGGATCCTTTCACAATAGCTTGAGTAAAACCCAAAATAGAATTGGTTCACTCTGATTTATATGGACCCGTGTCTGTACCTTCCAAGGCAAGCTTTCTATACTGTCATATTTATAGATGACTTCTCTAAGAAGACCTGGATTTATTTCCTTAAGCGTAAAGAGTCAATAGAAATCCTTTTAAGGACAGACAATGGGAAAGAATACACCTCTGAAATTTTTAAGGAATTTTCCATGAGTGTTGGGATTAAGAGGGAGTTTACAATAGCCTACAACCCTCAACAAAATGGGGTTGCTGAAAGGAAAAATAGAACCATTGTAGAAGCTGCTACAGCAATGTTGCTTGACTAGAACATTGAAACTTCATTATGGGCAGAAGCCTCTACAACTGTTGTCTACATTCAAAATAGATGTCCTCATTCTCATCCAGATAACAAAACTCCTGAAGAAGCTTTTACTGGCATAAAACTCGATATTAGTCATTTTAGGAATTTTGGTTGCCCTGTCTATATTCATGTGCCTAAAGAGAAGAGATTCAAACAAGAACCTTCCAGAGAGAAAAGGGGTATTTGTGGGATATAGAGAAACCTCCAAGGCCTACAGGATATTCATACCCAGGCAAAAACAAATTGAATTGAGCAGAGATGTCATCTTTGAAGAAGACATTGCATTCAAAAGGGCAAGAAGTTCTAGTGAGATAGAAACCTATTCCCCTAGAGTATTAGAAGTGGAACCTGCTCCTGAGATTCAGAGGGAGTATCCTGAGGAAATGCCAAATGAACTTCAATCTACTTCAGATGAGAATACAAATGACAACAGTAGAAAGAGGCCACTTTGGGCTAGAAAGATGATCAAAGAAGCCGAGAATCATGCAGCACCCAAAGGAACATTTAGGGAGAGTAAAAGACCCAAACGATTCTCGATTTATGTTGCTCTAAAGAATAACATCATAAATTCAGAACCTGTCAATCTTATAGAAGCCTTCAGACATCAAGTATGGAAGGACGCAATGACAGAAGAATATTAGTCCATTCTAAAGAATGATGTATGGGATATAGTGCCTAGACCAAAAGAGAAATTTGTGGTCTTTTCTAAATGGCTCTTGAAAATCAAGCATGCTGCCGATGGCAGTATAGAAAAACATAAGGCATGTTTTGTGGCAAGAGGTTTTTCACAAAAGGAAGGCATTGATTATGAATAAACATTTGCACTTGTTGCCCGTTACACATATGTGAGAGCAATGTTAGCCATTGCTACAACTAAAGGCTGGAAGATCCACCAAATGGACAAGAAAACTGCCTTCCTAAATGGAACCATTGAAAAGGAAGTCTATCTAGAACAGCCTGAAGGTTTTGTGATACATAAAGTTGGCTCACATGTATGCAAACTAAAGAAAGCTCTCTATGGACTTAAACAGGCTCCCAAGGCCTGGTATGAAAGAATTGACAGCTACCTCTTGGGACTAGGATTTTCCAAGAATGATGCAAACCCAAATCTTTACTTTAAGGTAATCAAAGGTGATATGTTAATAATTATTTTATATGTTGATGACCTGTTGATAACAGGAGAAGATCACCTCATTGCTCAAGCAAAGAAGGATCTAACTTCAGAATTTGACATGAAAGACTTGGGCATTTTACACTACTTCCTAGGTTTGGAAGTATGGCAGAAATCAGATGGCATTATACTAAACCAAGGAAAGTATACTATTGATATTCTGAAGAGATTTGGAATGTTGGACTGTAGCCCATGTCTACACCTATGGAAACCAACCTTCACAAACTGAAAGAAGCAACAACAGAATCCAAGTGTGCAGATTCAACCCTATATAGACAAATGATTGGATCCTTGATGTACCTGGTTAAAACCAAACCTGATATTTGCTATGCAGTGAATAATCTTAGCCAATTCATGTGTGAGCCAAAGGAAATTCACCTTATGGTTGTGAAACATATATTGAGATATCTTCAAGGCACTATTGGATATGGCCTTCTTTACAAAAATGACCAACTAGATCTACATGCGTACTCTGATTCAGATTGGGCTAGAAGTGTAAACGATCGGAAAAGCACATCAGGATGTTGCTTCAATTTAGGATCGACTATGATCTCTTGGATCCGTAGAAAACAGTCTTCAGTAGCACAAAGCTCGACAGAAGCTGAATACATTGCAGCCTCTATGGGGGCAAAAGAAGCAGTTTGGCTTCGAAAATTGCTTGTGGGACTCTTTGGTGAGCCCTTAAATCCTACAATCATTCATTGTGATAATCAGAGTTGCATCAAACTCTCTGTAAATCCTGTATTCCATGATAGATTTAAGCAGATTGAGATCCCCTACCATTATGTAAGAGACATGGTAGAAAGGAATGTGATCCAGTTGGAGTATATTAGTACAAATGATCAAACAACAGACATTCTCACCAAACCTCTCTCCCGAATCAAGGTAGAACACTTCAGGAAGAAACTTGGTATGGTTGAAATGTAATTTGATATTATGTTTGAAATTCATATTGTTTATAAGTTGTACTAATATATTTAAAGATGTTTAATGTGTAAACTCTTTTGTCATGTGTGTGACTCCATGACCTTATGGGCCTGCTCCCCCTATGTACATTATTGAAAGATGACGATCTTTCTAATAATGAACACTTGTATATGACATTGTAAAGTGACGACTCTACAATGATGAGTTGAACTATCATGATAGATATCATGTGACTTGATATCTGTGGACATATCATGATAGTATCTCTTGGACACTTTGATGGATATCATGGGACTTGATGTCATTCGAAGATCATTGTGATCCTTAAGAGATAATCATGGTGGATAATTATATATCCGTGGATATGCCATGAATTATTATAGTAGACATCATGTGACTTGATGTCAGTGCACATACCATAATGAAGATGTGATTATGAGGAATATCATGTGACTTGACAATATTGAGAAAACATATCATATCTTCGATATCACGTGTGAAGGTAATATCTCCACTTATTTGATTTGGAATATCTTCCCTAGCTAAGAGGGAGTGTTGATTTAAGATAGCATCAATCAGATATAAATGATGATTGCATTTATGCATCATCATCATTTATATTTGATCGACCTGCTCTTAAAATATAAATGCCTTCAAATAAGTTAGTCAAAACTTGAGATGATGATGATCGAAATTTGCAATAAGTAAAATTGGAATTCATATATATAATCGCTGTTTTATTTATACACACATTAGTCTATGTGTAAACTACCGAATGTCTTCGGTTAGTTAAGGAGTCTACACATGCCCGAGAGACATGTCCTCTCATGAGACGCATCTCTTCTTGAGGCGTGTCTCCATCCTATAAATGGTGACTCATTCTTTGATATGCAAACATCGAAATCAATAAATGTTCTGCAATCAGCACATTCGAAAGATAAAGAAGAAAATCTGACTTAGAATTCTTACACAAAAAATCAGTCTTAGAATTTCCATAGGTTTCTTAGGATCCAAATTTGATAAGATTTGATTACATTTACATAGACATAGATAAATTTTATAATGAATAATATGCAATGAATAAAGAATATATATGAATAAGGAAAGAATAATTATATAAACATATATATATGAATACTAATGGATATAAGTAAAAGAATAATTATATATATATATATATCTATATATGAGTATGCAATAATGATAGTTATAAGTAATGATTACTCTTTAATATAAACATAAGTAGATTATGTATATTTATGAATTGTCCTCATCCTATGATCAATTCAGTATAAGGTTGAAGGAGACGAGTAAGGAATCAAAAAATGTGGAGAGATACAACTCAGGTGAGACTACTCACTTAGCTTTAATAGTTAATTTCCTCAATCTGACATAATGATGCTGCATAAACCCTTGACCCAGGCTCCAATCGATCTGTGTATTATTGAAAATAATATCCAGTCTTTATTCATTAAAATATATAAGTGCTTATGACATGTTTTGAAACCATCCCTCCTTGATAGATCATATTTGGAAATAGATTCTTGGCATTGATATTTGGCATTAGATTTGGCGGACTATGTAGTCCTTGAACAGATATGGACCATAATTGTTTACCTTTTTCAGAACTGGTTCTAATGATGCTTGATCTACATTTATGTTTGATTGAAGTTTGAATTTCACAAGATTGCAATTCTACCGAACTAATGCTAGAACTGTAGGCTATATTGAATTACATCATGGATCAAATGGATATAATGAACATATAGATATGGATGTTGCTTAATTTAGTTCTGCATTCTGTTATATTTACTCATGCACTTTGTTATTTCATCATGTTGCATTGTATACTCTTGTTGAACTCTTCCATAGCATAATAATTGGAAATGTAAATGAATTGTGCATGACTATATATCTGTAAATTGCATCAACTGTCTTCATATCTGATTGTGAACCTACCAGGAGAGGTGAATCATGACCTTTTGTCTAAAAACCCCATCTAGGTTCCGCCCCGTTGGCCTGAAGCAAGGGTTGGGCAATCTGCTCCACTGGCCCGGTGCAAAGGTTGAGTCATGGAGGGATGGGGGTTCCACCTAGATATTCTGCCCCGTTGGCCCTAGACAAGGGTTGGGCAATAGGAGGTGGTAGACAGTTGGCCCTTAGGGATTCTCCTCTCCTAATGGGCTGAGTGACTCTTATGTTTATCAATTTGTATTTATGATTATGTCTGATTTTGGATATTTATATATTGATGCAAACAGGTATGTTGTTAATGTGATGAATACAAATTCCAATCTAGGGTTATTGTATAAAAGGGACATTCATTTGGAAGGAAGAAACCCTAAACCTAATCAACAAACAAATTTTAGGGCAAACAAGTGGATTTTAGGGCAAGTCTGGGTAAGGGACATTACACTTTCTCTATATCTCTATCTCTCTATCTCTATCTCCATCTTTGTTTCTCTCTTCTCTCTTTTTGTATTTCTGTCTCCCTCTCTCTATCCCTCCATTTCTATCTTTTTTTCTCTCTCTAACGCTATATATGTCTTTGTGTAGCTTCCTCTCTCCTCCTTTGTTTCATTTTCTCCCTCTCTTGAACTCTATAACTTTTAATTATATTTTTTAAGTTTGAAATTCGTTTTAATATTTAATAATATTAAAAATTAAAAAATAGATTTATTTTACAATAATTAAACTTGTAATAAGACAAATAATTATAAACTAAATTAATTCTAATAATTTGTAATTATTATTTGTAATTTCATAAAAAGACATAATAAAATTAAAATAAATTTCAAATTTAAATCTACATTAAAAATTAAAATAGAATAAGATAAATGCAAAGTCAAAATATGTCAAGATCCAAATATTAATAAACATCATAATTTAAAAGTAATATGTTACACCCCAGAAATTGTATAGTTACTATTTTAGTAATGCTTAGAGCATTCTGATTGTAAGGAGAATTTTGAATGAATAAAATATGTTGAACCTTGTTATCAATTTGAGAATCTTTTTACATGATATGATTGACTCATTCTGTATTCTTGATTGATGTTATTCTTGGATAAAACAATGCATAAAGGAGAGTAATTAGTCTTGTTTTATATTTGATTTATATATACTGCAAATGTTATGAGCAAGTAACTGTCGTGGTTTTGTGCCAATGGATGTTGGAACAGGAACTATTCCTCCAGGTGGAGGGGAAACATCACTCGAGAGAGGAACTTGGTCGGCTAACCGGTAAAGTTGATCATATGAGCATACACACACTTCACTAAGGGTTGTGGGAACTGAGTCAGATTGAGTGGTTTTAATAAGTCATCCTTAGGCTTAGGAGTTTTGGATTACTTCTTTATGCTTTATGAGTGGTGTTACGTGTTGACTGACTTACTATTTTGTGACCCTTGAATGTGAAATGTGAACTGATAAGAGTGGTATAGACAGGATGTATATGCGTATACATTTACCACTCATATGTACGTAACAACAGGTATGACATATCGATACATATGTATGATGGGCAATTATTATGCCATACACATGTGTCGACATGGCATACATACGAATACATATACATGACCGGCACATCTATAAACATATGCACACTAGCTATAATGTTGTTATAACGTTATATTGATGCCTGAAATTTACAATTAAACATATATATACATGTTTGTACAAACACGTGAAGTAAGGGTGCGCTGATTGGCCTGTAATACACGTATTTGGATAATTAAATACAAATATGTATAGATATATTTAAATGTAAATGTTGAATGTGTTTATAAATATATTTAATATTATATTTAATATAAACGTTATTATAGTTTTACCTATAATAAAATATATAAATATATCTATAGTAATATTAAATATTATATAGATATATACATATATTTAAATAAGGTAAATAAAACTATAATAGATTATATTGAATATAATGCAAAATATATAATTCATATTTTAAATAATCATTTCCTTTGAAATAATTTGACTTGTATAGTCTTTTGGCAAATAAAATACATTTACCATAAGTAAGAAAGTATTTTCGATTTCCATAGTCTATTGGGAAAATACGTTGGAAATATCATGTGAATTTAAATGGTAAAAACTATAGTCTTTTTATAAGATTTAAAACAAATGCATTTTAAAACTTTGGTTAAAGTGAAAATCGCGGATTTCCATATGAGGAAAAATGCGAACGGTAGAAATGGCCGAAATAAAGAATGGAATGAAACCACATGCAGCTCCTCCTGGCGCAAGACTTGGTCGCAATTTTATGAGACTCCATTCCGTGAAAACGTGAAGAGTTACCCGCCATTGTTCATTAATCGCGCCATTTTTGGGAGACACCTGTAGGTGTCAATCCGCCTTTCTTATCAAATGGAAGTTTGAATTTTTCTCTAAACTACTGGAAGTCAATTCACCTCTTAAAGCTATGAGTAAGTATGGAAATTCGCCACATTTCATTTTGAAATATTCAAAGAGTAGTCTTGTCATTTTACATGCCTGCAAGAGTGGAAATTGTTGGGCTGAGGACTCTATAAATAGCTGCCCAGTTCATTCATCAAGAATCACTTGCAAATTCCGAATTTTCTTTTGAGAGAAGCTGCAACTTGTCTTTGCTATATTTCATTTGTTAAAACCAAATATTGCCATTGCTGTAGAAGCATTGAGAGCCAATTTTATATATATCCCATCGCCATATCTAAGAGACTGTAGTTTTTAACGGCTGCCTTACCTTTGAAATACTCTACTCATGCTGTGAAAAGTATCTGGAAAAGACTGAGAAGGACTGTAAAGGAAGAGTAGAAGCTACTGACTGAACTCATTCGCAGCAAGGGAAACAGGCATGAGAAATGTCTTTTAATACTTCTGTCATTTGAATTAAAATGAGTTTACTTGCTTAGATTATGCTTTGTATTATATTATGAAGTAGGAAAGGAAAGTGTTAGAAAGTTTCTGTTTTCTAAGGAATTATGTTAAAATGGAATAGCTTGACTTCATAGGGAAGCTTGTTGGAATGAAAGAACTTGTTTTATAGTGAAAGCATGTTAAATTAGGAATAGTTTAATTTCATAGAAAGAGCTTGTTGAAAAGAAAAAGCTTAAATTCATAGGAAAAGCTTGTTAAAGGAATAGCATGAAAGGGAAATGTTTGAATACCTTTTAATAGAAGTTATATTATGAATTGTATTATTTAAATATTGCTTGATCTCCTTATATAAAGGAAAAAAAAGGAACTAATTATTATTTACTAGGTCGAGGACGGAATCCAATACCAAGGTAGTCTAAAGCTTTAAAGTTAAATAGGTTAACTAGGGAAAGCTATGTACTCCATGGATAAAGGATTCCATGTTAGGAGTTATCAGAGGGACCCTTGTTGACTGTATTCCATTTCTTGTTTAAGTAGTTGATGTAGGAAGTCTAGGGTGATTGACTACCCACGGAAAGGACTCAACCTATGTGTAGGATAAGACAACCTTAAGTCAAACTGAACCTGACTTAGTGCAAGTGATAGATGACCGTCAGTTTGAATACTGCCGAAACACTTTGGCCAAAGTAGTGTAGTATACCTAATGTCCACTTAGACTGTGAGACGATTACACTGTCTATTCACAGTAATCCAGGTTACATGCTAGATTGAGATTGTGAGGGCACAAGTATTTAGTTATGTAGGATTACACACTATGCTCAGTTGGTCATATAGAACCAGTTACCCAACCAATCTCTTCGTAGAAGGGAGGGCCGTCTACTTAAAAGTAAACATGTGGGGGACCGCAATATAAGTCCGTGGTTGGCGGAAAAGCACCTGAGTGATATTTCTCCTCCACAGAAGACTTCTGATGAACCAAGGTTTGAAAGGGAAGATCCTGGACAGTCTTATTCCTAGTTGCTCAAAAGCTTCCGAGCTATGATTGAAACTTGTATGATTCTTACTTTGTTATTTAATTGAAAGAAAAGAAATTATGAAATGCGTACTCTGTTATTTACTTGGAAAAGAGAATAATGATGTATTGTGTCAATTATTTCTTTATGATGAAATGTTGCATTAGAATGAAAAGAAAAGTTTATTTACTTTGTCATTATGAATATCTTTCCTCGTATCTTATTAGCGAAAGTAGAAAAAAAAATTGTTTACCTGGTTTGGGGGTTGTTACATAATAATAATAAATAATACACTTTTTAAGTTAATAAATGAGTAAATAAAAAAGTAAAACTGATTTTTAATTTATTAGAATTGAAATATTAATAAAATGTGTAACTTAAAATATGATTAAAAAAATTACAAACGATCTTAACATTAATGAAAGATAAACTATTCTAAAATATTTGACATGGTTGTGCACAAAACATTTGGCTCCCACAAACACAATGGGACGAGAAGATTTGATATATATGAGTGAATAAACTAGTAAGTGAATTGTTACATGGTCTAGCTTGATAGGTGATAATCATTTCACTTTTCCTCCAATCACTGGCTTTCATAAGTGGAATCATCATGTTACTGTCGTTACAACTATATTTATATCAGATAACCATTGCTTGCAACTTGTGGGGGAGTACTTTCAATCTTTATGTGGTTTCAATCCGCAAAGGCCACGTGGAAGGTGAAGAATTTATGGACCCGACAATTGTTCTAAAAACTTTAAATGCTTTCATTTAACTTGCCCGCATCTTGACAATACTAGGTAACAGCGGTCGAGGATTATTTGTCTTCATGGGAGGCAAAAATCTGCGAAGTAAAAAAGGCAATAAAAAGCATCAACGGAGGAAACCATTTTAATCGTCTCCAGGCAATATGAATCGTTGATCACCAATCTTAGCTTGCTCTTCTTCAGATTGGATATGCCTTCGGCGTAGATTATTTAAATAAAATTATTTTATTTACTTTGGAATATTATTTGATGATTCTTTTGATTAGCTATTTTTTATTTATGAAGAATTATTTAATTTCATTTTATGACATAGTAGGGTTTACACCTTTGTATCAAACATGACGGGAGATTCCAATGAGAATAAGTTAAAATTTTAGTTTCTTCATGAACAAAACTCATACAAAGTCTTTTCCGAAAAAACACTTGGAGGACATATTTAACGGATTAATAAATCAATTTAAAAGTGACCACTTCGTTAAAAGAGACAAAACACTTTAGAAAATATATAGGTTTTTTTCTATAAAAGTTTATATTACAATGAGGGAGTGACGAGGAATAAAGATCTAACTCTTAAGTGTGTTGACTTAGATATTATTGTTGCATACCTTGCCAAAATATCTTCAGACAAGGCAACTTGTACTTATGGCATGGCTTGTGGAAGTGGAATTGTAACTCATTACCTCCAGACCCCCATTAGGGGCACTACCCCTTGACCCCATTGGTCGTCGACTGGACGCCCATGAGAGGCATTGCCCCTTGACCATGCTAGGGACTGCCACCCTAGATCCCTACTCCCATTTTCGTTTTCTCTTTATATCTCTATGCTATTAAAATGCCTTTAAATTAAAAAATAGTAGGTTTTTCTCCTTTTTTTACATATTTTGATAATCTATTTTGTTTTCAAAATTTTCCCAATTTTTTGAAAAAATCTTATACTTTTGGTTTGCTGTTTTTTTCCCCAAAAGATTTTTGCTGCTATGGTAGAAACATTCAAGACCACCAAAATTAACTACTATTCTACTTGAGTTATTCAAATGATAGTCAAGAGGATAGAATGTTGTGCAAACAAAAATTAGCATATGTAAATAAGACAAGATTCAATATAAAATACTAGATTTTTAGGAAGGAGAAAAACCAGTTGGTAGCAGCAATTGCTCATCTACCAAATCATATTAGATTCCAAACAAACAAGTACAAAGAGTAGATACAAAAATTTGTTATCCTTATGCTTATTGTCAAGCATGGTTACAAGAATCGAACTTGCTTGGACTTGTTTGGCTGATTTTTGACTCAAACTCAACAGTTGTTTTTGATAATCACATTTTTTTGCACTCATTTGGCATTTTATATAGTGTGTTTGGCATGTTTGGTAGCATTTGGAATCATTTCCAATCACCAACAAAAGGAATGGTGAGTATTTAGCTTTTTCTACAACAGGGTGACCAATCACAAAGGGAGTTGAGTCTAGGTCTCTAGGACTCGCTCAAGCCTATTTGCCTTGGAACTTGCTGAGTTTAGGTGAGTTTGAGCGAGTCTTGTATCTTTTGTCAAGTTGTCGATCCTTAGTACAACAAAGTTATCCTTAATCTGATTACTACAACACTCTCACAAGCCTTTGATAATGTGAATAGCAATCTCCACATATTGTTAAAGGTGTTAGAAGATCCTAACTGTTCTCTGAAAGGTGTTCTTGCTCAAAACTGGAAGAGATTGGGTCATTACAAATCATTTCAAAAAAAAATTGTCATCAAGACAAAACTATCCCTTTCAATAACAGACCAGCAGTTGCAAAACTGCCACTATAGGGAAATTGGTGGATTATATTTGTTGAATCCTAAGGTGAGATTCATAACTTGCAATTCAGGAAAAACTTCATCCTGTCAAAGAACATTATTTTTTTTCAAATCCTTAATGGATCAACATAGGATACCTATATAGAAGTGGTTCCCAATGTCAACTTCCTATAGGAGAAGAGATGGCAGACCCTCTTATTCCATGAGACAAGTGATTTGTTTCAACATGTTATTGGTGAGAGCACACCCTTGGCTAGCCGAGGGGATTCCTCAAGCCATATGACTAATGATACTAGAAAAGGTCATGTTGAATGATGCTGATGCTATTTGCACTACACAAGAAATGCTCAACATAGAAATCCAACTTGGTGCTAATCATTTGTAGAGGAGAATTCCCAAGTGACTTGGATGCAATGTTGATGAATGTCCTCTCTAACAATTTTATTAATGATCTCTTTTGAAGGGAGAAAGCGAGGAGGTGCATTTAAGTAACACCTAAATGGAGGAATACAATAGAGATGTCAATGGATTGAAGGAGCAGACTAGTCTCAAAGTATCACAACACCAGAATCTAGTGAAGAGGCAATCCTATTTTATGAACAAACTGCCAAGAACTGGTATCTTTCATGGACTAAAGATGAATCACCCAAGGGTTTGAGTCTGTGGATATAGAAAGTGATCTTGAATACACATTCAAGGAGAAGCTATTGGGTGGTTTTCTCTGTCTAAGACTCTAAATGATGAACTGAGAAGCCATATGTTGCAACTAAGCATACACTAAAGCATGAGATTGTGGACCCCATCTATACAAGCACAACAAGAAGACCTCAATCTAGGACATCAAATCTCAAAACCATAAAAATAGTAGGCTTAATAACTGCATTGAAGGGATATCCTAGAATATGCATATGAAAACACTATCACTCCAAGAATGAAAGTGAGGTATATCCCTTACAAAGATGCATTTAAGAGGCGTGTTTCAAACGGAAAGATGGTCCACTGAACTTCATTCTGAAAAAATAAGTATAAGCCTTAGTTATTTCGACAGGCTGTCAGTCAGAAAAACTTAAACTTGGATAAAGAACCATCGGAGCTGTTGAAGACCATGACCTTGGTTATTTGATTGTTAAGATAGGGTTTGTTTGATGGTTTCATAACAGGAAAGACATCTAAGACCATGCTAGATCTTTATGTCTAGTTTTCTTCGAATATAGATATCATCCACATCAATCAGTGCCGATTTCTTTAAATAAGCACTATTACAATACCCAATGCCTAATCAACCTTTGGTTACTAGAAACATACACCAAACAAAGATAAAATAGGTCAGAGCTGTATAAACAAAGATCACAATTAAATTTAGAATGCTAGTCAACTTAAAGGCAATAGCATCCTCATAAAGCTCCTTTACTTGCTTGTATAATATTCCTTAGTCAAGGACCAATCTTAGAAGCACACAACTAGCGAGAAGGGACTAACAGAAAAAATAGATAAATAACCATCACAAGAAACACAATAATTTTAAATACAAGGAATTGATATATTTTGTACATCTTAAAAAGTTGGAATTATTGCTATAATGCAATGAGAAGTATAACCAGTAATGCACATTTAAAATTTGACAAAGATCAAGCCATAAGAGTAGTTAACAGTCCGAAATGTTTTGAATCAAGGATGCTTGTTTTTAGTGGCATACCTCGAAGAAGGCTTTGCTTTCTTCAATTTCTTCTATTACTTCATTTGTAGATTGATTTATTATACTGTACTTCTCCGGATCTATTGCCCGAATACTGACAGCATAGGAAGGGTGTTTCTGATCATCAAAAAATAAGCCAAATTCAATATGTATTTTGTAGTCTACAAACAAATATTTGAATTATTATATTGGTGACTACAAGAAGTACATACTACAAAAACTGACACAAGTAGTGTACAATGCATAATAAGAAAAACAAAACAGATGGCTACCTCCTGGCCAATGTAGCGTAAAGATTCATCATTTGGTACGCCATTGGAATGCCTACTTAAATATCCTTTCTGGGTAAGATCCAAAATAGCGTCACGTAATACAGAGCCAAAATACTCCTCATCATGTTCCAC
The DNA here is from genome assembly GCA_007115665.2 of Sequoiadendron giganteum. NCBI lineage: Eukaryota > Viridiplantae > Streptophyta > Pinopsida > Cupressales > Cupressaceae > Sequoiadendron > Sequoiadendron giganteum. The sequence continues at coordinate 502,792,280 of CM021103.1, forward strand.
GTGAATAGGGTATTCCAAAGCAGCACAAGCTAGATGTTGTTTTACCACCTTTATCATATCACAATCCAAAGTTCAAAAGAAAGAATTCGCAATGCAAAATGAATGCATAATATAACTAAGCATAAGTCATGCATGACAAATATGATTTGTCGTTTTAGTTGTCCTTTCCAGTATATGTTATAATCACTATATGAAGGATCTGGATTTAGTACATCACCTAAACTAATTCAAATTTTGTTTTGAATAATAACCTGTTTATTATGAGCATCTACTTGGCAATGTTCAATTTGTCTTGAGAAAAGTTTATTAGGGTATCTCATGAAGTGTTGATCTAGTGGTCCTTCAAATGCCACATAAATAGACAAGGAAGGCTTTTCCCTCCTCCCTGCTCTGCCAGATTGCTGCCACAAACTGTAATCAAATATAAAAGTTGAATTACAAAATATTCTCAATTGGTATTTAAGACATGAACCAAAAACAATGGAGTTACAATTCACAATTAATAAGATATAATTTCTCTGAGAATTAGCCCCTAAAAAACTTATCAAATTACTAACCTTGCAACACTTCCTGGGAAGCCAAGGTGCAAGGTTGCATCAAGGTTACCCACATCAATTCCAAGCTCTAAAGCATTTGTTGCTGCAACTCCTCGAAGGTTTCCTCCAAAGAGATCACTCTCAATCTTTCTTCTATCCTGTTAATCGAGTGCACTGGTAATTATGTCAACACAAAAGTACAAAAATCTCCAGAAATGTGAACAACAGCAACATTCAAGCAGTTTTCATTGAATTCATTATTCTCAAAATCTAGAGGAAACCAAACCATATAACTATCCACAGCTGACCTTTCCTATTTATTTTTCTTTTATCCCTTCTTTTGACTTAGCAGGACTGTTGGTGTTAGGAAGAATCAATAGAGCATGGCTAATTGAAAGAGAAATATGTAAAGTGTTTGTTCTACAGTTGACAACTGGATAGCAGAACTTGGTGATTTACAAATTAAACAGGTTCCCTGGCTCAGCCCATATGTTTTGTTATTTGTTGTTATATAATTATTAGAACTAATCTGAACAGGCCATATAAATGTAGAAATAAGTACACTAGGATTGCTAGGGATAATCTCATCTGTGGTCATTGGCATTTGCTTGTGGGAAAGTGTCCCTTCCAACTGGACTATAAGCTCAATCATCCTGAATTGCCCAAGCTAGCTAGTGTGATCATTTTATTCACTTTCCGGATTGAGCATTGTGTTCATTCTACTGATTCAAGGATGAAAACACTTGGCTGTTTTCAAAAATCTTTGAAGACAAAAATATTCTTGGATTTCCATTTTGGAGGTGAGGACAAAAACCCTCATTCTCTAGCATTGGCAATTCCATAATTGGAACTGCATGGTGGACTGAATTGGAGATTTGTGTGTTATTTTCAGGTTTGGTGAAGGCTATTTGCAAGTAAGTCATCATCCACCTTGAGCGCCACATTCTAGAGAGTTTCCACAATCATCCATTGGCAGATTTATTGCTGTTGTTGATACACTTTGCACTCTTAGAGGCTGCCAAGAAGGGCAAACCCGCAGATTATCATTTCCCATAAAGAGTGATCCACATTGGCATGCATTAGTATGGAGTGATCTGCATTTTGAGCAAGGATGAAACCCTTTTTGGAGCAAACCAAACGTTGACATCATCATTCATGTACTAGGGCTGCGATTTGCATTGGCATAGCAATTTGACAACTTTTTGAAGGCAATCAACGTTGGCATGACATTTATGACATATTTTGAGGGGCGATCAGCCTGTGGACACTTTCCTTCACATCCTGGGGTGGCAATAAGTACTTTTATCCAATTTCATCATCCTAATTGGGGCAATCTGCATTTGGGCTTGAATTTTAGATCAGATCTACATGAGGCCTTTGGAAGCTAGCTTAGCTTCTACATCTAGTCCCAGCCGGCAACATTCATTCCCAGCCTTGCCACAATACCAGCATTTTGGAGGGTTATATCAGACATTTACAGTGTTTTACCTGACTTCGGGAGTCTTAGTAAATCATTTGGAGTGCTCTACCAGCAGCCATATTGCATAAATTTTGTCATTGTTCACTTGTGAGTTTATTTGGGAAAGTTTGTAATTTTGAAAACTAATTCCCAACTTAAATATTAGTATTGTAATTGTTTTTCCATATTACAATTTAATAAAATCAATGGTGTTGCTGCTGTCATATTGATTGCAAATTAGATCTGAGCGTAATTCAGGCTTGTTTGAGGTTTTTGTGAAGTTTCCAGCTTGGTAGTTGTAATCAATATTTATATTACAATTGTCAATTGTTGTTCCAGTGGTGTTTGATTTCAGAAAAATCAGAAACATACAAAAAATTAGAAAATAGTAAAAATTACAAAAAGAGGACATTACAGCAATAGTGATAAGGTTGGACAATAAGAGCTTTTCCTAGGAGTGATAAGGAAAAAGTTATAACCTCAAAACAAATGAAAGACTGATCTCAGATTTTTTTGCAGATTTGGTCATCAAGCCACATCAAAGAAGACTTTTGTGTGGTCATATTGCACATCAATGTCAAGTATAGACAAGCTCAAAACCAATTTTCACTTGAATGATATCAATGGAGGCATATATTGCTTCAAATGACATTTGGTGAAAGAGCCAAAGTGTGACACCACTGCTTGCCAAAAGTCCTCTACAAACATCACATCTCAAGTGCAACAAACTCTTCAAGCAATTTATGATAGTAAAGCTAAAAGGGCAAGAACTGGAACAAAAGTGGCTTCTAATTGTGTAGATGGTAGGGACAATTATTTGGATGAGGTCGTTGGTGTACAACAATCTTTGAGGGAGTCTCAACCAACACCTACTTCTACAACATGCAACCCAAAAATGGATGGAGGAAACATTAATTCTTTCTTTGCACCTCATACTTCATGAGGATCACAAACCAATATGGAGAATTTAGGATGGAGGAAGAACATCCATAAATAGGTGAAAAAGAAATCGCAAATTTTTGGTTAAACTCTAGCCTGCCATTCCATGTTGCCAAGTCTCCATACTAGCAAGGTATGCTAGATATTATTACAATTGAAAGTTCTAGGTTCAAAGCGCCATCGTAAGAGACATTGAGGGTTGATATGCTCAATGATGCGATACAAGGTGTTAAGGATGTTGTTAATGAGCATCGATTAGAGTGGGCTTAGCCTAAATGCACCATAATGTCAAATGGGGGGACAAATTGTCAATTTCCTTGTCTCTTATGATATAGGTATAATCTTTTTGAAATCCATGGATGAACCAAATAGGATCAAGTCCATGTTTGCACTATTTATTTTGTTTGACAAGATGGTCATAGATGAAGGGCCACAAAATGTGGTTCAAATTATTATAGACAATGCTAATACTTGTGTTGTTGCTAGGAGACTCTTAATAGATAAGTATCCATCTATGTTTTTTCCCCATGCACGACACACTACCTTCATCTAACCCTAGAGGACATTGGAAAGCTTGAAAGTGGTTAAGAAGGTATTGCAAAAGGCTCACACTGTTACCAAGTTCATCCACAATTACACGAGGGTGTTGTCTATGATTCACTTTTTCACAAAGGAAAAAGAGCTAATTCGACCAAGGGTAACAAGATTTTCTACACACTTCCTTGCATTGTAGACTCTTTGTCAACAAAAATAAATTTGAAGCGAGTGTTTGTTTCAAATGAGTAGATTGAGTTTGACTTCATCAATCAAATGGATGACATAATAGTGGCAAAGTACATTTTTTCTACAAATTTTTGGGATGCAGCGAAACAAGTGGTCAAATTTGAGACGATTGGATTGGGAGAAATCCCCCATGGGCTATTTGTATGAGGCCATGGATAGAGCCAAGGAAGTGATGAGGTGTAGGATGGAAAATAACAAGGACAAGTACATATGATTGTCGAATATAATTTATAAAAGATGGGATCAACATATGCACTCCCATCCCCATGCCACTAGCTATTATCTGAATTTGTCGCTGTCCTATAGTGTCCCATTCAAATATGATGCTAAGGTCACACAAGGCCTACTCATGTGCATGAAAAAAATGCTTCCTACCCCAACAAAGTTGAATGAAATTTTCACAAAGCTGCCAATATACAAGTAGGCATGGGGTTTTCTCTCAAATATGATTCTTGTGCAAGGTAGGAAGATATTTAAACCAAGTAGACACTTTAAAATTTTGACAATCTCTCTCTACTATAAACATGTACATTAAAGAACTTACATGATATCAACTCGAACCAATTTGTGTTTATTAGCACAATGGTGGGACTTTTGTGGCCAAGAAGCCAAAATCTTCAATGGACGGCAATGTGCATTTTGAGCGAACCATACAATTCATCTACTTGTGAATGTACTTGGAGTGCTTTTGAACACATACATTCTGAAAAACACAACTGTCTTGTTGTAATATTCCCCTGCACTAAACACAACTGTCTTGTAATATTCACATCTTTTATGATGAAATCCTTATAGTTTTGGTCTTCCTTGTTCATAAGGGTTTTTCTTTCTTATTTCATGACTAAAACCTTAGTTCTTTTGTGCTTTCGCCCTTTGCATATGTCACTACTATATTCTTCAATTCTAATGTTGAATAGATTTTTCAATTTCTTTCACATAAGTTTATAGTGTGATCCATTAAAAGTCATAGTCTTATCGACCCTTCACTTTCTCTTACCGGTAATTGCCTACACCTAGTTTATTCCCTGTGTTTCACAATTTCAATCACATTATGGCTTTAAGTTCACGTTGGTGTTCATGTGTCATTTCTTATTGCATTGTGAGGGTCCTTCACATCACAATTTTCATATGATGTCTAGTGCTAAAACAACAAGATAGCAATATCATACCATGTGTCCTTGAATTAAGAGTTGCACCTACCAGTTCATACAGTGTTGTATTTTCTCTATGCTAAGTTGTCTTATGATTGGCCCATTAATGCTTACTATGTGCCTCATGGAGTAATTGCAAAATGTTTTGTTGGCTTGTTCTAGTTGGTGACATTCTATTGCATTGTAGAACTCCTTCACATCAAGGTTATGAAGGTGGACCCCACTTACACTCCCGCAATGGCTTTGTCTCTTCTAAGGAAATGTTGATTTGGTTTCCAATTGGTAGTATCATAGAAGAAAGACAAATGGCAAATAATCATTGCATCGCAAAGGCTCTTTGCATCATGATTTTGAATGTGGGTTCCACCATTGATGGAAGACTCGGTGAGTTCGAGCCAAATCCCACAGGTGTATATAAAGCACAAATCAGCTCAAAAAGTGAACCAAAAACATTCAAACACAGCTCCAAAATAGGCATTGACCTCTACAATACCCTCCAACGTATTTTTTGTGTTCAAACCATAGAAGCAGAAATCTGCAAAAAATCCCGATTAATCACGATTTTTAAAAAATCTGCAGGCTGGACAATTTTTTGAAAAAATCTGACTTTTTGGTCAACGATTTTTTCCCATTTAAAACTGCAAATTCGCAAAAAAAATGCATTTAAAACCCTACAAAAAAATGCAAATAGAATCGTGTTGATTTTCACGTGAAAAAAAAATGATGAGGCCATAGCTTGTTGCTTACTATTATGCTTTGATAGATTTTTTCCAAGCATCGCTTGTTCGAAAGCACCTGTTTTAGGCTTTTAGCCATAGCAGCAAGGCAGTAAACTGTTTGATAAAATACTTTGGTGGACATGTATGAAAAATGTGGTAGCATAGACAAGGCAGTGAACTGTTTGAAAAAATGCCTCAAAGAAATGCGGTCTCATGGTGATGGCATGACCACCAAACAGTTTACTGCCTTGTCTATGGCTTGTCATGGCCTTCCATCACCATGAGACCACACTTCTTTGAGGCATTTTTCCAAACAGTTCACTGCCTTGTCTATGCTATTGCTTACTGCTTTGACAGATTTTTTTCAAGCATTCATAGCTTGTTCAAAAGCACCTGTTTTAGACTTTTAGCCATAGCAGCAAGGCAGTGAACTGTTTGATAAAATACTTTGGTATACATGTATGAAAAATGTCGTAGCATAGATAAGGCAATGACCTATTTGAAAAATGCAAGTGAACTGTTTGATAAAATACTTTGGTATACATGTATGAAAAATGTCGTAGCACAGATAAGGCAATGAACTATTTGAAAAAATGCCTCAAAGAAATGTAATCTCATGGTGATGGCATTCCATCACCATGAGACCACATTTCTTTGAGGCATTTTTAAAAACAGTTCACTACCTTGTCTATGCTATTGCTTACTACTATGCTTTGATAGATTTTTTCCAAGCATCCATAGCTTGTTCGAAAGCACCTATTTCAGGCCTTTAGCCATAGCAGCAAGGCAGTGAACTGTTTGATAAAATCCTTTGGTAGACATGTATGAAAAATGTGGTAGCATAGACAAGGCAATGAATTGTGTGAAAAAATGCCTCAAAGAAATGTGGTCTCATGCATTTCTTTGAGGTGACATTCCATCACCATGAGTCCACATTTCTTTGAGGCATTGTTTCAAACAGTTCACTGCCTTGTCTATGGCTTGTCATGGCATTCCATCACCATGAGACCACATTTCTTTCAGGCATTTTTTCAAACAGTTCACTGCCTTATCTATGCTATTGCTTACTATTATGCTTTGATAGATTTTTTCCAAGCATCCTTAGCTTGTTTGAAAGCACCTGTTTTAGGCTTTTAGCCATAGCAGCAAGGCAATGAGCTGCTTGATAAAATGTATGAAAAATTTTGTACCATAGACAATGCAATGAACTGTTTGAAAAAATGTGGTCTCATGGAATGCCATGACAAGCTAATGCAATTGGCAGCTGCTCCTAGTTATTAGTTATGCAATATGAAGTAATTGGATAATTGCTTAGGTTGACTTTGTAAGAAACTATATTGTAATTGAAACTTTCTCATCTATTAGCATCTAATTATTAGTTATGCAATGTGAAGTAATGCTTTGAGTTTGAAAGATGTGCAATGCAATGAATGTAATCAGCGATATGAATATAAATTACAAAAATCTATTTTCTACAACTCATTAGTTAAACTCTCTATTTTATTTGCTCTCTATATCTCTATGCTATGGAAATGGCTTTCAAATTTTTTAAAAACAGTTTTTATCTCTTGTTCTACAATTTTCTACGTTTTTTTTTAGTCCGATTTTTTCAAAAAATCTTATACTTTTGGTTTGCCGATTTTTTCCCCAAAAGATTTTTGCTGCTATGGTTCAAACACAGCATTCACAACATTTTGGCATCTAGGAGAGAAGATCAAAAAACGTTTTAGGCAAATTTTGAAGGAAAATTTGAAGCACGGGTCAGTTTTCTTTTTGTCTTTTGTTTCTTTTAAACATTTTTCTTAATTTTGACTGCAAAATCCAACATCTAGGTCAAAAAAAAATCATCATAGGCTAAAACTAAGTAGTTTTTTTGTGTTTAAATTCCAAAAAGTTGGATTCATCACAATTTTTTGATGATTTTTTCTGATTTTTTAAATGAATTCACTGTTTTTTGCATACACAACTTATTTTTTTGATTTTGACTTTTTCTTTTGCAAAAAAACGTTTAAAATCTTTAGATTGTATTAAATTTTTACTGATTTAAACTAATTTTATGCTGATTTTTAATGATTTATGTTGAATTTAGGTTAATTTATTTAATTTAAAAATTAAAATGTTGTGCTTTCACTTTGTATGTGTATGTTAAGTACATCATATAATCACAAATAGAGAAGCTTTTGGCTCAGCTTCAGCCTCAAACTCCACCCAATCGGTGTTAGAATATTGTCACTGATGTCAAAGCGAATGAATGAAGTAGTTGTCAAAGGCGTATGGATGATTGGCAAGGTAGTTGTCATTGATGTCAAAGGATAAAGAACATCACATGAAGGAGAAAGGCCAATGGCCACAAATCGACATATGTATATTAACCAAGTATTGGCATTTATGCTGGTTAAGACAAAGACAAGTTTAAGACAAGTATTGGCATATATTCTAAGATATATATAAATGTAATTAAGATCGCCCAAACTAGTCTCTTTATTCTGGCCAACTTTGTAACCATCCTTGCGGAAAGATTTGAAATAAGTTTATGATTAGTAAGGCAGTGATGAGGTTAAATTATCTAAGGTTGACTTCATGCTGTCCAACTACAATAAGGGGAAGCAGAGATTAATATGCTGGCCGACAATATGTTGGTTATTAAGTTCAAAATTAAATGTAAAAAGGGGTGATCAAAGACAGAAAAACATATTGATATAAGGCAGCAATCCCATCTACCATATAAAGCAGTGATTATTTGATGAATTAAGACAGCCAATTATTACATGTTACGAGGTGGAAGTATTAAGGGAGCAGCAATTATCATATGAAGGTATAAGCAGTGATTTCATTTGAACTAGTATGAATGAAAAGTAACTCTAAATTAGTAGATCTGTCTCTTCAATCAAGTCACTTTCCTTGGTAAATCTATAAAAGAGGTTTGTGAAATTAATTTGAAGTGAGTTTAGTTGTGTGAGAAAAAGAAGGATACAGATCTGCATATAAGAGAAAAGTTAATGCAAATATAGAAGAGAGGTTAATGCAAATATATAAAAAAGAATATGTGCAGATATAATTGAGGAAGAGAATACAAAAGGGAGATCATCAAAGGAAGATTTGAAAGAGGTATATGCAGACCTGATAGAGATTGGATGAGACATGTGGAAGAAAGATTTGAGAAGAGAATCTTGTAAATATTCAGTGGTACACGAGGACTTGTCCCCTGTCCTTTTGGCCCCCATACTCGTACCTGAGATGTTTCGAGGATAAGGGATGTTTCCCAAGCGTCCCCAAAATGTTTCCTTTTGTTTTGGAATGTCCCCGATTGGAGGAAACGTACCAGGGACAACTAGGGGACGGTCAAGGGACGCCCAAGCGTCCCTCGACTGTCACAGGGATGGCCAACCGTCCCCTATTTTCCAGCAGCCTTAAAACATAAAAAAAATGTCCAAAATTAAAAAAAGTTTTTTTTAATGCTTTTCTATGTGGACCCCACACCCTCCCAACCCTAATATGGTAACTTAAAACTTCATTTGACAGCCATTTGACCTCATTTTAACTTGCCAAAAAAAAAAAATTGCAGCTAAGAGCAAAGTGAGAAGAGAAAGAGGAGGGTTTGAAGGAGCTGTTTCGAAAGAAAAACTAGCATCTAGTAGGAAAAAAAGAGAGCATTAAGGCAAAAACCAGCAAGAGAAGTGAAAGAGGTAAGTTATTCTTCCATTATTTCTCCTTTTTTGCCATTTTTTTTCTAAGTTTAAATGATGAAATGTATGATTTTTTATATATTTTTTTTATCGGTTTGCAAAAACCAAAACAAAACAAAATGAGCAATAGTAGTGAAGGTAGTGGGCATGTTGAAAGTGGGAAGCCTCAAACAAACCCATATGAAATCCCTTCCGAAGATTTGAAACCATATGCAAAAGGCCCTTTTAATCCTAAAAAACCTCTTTTTCAATTAGCATCACGTATAGACCAAGACAAAAGGAAAAATACAAGGGGGTAGTAGATTGTGGCAATGTCACATTTGTAAAGATAAAATTTTATGGGAGCTACACAATAGACTATTCTCATCTATTAGGTTATACAGGCCATGGGGTCAAGGTTTATGAAGACATAAAAGATGTTTAGAGAGTAGAGTGTTATAGATTGCACATGGAAGCCGAAGGAAGGCCTATGGAGTAGCCAATGCTAACTCAATCCGCACATTCAGCTTCACCTATGCCCTCTATGCTTGGTAGTCCTAGTGTTGGTAGTGGTGGTAGTGGTAAGGGTGGTGTTCATGTTTCCACAACAGGGAAGAAGAAGGCTAGCATTTCTAGTGAGCAGCAAAATACAATTGCAAATATGTTCAATGTGCAAGCATGAGATGTGGCAGAGTCCTCCATTGCCAAATATTTCTATGCCCATGCCATCCAATTCCATGTAGCACGTTCTCCCTACTTCAAACAATGTTTAAAGATGTGGCAATTGTTGGTACCTCATTCACTCCCCTTGGAGAAAATAAATAACCCACTACACTCCTTGACAAAGAATATTCTAAGGTGAGTGTGGTGATGGAGGACATGAGATAGTGTTGGATTCGGACGGGTTGCTCTATTATCATGGATGGGTGGACCGATATTAGACATCGACCACTTATCAACATTATAGTCACATGTTCAGCTGGTTCATATTTCCTTAGAGCCATTGATTGTTCTGGGAAGTGCAAGGATGCAGAATTCCAATTTCATATTTTGAGAGAGGCTATAGAGGAGGTTGGGGCAGCCAATGTTGTGCAAGTGGTCACTGATTAAGCACGTTTGTGCAAATTAGCAAGTTTGATGGTTGAGACTGCTAACAAGCACATCTTTTGGACACCTTTTTGTGTTCATGCGTTGAACAACACATTGAAAGACATAGGGAAGATAGATTGAGTGCACCAAGTGGTTGTAGAGGGTAGAGACATTCAGATGTTTATTTGCAACCATCACACCTAACTTGCTCTCTTTAGGACATTTTCGAAGAAGGAATTTCTCAAGCCTGTAGAGACAAGGTATGACAGCTATTTTATTTTGTTAGAGAGGATGCTTGAGGTGCATGAGGCTCTACAGTTTATGATGGTTAATTCAAAGTGGAATAGATGGTCTATGGAAAGCACTGCAAAAGGGAGAAGCATCAAATAAAAAATTTTTGATCATACTTGGTGGACCAATGTGAGGTAAAAAAATTGTTAATTTGTTATTGATTGCTGATTTTATTAAAAAAAATTAAAATATGATTTTATTATTAATATTTTTGGAATTTTAAGTTCTAACTTGTCTTTTCTTCAAATTTTTGTTTTCAGATATATTTGCTCCATCGTTTCACCAATTGTGGATGTCATAAGATATGTTGATACAGACTCTCCAAGCCTTGGAGAGATTTATGAAACATTTGACTCCATACTTGGAAGAATGAGGAAAGCAATTTCTGATAGGGATCCTAATTCAGGATTATATGAGCAAGAAATTAAGCCCATTGTGATGCGGCGGTGGAACACTATGAACACCCCACTTCATATGGCAGCCTTTGTTCTTAATCCCAAATGGTACGTACCAAGGGTTGGTAGGATGCCTCCTTGTGATGATGATGAGGTGAAAGATGGGTTAATAAGGGCCCTTTCAAAAATGTATTCAATTGAGGAGGAGAGTCTACTTCATACACAATGGACTGACTTTTATAATCTTCGTGGTCCAACATTCGGCAAACTAAAGGCCAAGGTAGATAGAACTACACTAGTTCAAAGGGATCCTATTGGATGGTGGTCATGGCATGGGAAGGATGCACCATAATTGAGGACACTTGCTATTCGCCTCCTTTCATAGGTAATACATTAACAGAATTTGATCAGTGTTGAGCATTTATATAATCATAATTGAATGTCCTAATTAGTAAATTACTAATTTAGTTTTTGTCTCCTTTCATAGGTTGCTAGTTCCTCTACTGCAGAGAGGAATTGGTCAACATACAGCTTTATTCACTCTATCAAGAGGAATAGGCTGACCTCTAGACGGGCAGAGAAATTAGTGGTTGTGCATAGTGCTCTGCGACTCCAGGATCATCAGACTCCTGATTATCCACAGACTCCAGCATTACGATGGGATGTTGTTCCAGACAATGCTGCACAAATTGATGAGAAGGAGACACAGGAGGGATTGGTTGGAGTTCCATTAGATAAGCCAACCTCTCATATTCATAGTGGCAATGACTTAAACTCTAGGTCTGATTTTGATGCAATGTTGGTAGATGCCGAGTAGAGGCAGCCATCATACTTTCAAATTTCTATTACTATGTTTTGGACATTTGTGACTTTGTTATTTTGACATTTGTAGTGCAAACTTGTAGCCTTTGGGCATTTTATTATTTTATATCATATGCACATTGACTGTTTAACATGAATTATGGTCCATGGAAGCAATTAAATAGCTGTAGTATTAATTTGTTCAACCCTATAATGCATATGTCAATATGATTGGTGATTACATTTGCAACTTTATCAATGTTCATTGTTATGATTATCATTACTCATGAATATCTGAAATTTCCCTATATTTTCAAAATATATATATATACAAGAATTACTCACCATGATGCCAAGCCTTGTCTTGGGACCCTTGAAGAGATAAAAAGAGAGATGAATTACCAACTTGCAACTGCAGAAGGAAAAAAAATTGCAAAGGGAGAAGACAAGGGCATCCATTGCAACATCCATAGCTAGTGGTCATGGTCATCAAGTGCAACCAAAATCAGATGAAGATATGGCATCTCAAGGCATAGTGGGATCTCTACATGGTCCACGCATCCAAAGCACATCAGTCTCCACTTCATCTACTTCAAGTAGAGTGCCAACACCTACACGTATGCACACGCCAAATAGTTTTTTTGTGTCCAAAAGCACACCTAGAGCACAACCATCATTGGAAGCTACAAGGTGGAACAAATAGGTGCATGAACATGCAGATATGGTATGTGCTGATTTTTGGTACTTCAACGACATTCCTTTCAATGTGGCAAGTAGTCCTTATTGGAACAATTTGGTAGTTGCATCGACAATTGCGAGAAAAGGCTGTAAGGCACTTTCTTGTAAAGATTGGAGTGGGAGGATAGTTAATTTATACTTATAATAATTTATGTTGAATTTTAGACTAAATTTATGTTCATTAATTTAAAATAATTTATGTTGAATTTAGGCTATTTTTTGTGTTTAAAAATTAAAATTTTGTACCTTCACTTGGTAGTTGTAAGTTTCTTGTGAATGCAACCGAAAGGGCAAGGTAAATAGTGGAAGAACAAAAGAAGGAATTAAAAAACTATGGCTGCACTATTCTTTCAGATGGGTTGATGGATGGGAAAAATCGCACCGTTATCAAGTTTTTGGTAGCTTCAAATGGTGAGGTGAATTTTTTGAAATAGGTAGATGCCTCTAACAAAGTATAAAATGCAAAGACATTGTGTCTAATGTTAGAGGAAGTTGTCATAGAGGTGGGAATAGAAAATGTGGTACAAATCATAACTAATAATGCAACAACATATGCGGGAGATTGCTCCAAGACAAACATAAGAGACATTTTTGGACACCTTGCGAAGCACATTTCCTTGACCTTCTTTTGGAGGACATGGGCAAACTTGATTGGGTGACATTGGTTGTCGATGATGCAAGAAGCATAACAAAATTTGTCTATAATCACCCTTGGGTTCTCAATTTGATGAGAGATCACACCCAAGGGAAAGAGTTGTTAAGATCGAGTGTCACAAGGTTTGCATCAGTTTTCCTAACGTTGAAAAACATCATTCGTTCATTGACTTCTTTGAAATATCCCCCTTAGTTTTTTTTCAAATTTCACACAGAATAATGCACCCATTAAGATTAGCTCTGAAATATAACCAACTAAAAGGGAACCCTTCACTTTCTGATCACCAACATCCTAATGTGGGTGAGGTGAGAGCATACAGTGTAAGGGGATGGTTAGATATAAACTGGAATTACAAAGCTACAGGTGGCTTGCCGACCATTCTGAAAGTAAATGCTGAAAATGTAAATGTAGGCGGATAACTGACCATGAAGCTCTACCACTTATTCAATGGGAGCAATTATTACAATTATTTAAACTAAAACACTCAACCACTTATTCAGTGGGAGTGAAGCAAAACTGAAATATAAAATACTCAACCACTTATTCAACGGTGCTGATGTTATTGACAACCGTGGGCCTCTTACTTCCAGGCACAATTTTCTACAAGACAATAAATTAAATGTTGATTCTCTTTATTGAAGAGGTGATTCACTTAATGATTAAATAATTATTATTATTATTAATTTATTTTGGCCGACTTCTCCTTGAAATTTGTGCCACCTCTCAAGAGACGTATCTCTTGGTGGCCGACTTTGCACCATGAAGAGGTGCAACCTCTCCTATCTATTTGTATATATATGAGATCATTCATTCATGTTCATCGTTAAAGTTCATTCATCATAATTCGTATTCAAGAAGGAGTTTGTGCCTGAGCAACAGTTCATTATTTGTAGCAATAGATCGATTTCAAGGAGAAACATATTCATTTGTATTTGCATCTAGGAGAGGTGTGATTATTCTTTGTACCAAAATCGGCATTGTGTTGTGCCTGAATTGTAAGCAGATTTCTGCTCATTATTACAATATAGAAGAGATATATTTGTTGGGTTTTTCTCCCTCAAGTGGAGGGTTTTCCTAGGGTATTTGTTTTGTTTTTGTGTCTGATTTTAATTAAATTCTGAGTATTATATCTAATCATAAAAATTAACATGGTATCAGAGCGGGTCTAAGGAAAGATCTGATCAAATTTATATAATCAGCGCATTCATCCATTATTGTTCTCATCTTTCATTGCATCTATCCTTTTATCAAGATGGTGAACGGGCTCAAGATCGAAGATAGACGTGAGGGTGCATCAAAATTTGCCTCCTGGAAGTTTAGAGTGATGCTCACCTTGGAGGAAAATGAGTTAGCTAAGTTTGTGGAGGGCGAAGTTCCCGAACCAACCGAAGAGAATGAGAAGCCTCAATGGAAAAGAAATGGAACTAAGGCAAAAAGGATGTTGGTTGATTTCGTGAAAGATTACATTGTACCAATTATCTCCAAGTTGAAGACAACAAGTGAAATGTTCAAAACCTTCGAGGAAATGTATGAGTTTAATAACATGAGCAAAGCACTTGCATTGAAGCAACAACTTCATCATGTCAAGATGGCAAAAGGAGATTTTGTCATGTCCTACTTCATGAAGATCACCGAATTGAGAGATCAGCTCTCTACCATCGAGCATATTGTTGATGATAAGGATTTAGCCATGTTGGCCCTTAATGGTCTACCTAAATTTTGGGAACCATATATCCAAGGTATTAGCGCAAGATCAAAGCTACCTAGGTTTGATCGCCTGAGGGCAAATTGCATTCAAGAAGAATCAAGGTTGGCTGCAAGAGGCATTGGTCAAAGTTCTACCAATGAGGAGATTCATGTTCTTACCACTCAATCTTCGAAGAAGAAAGGAAGAGAAGGAAAGAAAGGCTACTTCAAGAGGAATAAAGATAGAAGATTTGATGGTGCTCCTCCATTTAAGAAGAAGAAGGATCTCTCCCACCTACAATGCTTCAAATGTGACAAGTTTGGTCACTATGCAAAGGATTGCCCTACTAGACCAAAACAACATGCTTCATTTGCGGATATGGATGAGATCTCTCCTCAAAAGGATTCGAGGGAATTTCTATTCTATTCTACCTTATCAAGCAATGTTCCAACAGATAACAACAATTGGTTGATTGATAGTGGTGCCTCCTATTTCACATCACTGGATTCAGAGAACATCTTTCAGATTTGGTGATGAGAGATTCAAATGTTCAAGTCATAATTGGAGATGATGCATGTTATTCTGTGAAAGGCATTGGGACCTCCACTATCCACTTAGATTCCGGCATCTCCTTGCAATTAAGTGATGTACTATTTGTACCAGGCATCAAGAGGAACCTTGTCTCTATTTCAGCCTTGGAAGATAAGGGGTATCAAGTAGCATTCTCTGAAGGAAAAGTTCTTGCATGGCCAAAGAACTCTAACATCAAGTCAGCCAGTGTAATTGGTGTTTGACAAGAATGTCTCTACAGACTTTCCACCCGTCCTCTACAAGCCTTGTTGCATGATACATCAAGTTCATGTGAGCTTTGGCATAAAAGACTTGCTCACATTCACTTTTGAGCGCTTCCAACCATGGAGAAGATGGTCACCGGCATTCCTAAACTTAGCCAAGAGCATGAAGGTACTTGCCGAGGATGCGCATTCGGTAAGAATACTAAAAGACCCTTTCATAGTAGTGAAAGTAGATCTAAGTCCATTCCAGATCTTGTTCATTCTGATTTGTGTGGTCCAATGTTTGTTACTTCTTTGAGTGGTTTCTTGTATTATGTAATTTTCATTGATGACTACTCTAGAAAGACTTGGATTTATTTCTTAAAGACTAAAGAATCTAAGGAAGTACTTGAGAGATTCAAGGAATTCAAAGCTCAAGTAGAAAGCTTCTCTGAGAAGAGGACCAAAGTTTTGAGATCTGACAACGGAGGAGAATACATCTCTGGTAGATTTCGTAACTTTTGTGTTGAAGTAGGAATTAAGAGGGAGTTTTGTGTTCCCTACAATCCACAACAAAACGGTGTAGCAAAAAGGAAGAAGAGATCTATTGTAGAAGCAGCTAAGGACATGATTCATGATCAGGATCTACAAATCTTCCTTTGGGTCGAAGCTTCTAGGACAGGGGTGTATTTTCTGAATCGAAGCCCTCGTCGTATCTTGGAGAACATGACTATTGAAGAACCTTTCACAGGTGTGAAGCCTAAAGTCAGCCATTTGAAAGTATTTGGTTGTCCTACGTATGTTCATGTCCCTAAAGAAAAAAGGACAAAGTTGGAACCATCTAGCAAAAAGGGAATATTTGTGGGCTACAATGAGTCCTCAAAAGCCTACAGGATTTACATTCCAAGCTAGAAACTGATTGAGATCAGCAGAGATGTTACATTTGAAGAAGATGTTGCATTTAGGAGATCTAAAGGCTCTCACACAAAGATAGAATATGAAGACCAAGAGTCTCCTCAAGATATGGAAGTTGACCATCCTAAGATTTAGAGGGAGACTACTGATTCTAATGAAGATGACAATCCAGTTGAGCCTTAGGAACCTATTGATGGGCCTACAAACATTGTTATTGGTCGGAAAAGACCTCTATGGGCTAGGAAAACAATGCAGGAGGCAAAGAAGTTTGCATCCCCTAGAGGAACATTCAAAGAGAGCAAAAGACCTCATAAGTTTTCAAACTATGTTGCATTGATGAGTCAAATGATTGAATTTGAGCCTTCCAGTGTTGAGGAAGCTTCAAGTCAGCAAGTATGGAAAGATGCTATGGCTGAAGAGTATCAATCTATCCTCAAGAACGATGTTTGGGACATTGTACCTAGACCAAAAGGCAAATTCGTTGTATCTTCTAAGTGGCTTTTCAAGATCAAGCATGCGGCTAATGGAAGCATTGAGAAGTACAAGGCTAGATTTGTGGCTAGGGTATTCTCCCAGGAAGAGGGGATAGACTATGAGGAAACATTTTCTCTAGTTGCTCGTTATACCTCCATCAAAACCATCATTGCCATCGCAGTAGCTAAAGGATGGAAGTTACACCAGATGGACGTGAAGACAACATTTCTAAATAGTGTAATTGAAGAAGAGGTATACATTGAGCAACCTGATGGATTTGAGGTTCATGGGAAAGAGTCTCATGTTTGCAGATTGAAGAAGGCATTGTACGGCCTTAAAAAGGCTCCACGTGCTTGGTATGAAAGGATTGATCGATACCTGTTGAGTTTGAGCTTCTCCAAGAATGATGCAGATTCTAATCTATATTTCAAGGTAATTAATGGTGAGGCCTTGATTTTGGTTCTCTATGTTGATGATGTATTTCTTACTGAAGAAGAACACCTCATTATCAAATGCAAGGAGTTGGCTTTTGAATTTGAAATAAAAGATCTTTAGTACATGCATTACTTCCTTGGTTCAGAAGTATGGCAGAGGCCTGATGAGATCATTCTAAGTCAGCGGAAGTATAAAATAGACATCTTGAAGAGATTTGGTATGATGGGTTGTAAATCCATGTCTACACCTATGGAAACAAATTTTCAGAAGTTAAAGGAGGTTGCAGCTAGTTCAGATCTAGTGGATCCCACCATGTATAGGCAAATGATTGGATCGTTGATGTATCTAGTCAATAATAGACCAGATATTTGTTATGCAATGAGTGCACTTAGTCAGTTCATGTGTGAACCAAGGCAAATACAACTAGTTGTAGCAAAGCATATCCTGAGATACTTGCGTGGCACAATTGGGTATGGCTTGAGATATTCCTTTGGTGTGGACTTGAAGCTGCATGGTTATACAGATTCTGATTGGGTAGGTTGTGTTGTTGATCAAAAGAGCACCTCTGGATGTTGTTTCAGTTTGGGGTTTGCGATGATCACTTGGTGTAGCAAGAAGCAGTCTTGAGTGGCACTGAGAACTGTAGAGGCAGAGTATACTGTAGCATGTGTGGCAACTCAAGAAGCAGAGTGGCTTCGGAAGCTCCTTGTAGGATTGTTTGGACAATCATTGGAGCCTACTATCATTCATTGTGATAATCAAAGTTGTGTGAAGCTTTCTGACAATCCAGTGTTCCATGACAGAACCAAACATGTTGAGATCAGATACCACTATATCAGAGATATGGTATTGACTATATTTCAATGCATAACAATCATTGTTGTTGCTGTTCTAAATTGCAGATTGTATTTCTCAATGTTTTCCCTCCCTTCCTTATTTTCCTTCCTTCTATTTATACCATTCAAGGTAGGTGACTCATGGGGGGAATGTATTGTTTGGTGAAAGAGGTGACTTTTCATAAAATAAATCCCTTTTGTTAGATTTAATTGCTGCCTTTATTATCACAATAATATCTATTTTTAAAATAATATATTATTACTATAATTATGATATTTCAGATTTCTATTTATTTTATTATTTTATTTTGATGTTTTATTGAACATATTTTAACATTAAAGTATAATAATAAAGCAATTTGCTAATATCTTATTATTATTTTACTATGTTCCACGGCCTTTTGGGGACGGGGACGGGGGGACGGCTGGGGACGTGTTTCCGGAACGTTTCCTAGGGAGCCATTTTTAGGGGACGATAGGGGACGGCGACATACAAAATACATATATATATATGATTTTTTCAAAATTTATTAATATATTATAGACAGAGAGAAGGAAAGAGAGAGATATGTCAATACATTAATTGATAACAACAATATCAATATATAAATAAATTGCGAGAGTAGTAGTATAACAACATAATAAAATTATAAATGTCATTAAAGCATTATAATATAAACTTTATCATAGCCAAATGTTTCAAACATGAAAATCAAAATGCTAAATACATTGTCCAACAGTCTATGAAATTAAGCCTCATTCGGGCTATGAATATCAAAAGGCTCAGAACTATCTGAGTCACTATCATCCTCTGGAATGAGTGGATCATCCAATGGTAGCCCGACCAATCCTGGTTGCACCTCATCCTCATCAATTTGCCTAACATCCTCAAGATCAACATCCCATCGTGTTGCTGGAGTCTGCCGATACTCAGTAGTCTGTCGGTCCTGAAGTCTCAAGGCACTATGAACTGCAACTAATTTCTCAGCTCGTTTTGAAGTAAGCATGTTCCTCTTAATGGAGTGGATGAAGCCATAGGTGGACCAATTCCTCTCTGCAGCAGAGGAACTAGCAATCTGTGAGAGCAAACGAATGGCAAGTTGTTTCAAATCCGGTGTGTCCTTCCCATGAAATTTCCACCATCCAATGGGGTTGTTCTATGCAATGGTGGCCCTATCTGTCCTAGCCTCTGGTTTGCTGAATGTAGGACCCTGAAGATCAGCAAACATAAGCCACTGCTCTCTAATAATGGTTGCTAGCTCATTGTTATACATTTTACGAAGGGATGTTGTAAGCCCCTCTATCACCTTGTCATCCTCAGAAGGAAGGATTCGGCCAAGTCTAGGTACATACCACTTCGGATTAAGAGCATAGGCAAGCATATGAAGAGGGGTATTCATTGTGTTCCACCTCTTTGTCACAATAGGCCTAATATGGTCCTCATAAAAACTCAAATCAGGTTCCTTTTGACGAATAGCTTGCTTCATTTGGTCAAGCATGCTATCGAAAGTCTCATATATCTCTCCCAAGCTAGGAGAGTCTGTATCTGCATACCGAATTACCCTCACAGCTGGTGATATGAAAGAGCAAATATACCTACAAGCAACAAATTAAATATTAGAACTTTTAAAATACAAACTACAAAGTAAAACAAAGTGTAACAAATTTAAAAACAATTAAATTTTTTTAATTTTCAGATTTCTTACTTGATAGTGGCCCACCAAGTTTCATTAAGTACTCTATCTCTCACTTCCTTGCCTTCATTTGTCTTTGATAGAGTCCACCTTTTCCAATCTGCACAAACAACCATGGCTTGTAGAGCATCTTGAACCTCCAACATCCTCTCCAGCAAAATATAGTAACTAGTATATCTAGTCTCAACTGGTTTGAGGAATTCTTTCTTTGAATAAGACCGGAAAAGTGCGTGTGAAGTGTGATGGTTACATACAAACATTTGTATGTTTCTAGCCTCTGCAACTGCTGCCTTCACCCAATCTATTTTTCCAATGTCTTTCAAAGCATTATTCAAAGCATGTACACAACATGGAGTCCAGAAAATATGTTTGTAAGCACTCTCAATCATCAAACCAGCTAGCTTACAAACACGAGCTGAATCTGTCACAACCTGCACAACATTAGAAGGCCCAACCTCCTCTATGGCCTCCCTCAAAATGCCAAACTGAAAATCAGCATCCTTACGCTTCCCAGAACAATCAACAACTCGAAGAAAGTATGAACCAGCAGGGCATGTAACAATAACATTAATGAGTGGCCTATGTCGAATATCAGTCCACCCATCCATGACGATGGAACAACCAGTCCTAAGCCATGTTTGCCTCATCTCCTCCATCAACAAGGTAGCTTTTGAATATTGTTTGTCAAGGAGGGAGGTACGCAATCTATGTTCTCCAGGGGCGGCATAAGAGGGTCCAACTGTCAATATTTCTTTCACCATAGTTTTGAAATAAGGTGACCTCCCCAAATGAAATGGAAGAGCATGTGCATAAAAGAATTTGGCCACTACATCATCAGCTTGCTCACGTTTTTGCATATTCATTAACCCCATGATTGAAGTTTTCTCACTTGCTTTCTTCTTCCCTCTATCACAACTCTCTGTAACTAATAAATTGGAAGAGGCTTGCAAATCAGCTAATGGTCGTTTTCTATTTTGAATGGTAAGGATTTGGTCATCACTTAGTCCAGCCAACTTTGCAAATTGAAGTTGTTGCTCCAATGTTATTTTAGCACAAATTCTAACACCCTTTCCACTGTCACCCACAAGATGGCCTCTAATCCTAGTATAGCTCCCATGGTAATTAGATTCACAAACATGACAAAACCATTTCTTGCTGCCCCCTAAATTTTTCTTCTTGTTGACAGTCACATCTGTGGCAAACTGACGCAATGGTTTGTTGTGGTTGAAAGGGCCTTTTGCAAATCTTTGAAGAGTGGGTATAGGGCATGCAAAATGGTCTGAAGAAGCATGGGTTGCATTTTCAGAGGTAGAAGAAGGGTCTATTGACATTCTTTGAGCTTCATATTCACTGTCACTATCCTCACCCTCATGACTGTCACTACCACTGCTGTTGCTGCTCATTTTGAAATTTGTATGGCTAAATTTTTTTTTTTATGAAACTTTGTATACTGGTTGAAAATCTGAAAATTTCAAATTTGTAAAAATGATGCCAAATCAATGAACATTGAACAATAACATTGAAAACACAAAATGAATTAAAAAGTTAAAAAATTAAAAAATAATGCAGCTCTGTGTATAGTTATACTGTATAGAAAAATAAATAATAATAAATTTAATAATTAATATCAAACCTGGAAGTGGTAGGAAGTGGTGCAGCTCCTAGGCGTCCAAACACAAAACAAAGCAAGTTGACTCAAAGATAAACAATAGCCAAAATACCCTAGCCGCGAACTCAACCCTAGGCGTGAGAAATTTGAAGAAACCAGAACTTCATGCATTCGAATCTGCAAAACGCCTCTTCCAAATGCAAAAACGTCCCTTCAAAATGCAAAAACGACTGAAAAGAAGTCGATTTGGGGAAAAATCTGGGCGTTTGGAGCTTTCACGTGAGCCTGTGAACTAGGGAATACTTCCGTGCGCGCGCCTGTGATAGCCGTCCAGTTCGTCACTTGCAAACTCAGTCGAGTTTAGCAATTACATACAGTTTCATTTATGTTTTTTATTAAAATGTAACTTCCAATAGACGGTGGGCCCCGCACGCATAGAGAAATCAGGAAAAAATTTAAAAAAATAAAATTTTCTGTGTGTTTTTAATATTGGAAAGGTCTATGGCCACGGGGGACAGTTAGCCGTCCTCGGAACGACGGGGGCTGTTCCCAACGTCCCCTACCCGTTCCGGGGACAGGGGACCGTTCCCAACTAGCAGGAAACATTTCCTGCCGTTTCCTAAAAATTTTCCTTAATCGGGGACGGCCGGGGACTGTCCCCTATGCGTCCCCTCGTCCCCGAGACGGATGGGGACGGGTACAAGGGGTTTTGGGGCAGGGGACGCGTCCCCGTGTAACACAGTTATTTTATTCTAATGTATTACAATTTTTGATGTGTAATGATTATAATATTTATTTATTATTATTATTTTTGATATTAAGTTATTTAATAATAGAATGTAATAACAATAATTTGCCTATATATTATTATTATATTTGTTATTTCATATTTATATATTTTTATATTGATATGATACACATTTATTTTATATTTTAATATTAATATTGCTATTTATTTTATTTATTAATTTATTTGTATTTTAACACTTGGTCTTTATAGTTCTGCTATTTCGGGGACATGACAGCTTCGTTCTCAAATGTATTCGGTTCTTGTCTTTGTTCAGTCGTACGGGCATTACAGGTCTTTCAAGCGATCATTGTTGGTTGCCAGGGGTACGTCTCCGGCTAGTGTCTCGTTCATCCTCTTCCCGTTTGGTTCGTTCTTCATACCGCTGCAAGATTTGTTGCCTTCGGCATTCTTGATTCTCTTCCGCCCGAAGATCCTATAAGATAATGTAGTGGCGTGTTGTCAATCTTGGCAATCTAGTAAGAAGATGGTTGACCTCTTCGTTGACGCGCAGTCTATCCCAAATGACCACTTGAGGGACCTCTCGCATGAGAGCCTCCCTCCATATGTGGTCCTTTAACGAGATTTCCCACAGACTGCAGAGGTCTTCCGTTATATCGTCTTCACAATCCTCGTTTGCTTGTACCAGCCCTTCGATCGGCTGCCCCATCACAACGCCATTCTCCTATCTGGGTGGTTACTGGATTCGCTTAGGCAACGCCAAATGTTTACTCGCTACAAGTACAATGACGTACGAAATAAACGGAGATATAAAATAACATTGATAGAATATAATAATCACATGGCAATCGCACAAAACATAGATATATTTCTTTATTCAGTATTTGGCAATTACATCATAATGTCTCCAGACAGAACATAGCATAGCATAGTAGATCCATCCTCTTTCCCGACTACATGACTTGAGTACATATGGTACGCTAGCGGTGGTTGAGGTACCAATCGTTGCATCCCTTCATTATAACTAATTACTTGGTCAGGAACTTAATTCCCGAGACAGCTAACCAACATGACACGTACATAAGTACTTGGATTAATAATATTAACTAATGTCTTATTTACTTATGACTCACAGCTGACCAAGTACACTCTCAGTCGACTACATCGACTCACGGCCGACTACAGTTGCTTCCTCAAGGAAAGGATTATTTTCTAGCTCTTTCCTCAAGGAAACGATTTCAGATTCAAGCTTCACACTCTGATTCCTTTGTTTTTAACTAGTCTTTTAAAAGATCTTCAATGCATTTGGCTTCTTCTACTTGAGTCTTCAAATCCATAATTATCTTTTCGAACTTTTCACTGTCTTCTCGAATTTGGTCTTTCAACTTTGAATTCCGCTTCTTGAGTCTTTTGATTTCATCTATGGCGACAATAAGTTCTTCCTCAAGATATGCTATAGTATCTTTCTCACTTTCGATCTCTTCATTTCCTTTGTCTTCACACCTTGGAGCTTCTTCTTTTGTTTCCATGGCCATGCAGAGGATTTCTTCTCTATCACTTTCGGAGAAGCTTCATCACTTTCCTCGGATGAACTATTGCTTCCTTGAACAGGTAGGCTCTTCTTGTATCTTTGGAAATTCTTCTTCTTTCTAGATTTCCTTTGAGTGAACTTCTTGTTATAATAGCATTTCTTGTATTTTCCCTTGTACTAATATACTTCTTCACTGCTATCACTTCCAACCTATGGACATTTGGCAGCAAAATGACCTATTTTAGCACAATTAAAAATTTTAAGAGTATACTTACCTTTTCACTTGATAGTTCCTTTATTGAATTTCATAACAAAGTTAGCCTCTTCCTCATCACTCAAACTTTCACTTGATACGGGTCTTTTGTTCTTCATCCTTCTTGATGCTTTGAAGGTAGCTTCTCGTTTTGATGATGTTCCTTTCTCAGTCCTCATTTCATAAGCAGTAACTATAACATGTAACTCATCCATCTTCTAAGTGTTTAGATCCTTCATTTCTTCAATGGCAAAAACTTTCGCATCAAATCTCATGGGTAGAGATCTTAACACATTTTGCACAAAAACCTCATCCTCAATCTTTTTTCCAAGACCATAAATAGTATGTACAACTTCATCCACGCAGAGAAAATAGGTGGCAACATTCTCTCGTCCATCTTCAAACTCTCAAATTGTCTCGTGTGGGTTTGGATCTTTGCCTTTTTCACTTTGTCATCTCCTTCATAAGTCCTTTGAAGCTTATCTCAAATCTCTTTTGCCGATGTGGATTGCATAACTTTGAAAAAATTTGATTCAGCTAGACCACTTAGAATTGAATTCATAGCTTTAGCATTGTTCTCACTAGCCCTCTTTTTAGCTTGATCTGTTGGTTGACTAGATAGTGCCACATAGCCATCCACAACAAATTGCCATATATCAAATCCATGGACCATCAATAAATGTACATCCTCATACTCCAAAAAGCATAGTTGTTTCCATCGAAGAATGGTGCTCGGCTATGTGTGTTCTTAAGATCTTTCCTTCAAGCAGTTAAGCTTTTTTGAAGGAACCCACTCTGATACCAATTGAAGAAAACACACACACACACTTATACTGAGAGGGAGGGTGAATCAGTATAAGACCAACTTTTTCAATTTATAACTTTGGCAATCATAAAGCAATAATCAAAGTATCCACACAAACAAGATCTAACAATAGAGAACGCAAGATGCACACACAATTTTACATTAAAAATCTTGAGAAAAGAAAACCACAACAAAATATTGCTTCTATAGAAAACTTCTTACAACTTCATAGACACCAACCCACAGGAGACACCAATCCCCTCCATTGAGCACCAACTCAGCAAGACTCACCGATCTCTTTGAGTGAGGCTCCAACCTCCGGATCTTTCAAATAAGAAGGCACCAACCTTCAAAATACAAAGTGATTATAATGTTGTTGGATATTCCCTAGATCCCTTCAAGGACTTAAACAAAAATCTGCCCACTTCTTCACACAAATCTGCCTTGAACCTCTGCTCTCGTACCTCCACTCAGATCTGCAATATAATCTTCAAAATATGCTCACAAATCTGCAATAAAGTCTTCATATGATCTGCTCAATAAGTCACCATGATTTCACTTAAGTCACTTGCTCCTCTCAAAAATTTGTTGCTATAAAATCTGCCGAAATACACCTTGTAGATCTGCTTAAATAGCCTTCTATTTCTGCTCTTCACACAAAGATGTTTCTTAAAAATTGATTGTTTTTCCATCTCCCAACATGCTTCTATTTATACCTCCAAGATGACTCTTCACCCAAGAGATGCAAATTTCCAAAAGGGTTCAGCCATGCAGCAATATTAATTTTATTAATTTCATTTCATTTGCCCAAAGTTGGGCGCACCCTTCTAGGGGGCTCATCCCTCTTTGCAAGCCCCCAAAAAAAATGAAAAAAATTAATTTAATACTTAATTAAATTTCCAAATTAGGGTGGCACATATGAGGGGGTCATCCCACTTTTCTGATTTAATTTTGCAATTAACACTCGTCCAAAAGATGCATTACATGAGTCGGCCCATGTGGAAGATACACAAATATTTTGGCAAAATTTTCCAAACTATCGACAAGCCTTTTGACATCAATGATAACATTTTTCCAACAATTGACTACATTGCATTTGGAGGGTGTTGCCTATGACTAGTGACATGGCAGTTTGATTCTAATGAAACTCTTATGTTGTAAACAATTTGACAGTTGGATCTTGGTAATGATTATAATGAAACTTTTATGTTTTGATCATGGTAGATCCTCTAAAGAAGTCCTCAAACATGGAAGACAAATCTTGGTGCCTTGAATCTCATTTCCCTTCCCTTTATTGATTTTTACACCAAACCCAAGCCAAAATCTACAACCTTGGACGCCTTCTCCAAACACACCAATATGATCGTTGTCATATGCTAATATCTTCCCTTTGATCAATCAAAAATCTGCAAAAATAGTGACAAAAATCTTACCACAATCTGAGAACAATCACCAAATGATGGATTTGTCACAAAACCCTAAGGAATTCAGCAACAACACTTGAAAATCTTACTTTGATGAGTAGAAAACATGCTGAATATGAAGAAAACCTTGGAAGGAAATAAAGCAAATGCTGAAATACTGAACTTGAGTTGAAAACCTCAACTGACAATCAAAAAATCTGAAAAACATCAAAAATCCAGAATGATGAGGAAGAGGAATGGAATGAAGAATAATGAAGACCCAACTATATATTTATAGACAGGAAATCTATTTCAAACTTGCATTTTCCTTCCTCCTATGGTGTATAAATATAACAGCACTGAAACCTGCTTTTCCTTTCTATGAAGCACACCTATGTATAGAGAATTTGCTCTTTTGTTTGAGAAATCTGTTTCACTTCTCATGAGCGCATACTTATGCATTTATATGCAAACTTCAAACTGCAAAAACCAGTTAGCTTTTGAAATGGTGAGCTATTGCCTCACAAATTTTGTTTATGGAAAAGGTTTGATCCCTTTCATGAGTGTATGCTGGTCTTTAAGAGTGCAGTTTTTTGCATTTTCGAATGCTGAGTATGTTCAGCCTCTATGAGGTGCAACAACAAACAGGTGTACGATTTTTGTCTTAGCAAAATTTTGTACTTCTTTAATATGTTGCACTCCTCTATACTGCCTTGCATATTTTGAAAACCTTAACACTTGCAACCCTTGGCAATGGACCATGCCTATCTAGATCATTGCACTTTTTCATTTGAAAATTTGTCAGTTCTTTATGGAGCACACATTGATATGTAGCACAGCAATTTTTGTTTTAGAAAAACCTGTTGTCCCTCTTATGAGAGTGTCAGTATATAGGGGTAGCAATTTTAACTTCGCAAAATTAATGTTCTCTCTCTATCAGGCACATGCCTATGTATTGAGACACATGTTTTGGCTTGAAAACACTACATCTCCCCTTTACCAGTTCCACTCCTATGTATTGAGCAACATTCTTCATTTTTGACATTTCATGTACCCCTTTAGAGAGGCATACATGCTCTAACTAGGAAACAAATTTTCATGCCTTGGTGAATTTTTTCTTTTTTCCACTGTCCAAGCTCCAATTTTCACATCGCCTAATGCATTGGAAAGCTTGTTTCATTGGCTCTACATAGACACTGACTAGAGACAAGAAATACAACATGGATAACCATGACAAGGAATGAAATAAAACCCACCCTTGGAGAAACAACAACATTTTAGCTTGAAATGCAACACAATACTAAAAATATTCATATGGGTACAACATAAGTAACTCATGAACTCTCTCATGGTCGTTGTACAGTATAAATTTCCCCATCGTTAATTGAATTACATCTATGTATTTCTGTTTGAATTACCATATCAGAAAATCAGCGCAAATAGAATTTGGAATATCATGTATATTTATGTCTTTGGCCAATAGTTATCTGTAAATGAATTTTTCTCATCACAAAATGGTGAGATTTTAACTAGAACCATGGGAGCCCTCACTTGCAAAGAATATCTCCAAGAAATATTTTGGTGATGGATCTAAATTCAGTAAAGTGGAAGAATATAATTCTTACCAAGGAGACAGAGCAACTCAAATTACAAAAATAATATTGTCATCAGTAGCATCCTGATAACTTAGATAGCATAATGAGGCACTGTAAAAGTGGTACTAATGATGATTTTGTTTACATGGTCTCCACAAAGATGCTAGAAAGAAAGGTAATAGTATTAAAATCTGTGCATAGTCTACTTCAAATCTCTATGCAAACAGAGTTGTGCTCAGAAAAAATTATTTGCAAAGATTTAGAAAACCTCATAGAATAGTACAAAAGTAAAATCTTATAATTTTAGACACCTGAACAGTGTAGCCAGCTCGATACACACAGATTGAATTGACTAAATGTGGTGCAGTCTCCTTTAGAATCTCATGCCTATCACAAAAGCAAGGTACAAAATTAATTCTACTGAAAAATATCCTTCTTCATATAGCAAATCTTTTGAAGTATGAGAAAAAGTACATTTAGGCATTCTTCTCTAGAAATGATTGAAAAGAAGCATTTAACCATTCCTCACTAGAAATCAATATTTAGCTTGAAAGCCTTGGCAACCATGAGAACTTTGAAACATACGTATAGCTGAGGACAAGCTCACTGAGTTTACGAGTATTGCAAAATGCTATGCAGCGCAATCCATGCTGAACCATTTCAGCAAAGATAAAAGAAGCCTCCATAATAGCACTACAAAATTCATGCCGCAAGTATGTTACAATTAAGCAATCCAACTCTTTCCAGAACTCAACTCTTTTGTGAAATAAAACAATTCCCAGACACAAAAGGAAAGCATTTTTTAGGCCTTATAGTCATTGAAACTGTTAGATAAAATACTACAATCAAGATGTTGATCTCTAGTACAAGAGAATAACAATAAAGAAGAAAACATAAACATAATCTAAAAGCATGTGCTCAGGAAAACATTATTGTAATAATGCCATTGTAGAAGGTATTCCAATATCACTATAATGAAGGATATAGAATCAGAAAAACCTTCACTTAAACACTCACCATGGAAAATTGCTAGCTCCATCATTGAATGCTTACGAAGAAAGGGAAGTGTTCAATATTACTAGAAAAGGTGGACAATGACAATTGCAAGAGACAAGTATTTTGTCAGGAACACCGTTTGTCCAACTATGGGCATAGGGAAACCAGAAGTTATCAGGAAAAAAAAATTTCAATGAGCGTAAATTTTAGAAATATAAATAAATTATCGTAGAATGCTAAGCAACTTCAAAAAGGCATAGAATACATGAAAATTAACATTTTAAAGCACACAAATTATAAGTCAAAAAAAGTAGAGATTAATCATATTGCCAATTTAATAATTATAACATAAACTTGAGTCTCAAAACAACAAAGATTAAGGTAGTATGAGGTGTATTTACTGATATGTAGACAAATATCCACGCAAAAAACAAAATAAAGAATGTGATACATATTCAACATTTTTTCAAATTTTATCAAATAGATCAAGCTCAACCCTGCACAAGCTATGAGTCTGTCTCCAAGTCCTCAAGATGCAATCCAGAATCCAAAAATCTAGAAGAAAACAGGATTAATTGTGATTGATTGCCATACTGGATGGCTATCTGATCTGAATAGGATCACAAAAATTTACGGTTCACTAGCACATTTCTCAATACCACATAAATTGTATTTAATTCAAAAATCAAAAATAAGTTGCAATTTCTTGAATATATTATTTAAGAATAAACTGTTTTTTAATTTTTGTCTATGAAAACAAATTTACCTCATTTTTACACTAAAGATTTGGATTTTTTTATGCTTAGGTGCAGTCCAACAGTTCAAACTTGGATTTGAAAAGTTGGAAACAATTTACAAAAAGGCATTTAATCACAATTGTTAAATTCTAAATGCTGCTCCTAGGCCTGGATGCTTCCATCCTTTTAAGGGGCTGGAGCTTGGTTAAAAGCAATTAAATTATGAAGAATGGTATGAGCCATGAAGGTCCTTGTTGCCCTCAAGGCTTTAATTGCCACCCCTAAACCTTGCTCTAGTTCTGGAAAGAAACAAAAATTTATTTTTGACTGTGCCAGATTGAAAAGCAATGTTTTCTTCCCTTTATTTGGCTTGAAATAACAAAAACAGCACTTTCCCCGATTTTTATGAATTTTTCAACCTTTTTTAGAATCCTGATTTCTTCCTCAGTTTTTCCAAATTAAACCCTGAGTAATTGAATTCCGCTTATACTTTGGGTTTGCTGAGTTAATCATGGTTATGGGTAATCCTACTATGTTCTAGTGTAAGAAACCCACTCGGAAGTTTTTAAACAAACTTGCAATTTTCTAATTTTATCTTGTAGACATTTTGTCAAACACTTTGTATGCTATGAAGTAGTTTTTAATATAACTCCCTTTGCTGGTTGGTTTGCTTAGATATTGCGTTGGATTGTATTTCCAGCATAAACTATGCAGATTGAGAAATTCATCAAGAGTACAATTTACACTTGCATTATTCAAACAGAAATTTCTGATATTAATCAATATAAAAATTTCTGTTATAAACTATTGCTATTCTTTCTTATCAGTTGATAGAAGTTTCATGAATATATAAATTCGGAAAATTAAAAGTTAATTGCCCCTGACCTTATACAAAGAATTTCAAAGTTGACTGCAGTCCTGATTGCAATAGGAGTCCAACACTGCCTTTGTCTTTTGGCAAATTACTGCTCATTATTGTTGACTTTCAGCTCATCCCAAAAAGGCATGTCAATCCCATTAGAGAGTCCTAATGGCAATAAAACGCTTCCCAAAGGCTACGTCACACTTTTCCCACTTTCCTCGGCTCTTATAAAAATTTCTTCATAAACCTATGAACCCCAAATCTGAAGAATATGCTGCTGAATATGACAGCCAGCTCAGAGAAATGACTTTCCAAGTCTACCAAAATTCCACTGGCTGCTCCCAAAACCTTAATTCACAACCTTTATTTAATTGGCATCCCCTTCCTTGAATTGTTTATATGTGGTATGGTCCAATTTTTGCACTTTAAAGGTGGCGGCAGAAGTAACCAGCAACTTATACCTTCCAAAAATTATCTGCGACCCTCGTCATAATGTTTCTTACCTTTCTCATAGGCTGGCGGCAGCTTTTTTACAGTCCTAATTGAAACAGAAGACTCTATTTTGAAGACCTGATACATTTTTCTGAACTTAGCAACCAAACTTAGAAGATTTAAAGCGTTGGAAAGCTGGCGGACAGATTAATACAGTACTATGTTCACTAGGACTCTCAACTATTTCACCTTTTCAACTCTCGAATTGACTTTTTCAGAAGCTATGAATTAACCCAAACTTTTATATGTGGTATGGTAAACCCAAATCTTCGTACATCTGCTACTAAACTTTAATTTCCACGCTCTCCTTAACTCCCTTCTAAAAGATGGCATCCAATAAATTCAAACATAGGAATTTATTTATCAAATGACCAGCACAAAATATATAATAGATTTTTTTTCACAAATTAATCTTGCCTACAAATCGGGCAAAACCTAGGAAAGATAAATCAATTTGCTCTAAACCCTTATTTGCAAACATTTAGCACAAGGGCAACTTCTATATGAAATTGCTCCAACGGAATCTAAGGGTTTTCATCCCCAAACTCCAAATCTTCAGCTCACTGTCGATCCTTGGGTGGAACCACTCTTAAATATCCTTAGCTAATTCTGACTTTGTTTGCACTGTTTCAAGCCTTGGACATTTTGTCAAAAAGTTGTCCTGACTGTTGCTTTGGTCTGATATAATTCTTTGTTTGTGTTTTCTTGTTGATTTGAATGATGTAATGCTGCATTAAATGCTTATCTAGCAATGCCCAAAGATAACACTCTAGGAATGAAATGCAAGTCTTTTTGAGATTTTCCAATGCAAGAAGATGACTGAAAATGCATCTACAACTGATAGGAATTTTAGCAAACACTTTCAATGCAACCTAATCATGCAATAAGATCACCTACAGCAAGAAGGTATTTTTACCAACATATCAAATGCAACCCAAACTCCTTTATTGCAGCCTTAAAACTGATTACATAGACTGAGAATGCATGTAGACATTATTACAAACAGTTGGCATGCACCCTTCAAGCTCCATGATGAAACTACAATAACATGGCATTAATACAAATAGTTGTCTTGCATACAAAGCTCAAGTAAATCGGGCTAAATTCTATGATATGCAACCTATGTTACCGATTTGTCGCTCCCAGCCTTTGGATATGATACGATTCGTACTGCATTCGGTAGGATTCAAATTCGGACAGGGTACGAAAATTGGACTGTGGATTCGCCGTGGATTCGAAACGCCACTATGGATTCGTCCAAGATTTGCCCAACCAAATCCAAAGCGAATCCGACTCGAATCCAAACGTCAAAACGCCCAGGCCGCAGAAAAAGTGCCTTTTCTTGTATTTTTTAATTATTTTTTTGACTAAAAGTTGACTTCTAAATAGTAAAATATTAATTCCAACCCTAATCTTTGCCTCACAAGGACCTGAAAGTTTGACATTTTTCCCCATCTATGCAAAAATTGGCAACATGGTATATTTTTTCATCATGCAGCGAGCTGTTTATATTGGTTTGAAAATGACAAATCCCTCAACCTCAATCTAGAAAGAACGAACATATTAAATCCTTAACATGGAAGTTCCTTTCATCTCCATCCATTACTACCAATATAAATCAATGAGAATCAAAAGTTTATTCCAGAATGTTGAAAGCAACACAGGAGTATATAAATAATATTCTACAAAAGGGAAAAGGAGTTTGGATGGTGGGTGAAACCCTAAGTGAGACTAGGCAGCAAATCACCAACATTAAATATATATGGATACAGTTTATGCATGGGACAATATGGATAAACAAGAGCTACTTCTCAAGTGAAGATAGGTTAATATGATATAGCATCTAATGATGTTGATGATGCTCTTTTTGATGACCTATATGATTCAGATTGATCAATGATCAATAACGGCTGATTGTAAACACTTCACATTTTTATATTTGAACTTTAATATCATGACATTCTAGTATCACTAATATTTTAATATTTGACTATGAAAGTGGTGATGTATTTTTGCTATGTTATTTGACTATTAATATGGTGGTGTATTTTGAACTTAATTACTGCTGCAAATATGTACATATTTCTAATTTTTATATGTTTTTTGTATTAACGTACCCAAACCATACCCAACCCAAAAAAAACTTTGACCGAATCCTGTACCATATTTGCATACCTGTACCTGAATCCAAAAACAAATCGGTAACTTAGTATGCAAATGATCACAAACTGAAATATTGAAGAACCTGGACTAACTGTCATGCAGCAATATAAACTCCACACTACGGCTCCAATGATGAATGATTCAGTCCCCAAACTACAACGCCTTGTGTATGTAAAAACGTCGATCAAACCCTGACTGAATATGCTAATATAATACTGCTGCAAACTCAAATCTGCAAAATATATTTCTGAAACTCATCCAAGTAAGCCCAAATGAAGACCCAAGGTAGGCCCTCCCCAAAGGTGAACTAGGTTCTCATCCAATCCATGATAGCCTTTGAGAGTTTTTATTCCCAGAAGGTTGAAGCAATGCTGAAACCCTTCTTCAAAGCTCAAACCTACAAAGTGTTTTGTAAAAATGAGAGTAGAATGCTCAAAAAGGAGCCCAACACATCGCTTTATAACCTCTCAAGGACTTTTTGATAAAAATCAATAAAATATTCCTCGAGGGTCTTTCCTCATCCAAAGAAAAAGGCCACTTTTTAAAAACAACTTGAGTTGCTAGGATGGGGGCACTTTTCACTACTCACCTTATGATTTTCAGTTACTATTCAATTTTCACTATTGCATTCGAACAACCTTAATATTTTCACTTTATCTTTGGATTCATCAACTGAAATCCAAACTGAAAAGCTCGTAAGGCTCCCAGCTAGACTCCACAACCCTTAGTTGGGTCCCCTGACCATGCTGTTGACCTACAAGAACCCTAATATTAGGCCAACCTTCGCTATAGACTAGGTTGTCTCAGGAAGGGACATTATAGTCCTCCCTTCTCGGGATTGCTTGCCCCCAAGCAACCTGCAACTGCAA
This sequence comes from Sequoiadendron giganteum, assembly GCA_007115665.2. NCBI lineage: Eukaryota > Viridiplantae > Streptophyta > Pinopsida > Cupressales > Cupressaceae > Sequoiadendron > Sequoiadendron giganteum. The sequence continues at coordinate 502,826,378 of CM021103.1, forward strand.
TATCTCTCAACTGCCACAACATCTAATATCTGAATAACAAACCATCTTTGTCTGACTACCAGCCACCCGAATCCCAAATGATGCTAGAAAGAACTCCAACCAGCATCCTCTATATACAGCTGAAGTTCCTGTCTCTGTCAAGTGAAGCCAATTGTCCAACAAATAAACTCTTGGATCCCAGTTCTAAAAATCATCTTAGTGTAAATTATGCACAGGGATCTCTACCATCTATTGATCAGTGAGCTATGCCATTCAAAAACTGCGGACATGAACCATATGCATCCACACTATCCATAAGCAAACTCCATCTGGATCCTATGAATAAATTGGAAAACCAACACCTGTCACTTTCCATTGTGCCACTCTGATAACCTCTAAAAGCCAAATGTAGCAAATCTCGACGTCCTGATACAAAAGGCAATCAGCAAGAGGGAACAAAGTTGAAGACTTGCCAAATTTGGACTCATCACCTATAGACAGAAATATATCATACCAAAGTGAATCAAAACACCCCTTATTCAACCCACCTCTCAATGTCATCAAAGACATGGTCAAATCCTAGGTATGCAGGTTGAAAGGAAATTGATGAGCACACCTCATAATGCAATCAAGGTGAAACTCCCCTGACTACACCAATGCAAAACCAGAGTGGTCATAGGTACTCCATCCTATACCGCCATCATCAAAAGAAAACTCACAACTCACAACATGATGAGTTGGTCTTGTAGAAACATCATCATTATCCTTTGCAGTCGTGTAAACAAGACCTCTATCAGAAAGCAACTACAAGTATCCTAACTTACTTCCAAGAGTAAGAAGAGTACAATCATGGATGCCATCTATCTCCTAAAAAGAGGTCGGAACAACACCAAGGTCCAACATGCAAAACTTAGAAGAAACCATCTTCTTCTAATAAGACTGTCCAATGTCAGTCTAAAAAGTACCAATGTAGAACCTGGTGCTCAAATCTCCCATGTGTACATAGATCAACTGAAATATACTCTCTCAATTTTTTTGATTTTTAAATGAACATTTACAATGTAACCAAGCACCCGTTAAGGTTAGCATAACTCGAAATGTGCATGAAAGAACTCTAACCAAGAATGCGCCCTAAAACCACTTAAGGAGGAGGGGCAAGCATATGGTCAGAGGATCCCTAGGATCTACTGAATCAAATATTACAATGATTACACTGAAAGAGAGAGATTAAACTCGACACCAAGAATGTGCACTCAAGATCCTTTGACAGGTGAGGTGCTAACATATGGTGGAGTACTAATTCTGAAATTGAATGAATGTAACAAAGGCGGATAACCAACCAAAGGAACTTTCCACGCTGTCACCAAACAGTAGGGGGAAAAGATTACAATTAAACTACTTCTTTTGATGCGGCAGACATCCACTGAAGAATGGGAATTCACCACTTGAAAGTGGGTATGAAAAAATATTACAATTCAATTTATCCTCACTGGCGGTATACCATCCAGGGGTGCTTAATGTGAAGTTAAATAAAGAATGCGGCAATGTTAAAACTGAAACAGTACTACTGTTAACAGTTTGTACAAATAGAAAAGTTGCAATTTACAATGTTGTGCACCATTTTTTTAAAGCACCAAGTCTTACAATGTTTCCATGTTATAACATAATGCGAAATGAAGAAAGAAGATGGAAACAACAAATGAATTAATTCTGTTTCAGCAAACTGTAATTCTGAAATGTCAAATCAGCAACTACAGAAAATTATCAAATGCTCATAACTCAATCAAATTACCTCCAAATTGCATGATTCCAAGTGCAATGATCAACTAGAAGATTGGCGTCCCTACTGAGATGAAGAAACAGCCTCAAAACACCACTATTTATTTATGGCACAACTCCCAATGCAAACTGAAATGTACGGCCTCCTTGCAAGGGCGATTTTAGTAAATAAAATCATAAACTTCAGATTTAAATCTGCAACTCTCCAAGAAAGGTCGCCCTTGGTCTAGGAATGGAAAGAGCAAATACCCATAACAAAATAGAAATCACTCTCAAAGCTGTAAATAAAAATGTCCTTCAGCCATGAAAGGACCAGCAACACAATTTTTGGAAATAACCTCAATTTCTCCTACACTGAAGTTCAATATGTACTTCTGAATGAAGCACACTCTCAATCCATCATCTAGGGAACCATAGTTTCAGGCCCAAAAAGTGGAATAGAATTGCTAAGCTTAGCCGAATTCTAGATTTCAAACCACTAGCATAACTTTGCTTTCCAAAACATAACATAATCAGCTCTCCACAATGCAGCAATATATAAGTTTCAATGGGCAAATGAAACACTTTGAATTCCAAGAAGTTGAATCACTTCAACTTCCCAAGGGACGCCACCTTCAACCATTCACTTTATTGTGAAATAATAAAACATTATTTCCCTTCCCTTTAGGCGTCCATTTTACTTTGCAACAATAAAGTATTTGATAAATCATTAAATGCTCAACATGACCCCTTAATATCCCCTCTTTAAAACAACATGAATTTATTACTCCTAGGCGTGGGGGTACAACTTAAAACGTGAAATTGACTAAGTATAACACTTAGTCCAAAGAGATAACCAAAACCAATGCCAATACTGAAACTGAAGGATTACCACAAATAGCATGATGACATGAGCTGAACTACAGATGATGATACTGCCAAAATTATACTTACAAAAAATAGCCACTGCCAAAAATAGTAAATTCACTTCAACTCAGCAGAAAGCCAAACTGATCGGCCACACTGAACTGCAAAAGATTGAGTTGTTGCTAGATTGATACTGCTATAAATAAACTTACCAAAAATAGCATATTGTTATAAATATTAAGTTTGCCAACTGAGAAGTATCATGACTTACTATAAATAGTAAGTGTTCCCATTCTGCTTAGCCTACGAGTTTCTGAAAATAGGCTAAATCCAATTGTAGAGCGTAGGGCTAAATCGGGGACATTACATCAACTCACTAGGCAACCAAATAGCACGGTTGTAACTCAAGCCAGAAAATAAAATGAAGTCATAAGTGTCAACATACCAATACATGTCATACTCCATGTCCATCAAATAGATATGCCTCACACTCCCAAGCAACTAATTAGTTGATGTAGAATCTGAAAAATCGGAAAGTGTCGTGGAGTTCCAAGTAGGACAGCTACTAACCCATGACGAATCAATGAAGATGAAATCACCAATCAACAAATTGAAAGCTTCCATATCATAATAAATCGGTGACATAACCAACAATGAGTTATGGATGCCTTCAACACCCATCAAAGACAACTCTTGAGTGGCTAATCCACTATGGGTGTCATCAACAAAATCACCAACTGAAAATTCTATAGTCTTCATTAAACCATCCAAATGACATGTATCATCAATCTCATCAGTACAAACATATGAACAACATGAGTTTTCTGATTCATATAAATTTATTTGTTCATGGTGTTCGACTGTCATAAGAGGCTTGTTCATGACATGATCAACCTCGTTAACATCATTCTTTAGCAAAAGAGAGCTAAGATAAGCCTCCCTTTGTTGTCTTGTTTGATCTATGCGGTGAACTTGTTCTTTGACTTGTAGTAGATACTGCTTTGCAAGGGCAGCCTCTAACTTAGCCTCCTTGGCCCTTTGTGACCATATATCGCACAAAATTTGTGTCTTTGCCACATCCTCCCAAGTCTGATATAAAAAATCAGAATTCTTATGATTTGAATTCTTCTCACAAAACCCATTTTTAACACCCAATTCTTGAGTGCCATCTATAGAAGACTCCATGGTATTATCATCCTCATGTTCAAGGAGTATGGAGTACAGAAATATGACTACTGTCATCAAAATCAGAATACCGGTTATATTTTTGCGCCATGTTTTCAAGCTTCACAAGGGCATCTCCATTGAAAATTTCAAGCCCAACCCTTACACTTTGTGTACCAACACTTGTAGACTTATTTTCACAAGTTCTTCCATGTGTAAGAGTAGCAATCTCATAAGAATGGGGAAGAATATCGCTATCCCAAATCAGACCTTTGGAATCTTCTTTTATGCTTAGATTGTAGACATCAAACACCGTCACATCTTGATTTGTCTCTTCTTCCCAAGCGAGTGGGGGTGGAAGTGGCTCAAAGAAGTCTTCATCACTAAATGTCACAAGGCTGCAAGGTACCTCATTGTATGGTTCTTCAATCCTTTCCTCAACTTGTTCAACTCCTACACCAATTGCCTTGTCATCTTGTACCCTAGGAGTAGCTGCTATAAAGAACTGATTTTCTAAATTATGAAAGAAGTGATTATGCCCACTCAAAAGTAGACAAAGATCAGCAATCTCTATATCTTGCTCTTTCACCAATTGGATAGCCATGTCTCTATCTCTAACCATTTGTAAATAGTCTTCTTTTATCAACTCCAGAGCCTCCTTGAAAGGGTGCAAATGTGTATGAGGAATACCATGTCCCATTCCTTTTTGTCTTTCCTCTCTTTGGGCTGTCCAAATGAGGTCTTCTAGGTGTTTGTGAGTGCTATCCATTCTTGACAATGCTTGAGTTATTCTATCTTCCTTCACCACCATTTGATCTTGCAAATCTTCCCAAACCAAGGGCTTTTGTTCCAACTGTCCTTGGCTGCCATATACTGATTTTTCATCATGTGTAGAGGAAGTACAATCAATTATCATTCTAGAAGAAGCATTAAGATTACCCAAAGAATCCATACAATTGTTGTCCATATCACTAGCATGTTCAATGCTTTTGTAATCTTTAGGGTTAGAGTGCACTTGCATACACTTTGCAACCCCACTTCGTAGCATTTCATGTCTTGAAGCTTTGTCTTCAACATATTCAGTGAAAGTATCATCACCATAAGCTGATATATTTTTCATTACTAACCAAACCCAAAATGCAGTATGCAAAACAAACCAAACATTATCAAAATGCAAGATATTCTTAGTCGATAGCCTCTTAGTCTCCATAATCAGCTCTTTAAGACCAAATGCTTCATATGATCTTAACAACTGTTCTTTCATTGTAGCTGATGCATGACTAGCCAAATTGAAATGAAATATGTTGAATTCCGCACAAATGAATATATCACTTGTGGCTGGTCCATCAAGTGTGTAACTATTATCATCATCATTTGGAGCCTTCAAGGAGCTTTCTAAAAGAGGAAAATCATAAACTCCATGATGCAAACTAGACCAAACTGAATATCCTAAATCATTCCTCCTTTCATCTTCACACAACTCAACATGCTCATCATGTGGGCTTACCTCATAAAGCTTTTCCCTTGTATGCTCATCATCTACACATTCTTCAATTGGAAGAAATGAGGACCTAATGTATGACTATCTTTGTCTTCTTGCGTTATCAAGCTGATTGCATCTTTCCTTGACCTCTTACAAGTGTTGTCTTGCTTGGGCAGCAAGCATCTTGGCTTTTTTGGCTCTTAGTGACCACCCATTATACAACCCTTGTGTCATTTTAACATCTTTCACAGTATGGTGAACAAAATCAGAACCTTTGTGGCTTGAATCCACAATATATATCTCATGTGTAACACTCTCTACTTGAGTACCATCATAGGAAGACTCAACAACATCATTACCTTCATGTGAAATGGATGCTACCTCATGATTAGAATTGCTGCTGCAAAAATCAGAATAGGTGTCATACCCTGGTGTCATGTTTTCAACATCTCCAATGCGCTGATCCATGATTGTAACCTCTTCCACTTTGTGATCAACATGTTGACTCAATGGTGTGTTATGAATCTCCACTTGATCCAAAAATATTTCTTCTTTAGGACTCCCACTTGATGACTGATTTCCACATTCATTGGGATCACTTGTAGGCTGCAAACTACAAACAAGTGATTCTTCTACCATTCTTCATTCTTGCACATTAAGCTCTTCACTTTTCCCAATAGTTTCTCTCCTATCTTTGAATATTTCTTTCCTTTTTCGCTGTTGATATGGACTTGAAAACATCAAGTCATCTTCATCCTCATCCGGTATACCCAAGAATTGTGTGAAAGAAAGCATATCTTGTTTCTTTTGAGGAAGAGAACGATACTTGTCATAACTGGACATAATTGCTTTATTTGTTGGTGAAACATGAGGACTCTTACTTGTTATAATAGATGGAGATGATCCACTAGAGTGCCAAATTTCTTTGAAATTGTATCATTCAATCACTGCAATTGACGGTTGATCTTATATTGTGACTGTTCTAACTCTTCCCACACCTATGTATCCTTAAGCAGCTTTTCCATGATGACTCGTCACACTACACAACTGAAAACTAAACCAAACGGAAGTACACAAAACTTTGAATGCACCCAATAGGCTGGCAAGATCCAAGCTCTGATACTACTGAAATAGCCTTCCCTAATTCTGACTTTGTTTTCACCATTTCAAGCCTTGGACATTTCGTCAAACAGTTGTCCTGACTGTTGCTTTGGTCTGATATAAATTTTTGTTTGTGTTTTCTTGTTGATTTGAATGATGTAAATTGTAATGATGCATTAAATGCTTATCTAGCAATGCCCAATGATTGAGTAAAAGCATGTATTATTTAGCTTTTAAATAAATCAATAGGTGTGTCGATATGTTCTTGAATTAGTTCGATTAAATATATTAATTCTTTCCATATTCATAATCTATGCTTTTATCAAATCGTATTTTATTTGAATGTTTTGATATTTCAAATACAATTAAAAATATATTAAATATATTTTTATTTATTTTAAGCTTATATGCATTATATAATATATATATATTATATCTTATGTGTATATATATATATATATATATATATATATATATATATATATATATATATATATACGTGTGTGTAGAGATGTATACTTTCCTGGATATCTTATTTGAGAGAAAAAAATGGTATTTTAGAAAATGTGCTTATCTTAATGGCTTCAGTGTGATGGGGACATCACATTATTCTCACAAGTAGATGGCCATCTAGCATGTTAGAAGAATTGGAGTTCTTATGTTTACATTCATTCATTGAAGAGGGACTAACTTAGGCCAAAGAATCTAGAGAATTTGATGTATGCTCATAGTACACTTCAGATTTTGTCTCATATACACCCAAGGCATGAGGAGGGTCCTTCATTAAAATGGACCAAATTCTACCTAATGGAGAAGTCCCAATCTTGGATGATGACATGGTTGAGGAAAATGGTTCTAGTGATTTACTTCTAGTTTGATTACCTCTAGATGAACCAAAGCATAAGAATAATGGGCATCCAGATGTAATGTCCCCATTTTTTAGCTCTTTTGAATTGCAAGCTTTTGCCTAGCACTTGTTTCGTCTAAAAAAACTTGGTTTTTGATGAGGGGAACTCCAAGGTTCTTGGAGCATGCAAGCTATGTTCTACAAGGAGATTTGTTGTTGGCAGTGAGCTCAGTTGGTATTGAGGACTCCTTTGACACTTTTCGAAGTGAATTCTGGCTTTTGATATGTTCCCCAAGATTCTTGGAGAGAGCATCTACTTACAAAATGTCACCTGATCGACCCCAATTTTCATTATTCATCATTAGTATCATTCTAGCATAGTCATATTTTGATTCCGATGTTGTTCGGTGTTTTCACAACTTGGGTGAATTATTGAGCTTTAAATTAATTATTTCACCAAGGTTGCTTAATATAATAAAATAATTTAAAAAGCAACTTAGTGTAATAGCTCGTTCGAAAGGGAATTAAAAGTTTTAAATCATGGATGCTTGATTAAGTGACTAAAGTGGTGGGAATATTTAAATAATGAAATAAATCACTTTTTGGAGCAATAAGACTTATTTATATTATAAAGTGATTTCAAATTGTAATTTTTGTAAACTTTCATGGAAGGTTATAAAAGGGGTTGAGGTGAAGGAAGGAAGGGCATTAAGAAATTTGTTTATTTCTCTTTAGAGATTTGGAGATTTGTGCCTATGGCCAAATTTCTTTCAGTGGGACGAAAACCCCAACGAATGCTTGATGGACAGAAATCCGAAAGGCAGAGCTGTAACGTCCCTTCCTTAGACAGCTCAGTCTATAACAGAGGTTGGCCTAATATTAGGGTTCCCGTAGGTCAACAGCATGGTTAGGGGACCCAACAGAGGGTTGTGGATTCTAGCCGGGAGCCTTATGAGCCTTTCAGTTTGAATTTCAGTTGATGAATCCAGAGATAAACTGAAAATATAAAGGTTGCTTTAATGGAATAGTGAAAAGTGAATAGTAACAGAAAATAATAGGGTGAATAGTGAAAAGTGCCCCCATCCTAGCAACTCAAGTTGTTTTTACAACGTGGCATTTTTCATTCGATGAGGAAAGACCCTCAAGAGGAATATTTTATTGATTTTTATCAAAAAGTCCATGAGAGGTTATAAAGCAATGTGTTGGGCTCCTTTTTGAGCATTCTACTCTTATTTTTACAAAACACTTTGTAGGTTTGAGCAATGAACAAGGATTTAAGCATTGCTTCAACCTTCTGGAAACGAGAACTCTCAAAGGCTATCGTGGATTGGATGAGAACCCAGTTCACCTTTGGCGACGGCCTACCTTGGGTCTTCATTTGGGCTTATTTGGATGAGTTTCAAATATATATTTTGCAGATCTGAGTTTGCAACAGTATTATATCAGCATATTCAGTCAAGGCTTGCTCGGAGTTTTTGCATTCATAAGCCGCTGTAGTTTGGGGACTGAATCGTTCATCATTGGAGCCATAGTGTGGAGTTTATATTGCTGCATGAAAGTCAGTCCAGATTCTTCAATATTTCAGTTTGTGATTAGTTGCATATCATAGAATTTAATCCGATTTACTTGAGCTTTGTATGCACGACAACTGTTTGTATTAGTAATCAAAAAGGCCAAATGCTTATCTAGCAATGCCCAATGATTACTAACACTCTAATGATGACAGACCAAATGGCATTTTCTTGTAAACCATTGTGCCCACTTAGTTGTAAAATTTGTCTTAAACTAATGTTCTTCTTTAACCAAGATTTGGTTATATTCTAAGAAGCCATCTAACAAAGAAACCTCTCAGCACTTGAAACAATTTGAAGAATTTGTTCCATGGAAGGTAAAGGGTGAGGATCCTTCAGGGAAGCTCTATTAAGATCTTTGAAATTGACACAAAGTCCGATTTCACCATTCTTCTTCCTAACTGGAACAAGATTGGATACCCAAGAGGTATGTTTAATTGGGAATATGATATTGCTCTCAATGAGCTTATTCAACTCCATGATCATAAGGGGCTCAAGCTTGGGGTTAAGTGGCCTCTGCTTCTGTCTTACAGGTTTGGCATTAGGCTCAAGCTCAATGGTATGTTGGGCAATAGAAGGATCAAAACCCTTCAAATTTGAATATTCCCATGCAAAAATATCACTGAACTCTTGACAAACTAAAATAAATGCATGCCTCTCCTCAAATGTACATACCTTGCCAAGCTTTAAAAGCTAGTCCTTGAAGATTTCAATGCTCTGATAATGATCCTCTTTAATATGCATACTAGCTTTTTCTTTTCTAACTTGATCATCAACATTGAAAATAGACTTCAATTTAACCAAGCCTTTGGGCAATATGTTGGTTTTCAGTTGTATGATCTGATCCCCATACTGCTATTTCAGTTTTTCTTGATTATCATTGGAAAACTCAGCTTCTTCTCTTAAGACGTTAATGATCTGTTGATCACTATAAAAAACTTGCCAATGCTCATTACTGTTAGGAACAGAAGACCGAACAATCACTTTAACATACTGCTGCTCTTTGGAGTTGTCCATATCACTAGGAATATCATACTGAGCTCCTATAGCTGTTAATCTATCAGCATGTTTATTTGCACTTCTAGGTATAGATAGGAAATTAAAAACTTGAAAATCTTCAATAAGATCCCATACTCTATGCTTATAAGACTTCAACAGATCATTTTTAGTAGCATGGAGACCTCTTACTTCATTAACAATTAGTTTTGAATCACCAAAAACCTGTAAACAATCAATACCTCTCCTTTTTGCCTATTGGAGACCACTAATCAGAGCTTCTTACTTAGTTGTAATATAGTTGCAGTTGAATGTGAACCTGAATGCAGAGTAGTACTTGTCACCAGCAGGAGAAATGAGCATGCAACCACCTCCAGCACCATTTTTACTTCTACATCCATCAAAATGCATCCTCCATACCTCATTTGCTTGTTGATCAGGCTGTTGATCATTACTTTTTACGAGATTAGGCATAACAGAATCAGATTCATGCATTGGATAAATTCCCAAGTTTACCTCCTCATGCTGTTCATTCAAAGAATTGTGAACATTCTGAGCTGCCCACTCATCCAAAAGGACATCAAGGATATCTTCAATCTGAGTACTAGTCTCATTGGCTGCAGGAATGTTTTCTTGATCAAACAGAGCACAATTAACAGCAGTTGTTGCATTGACAGCACTTGGATTATATGGTTCAATATGGCTCTTAGCAACAAGTTCTAATTTGATTGTGACCTCAGTTCCATACCTAGTCCTAAACAGCATATGAGACCAATCAGAGGACAAGTATCCTCCAATTTTAGCTGTGAAGTCTTGTGATAAACAAATTGCAAAATATTGAGTATGACATAAATGTCCTGAGGTATTGAGAAGTTCAGACATGCGTGGAATGTGAGACTGAGATTTTTAGTAACTCCTACTGTATTAACAACAATACCATCTAGTTGAACTACCCCCTTTTCTAATGGCTCATACTTTATTCCTATTTTGTCTACAATTTGTTTGGGCATTACAAAACTGTTGGCCCCTGAGTCAATCATACAGTTATGTACTAAATGTTGGCCAACAATCAGAGTTACATAGATGGGGGGTGACTTAATTACTTTAGCAGGTTGTTCTTTCTTTTCTGGGACTCATTTGTAAAAACAACCTTAGAAGGTTGTTGGTTAGACACTCCATCAAAGAAGGAAAACTTAGACAATGCTTCATGTAACAAATCGTTTTGCCTAGGAAGAGCTAAAGAATCCCACATGGAAACACTAACATTAATTTTATTCATATGTTCTAAAATATTAAAGTTACTAGCACTAACCTTCTGCTGTCTTCTAAGAACAGCAACATCTTTTTGTGCCTATGTTGGTTGAACCGGTGCTTTAGGCTGATGTTTGCCCACCATAGCTTGTGCTCTTGGGAGAACTTGAACGTTCTATGTAGGAGAAGGCCTCACTTGGCCTTGTGAGCTTGTAGATGGCTGACTGTTATCTCCATCAGTCTGCTGCCCCAAGTCAACAGCCCTTTTCTTTGATCTGGTATTGGTTGGCACAGGATCACTTGACTGATTTTGTGCATTGTTAATGCCACAAAACTCTTCACCTTGCCAGTTCAGTAATGAAACATCAGGATTACCTTGTTCTGCACGAGTAGACTATTGTTCTTGAACCTTTTGAGATGAATTTTTTGGAACGACAACACTACTTTGCACCATTAGTGCTTGATTCAGAATACCATTAGAACAGGTGGACTGATTATGTGGCTAATTACATGGAAAACACCATTTGTAATCAGCTAGCAGGTTGTTTTGCACATGTACCACCTCCTTGGAAGAACAAGGGGTATTGGGGTTATAAGGCTAGAAAGGCCTTTGATTGAAGTTCCTCCTCTGAACTTGAGGATTGGACTGAAATGGGGCTTGGTAAGGATCTTGGTAAGGTGGCTGGTATTGCTACCTTTTAATGTTGACCAACTCATTACCAAAGGTTTGCAAGGTCTTTTGAATGTTTTCATTATGTTCTTTAATGCTTATCAGCTCTTGAAACTGGCTGCGAACAGCATGCTCTTGAGCTGCTACTTGTGTATTAGAGGCTGAAAATGATGGAAAAGCAGCTACAATAGGTGGCATTACAAGGGTAGTTGGTTGTATATCAGCAAAATAAAGCATTGGAGGCCTGGGAGCTATCTTACCTACTTGGATTAAGATATTCTCAGCCCTAACAGCAACATCAAATGTTGTTGATAATGTATCACCACCCATTGACTGAATCATGTGTGAAATATCACTATTTCAAGCCTTTAAATAAAACAGGAAAGCATAGTCATTAAAGGGCTTTACCAAGGTTGGATTCTGATTCCAAGTCTTTTTGAAGCGGTAGTTGAAGTCCACCAAATGCTCATATGGAGCTCTTTTAATTGTAGTTAGCTGCTCCACCACATAGAGATGGTCTGATTTGTCCTCAAACTGCCAGTTGAGCTGCTCTCCTAGCTGGTCCCAAGTTGTGATAGAATTTGCAAGCAGACCTCTGAACCATTGGAAGGCTTTGCCCTTGAGAGAGGTTGCCAACAACCTTACTGCGACATCTTGTTCAGTTATGTGATGTAAGCCACACAGTGAAGCAACATCTCTAATGTACTCTATAGCTGTTGTTTGATCTTCTATAGCAAAGAATGGTAAGCTCTTCAGGGCTGCTGCTGGAATATCATTGTGTTGGGCAAGATTCAAGGGGCTTCCTTGATCAAATGAGACAAAGGGCTGATTTCTAGGTGGTGGTGGATGAGTCATAGGGATTCTTATAGCAGTAAAAACTAGGGCAGCAGTATGGCTTCTCACAGAAAGAGGAGTAGACTTAGATCACCTTGAATAAACAATGGTCTTTCAAGGCTTTTAAATTTCTCTCCCTCTTCTTCTGGGTGGGGATAATTGTAAATACTCAAAAGAAGATGAGCTACTTTGGTCTGTATTCTTCTCATAAGCTGAAATGCACTGAATTTACTAAACCAAAGCTTGGAGTCGCCAGGTATGCTAAGAAAATGTCTCTTGTCAACTGTCATTACTGCTGCACACACCAAACAGCAGTGTGATACTTCTGGATTAGGACTGAAAAACAGTTCTCTATCCCACATGGCATACCAAAAACTGCTAACATAGGGATTTGCACCCGACGCCAAGTTTAAAACTATTAAATCCCGTGCAACATGCGACTATTATGTGATGTCCCCTTCTAAGTAGACACTCGGACGTCAGTAGATTAGCCTATCATGTCGATCCTCATAGGCTAATGGTTCTGGATAGAGGGTCACTTGGACGGGCACTTGGTTATCAAACCTCAGTGTTGATCTCCGGAGTTTGGTGGCAGGGTGAATTGTTGCGTTGGCGCGATACTGGTGCTTAATTTAATGATATTCACCTTTTATTTCACCATCCTCGGCCTAAGTACCATGTGTCTTTAATATGAATGGGGTCACTTTATATTTTAAAGTTACTATTTATTACTAAAGTGGAAAAAGTTACAACTTAAGTGAATAGTGCTCACTTTAATGAATAGTGTTTCCTTTGTTCATTTATAAAAGGCAAGTGAGAAAGTTCGACCCTCTTCATTAGATGATCATTTTACTTGAAGAAAACTTTGGAGTGAAGCTTGGAGGAAGAAGGAGGCTAGGGTTTCTTGACTTCTTGCAGTGGGTGAGCTTGGTGGGGCTTGGTTCTTCGTTCGGAGCTGCCTGAGGGTGTGAAACACCACCTTAAGGTTGCTGATCTGTTATTTGTTGCTTCTTTTGGAGATCTACGTTGCTGTTTGCAAGTTGTTTGAACTTGGGTTTGAGTGGTTTGGGCTGCCGTTGTCACCAATCACGATTGCACAGGAGCTGCTCACTTTTTGTGGTGTTTTGAAGATGCTACAGCCAACCACTCTTTCTTGAGGGTTTCATCAGCACTAAAGAAAAAAAACGCCTATCTTGTGTGGCTGCAACTTCACCCAAAGCGGGCACCCTTGCCCTAGGAAGCCTTCCAATTCGGATTTTGGTGGGATAAGTTTGTATTTCAGCACGTGTGAGCAAATTAGTGGGGTTTACTACTATAGCAAAACACTATTCACAATGTTGTATGGCTGTAAGTTAAAGTGTGGTTTTTGATGTAGTTAGTTTCTAATCTGATGTAAGTCATATGTTGTAAGCTCCTTATTATGTAATGAAGAAACTATATTTAGACACTGAAATGAGCAATGTACTCAAGTTATTACAATAGCTTACTTTATTTGAAGTTTTCATGGTATGCATATGCTCTTTATGTATCATTCTAGTATTTCTAGCAAACAAAACCAAAGCATAAGAGAAAACACAAACTTAAATAGAAAATCAGTCCTACAAGTTCAGTGAAAATATCATCAACGAAGTGTGGTACATCACAGTGGTATCAGAGCCCTGATCTTGCCATCCTGGAGGGTTAGAGTTTTCATGCAGCCACAAGAAGTAGGCCCTCACAGATATTATACCCATCAAAAAGCAAGCCAATAAAGAAATCAGGTTGCTGATATACAACAGGCCACAATGGGAGACAGGGGAAATGGTAGTCCACTTAGAAATGAAGGAGGAAATAGGGGACATAATGAGGACTAAGATGACCGTGAGATTCTTAGATGCCTGGCAACTGGACAAGAACAGGTTGCAATGGTTGTACAAACACTTATGACATAGTTACAACAAATGAATACCCAAGGAAGGCAAAACCAGATACCTGATGATAACAGGAGCGTTGTGGGGACACCCAGGGTACATCGAGCACCTACTCGTACTGTTGATAGGCCTACACGTCCTACCATTTTGACAAATGAACCAGAAGAGGAAAATGTTGAAAAAGCGGGTGAGGCAATGTTTGCTGATAATATCATGGCAGCAAACGATGAATGGGAGTTATTGACACCACACGTCAGGGAGTGCATCAGCTTCGACAGGTTTGTAAGTCAACGAAGAGAGCATTACAGGACCAGACAAGATAGGAGGCCTCAAAATCAAAATAGAGACTTGAAACATGCCACTGGTAAACTCACTTTGCCTACGTTCAACGACAATGGTAAGACCACAGCACAGTCTTGGGTCCACAAGCTGGATACGTTCTTGACTCTTCAACCAATGGCAAAGGAGGACGCAATTAAGTACGCCGCCCTGCATTTGGAGGGAGTAGCCCATGATTGGTGGTATCATGGGATGGTCACATTGCAGCATAACCGCATCACCTCTTACCAGGAGTTCATCGACAAGTTGGTTGAACGTTTTGATAAGAAAGATCCGAAAACCTATTTTAGAGATTTAGCTCAACTCAAGCAAGTTGGGAGTTTGGAGGGATATATAGGTGATTTTCAGCAGTTATCAGTTATGGTTCCCAACCTATCAGAAAGAAGATTGGTTGTATTATTCATCGAACGTCTACCGGAACCATTGAGAGGTTGGATCAAAGCTTTTGATCCCCCGACTCTATAGGAAGCTATGAAAAAAGCTAGGAGCATGGAACTTGCAGCTCCGCAAAATAAGTTCTTTTCAAAAGCATCATCTTCATACAAGGACGGGAAATCATTTCCTAAGAAGAAGGAAAACTCAATTCCAACAGGAAATCAGCAGCCCCATTAGATAGAGAAACCATAGATGACTTGCGCAGGAAGAAGTTGTGCTTCTATTGCAAAGGACCCTATGATGCAAACCACGGCTGTCCTTTGAGGCCTAAGGGAAAGGCTAACCAAATAATGTGGGCATTCTACGAGGATTCTGAATCTGAGAAATCAGACCAGCATAGTGAGCATGAAGAATCCAAGGAAGAAAAATCTGAAAATGAGGCTGAAAATGACACCAAAACGGAGGAGGAAGTTAAGGTTCAAGAAGCACGTCTCACTAGCATACAGCGGGAGGGCTCTAGCATACAGCGGGAGGGCTCTTTCAGAATGCAAGGGGTCTTAGCTAGGAAAAAGATCATTACCTTATTGGATACAGGGGCCACACATAATTTTATTGATGCTAGGTTGGTTGAGAAGCGTGGGATTCAAACTGAAGAATTTGAGGGCATAAGAGTGAAGGTCGCAGATGGCTACACTCTCAAGTGTGATAGGATGATTTTAGATCTCCCTATGCGGTTGAATAATTATGACTTTAAGGCAGATTTCTATGTGGTGAATATGGGAGACACCGATATGGTTCTAGGAATGAAATGGCTTCATGACGTTGGAGAGTTTACCCTTCACCTTCATGGTATGGAGATGAGATTTAAGGTGGACGGGAGGAATCATGTGTTGAAGGCCATCAGAGATAGTAATTTTAGAATGATAACTTTCAGTAGAATGGAGAAGCTCATGCGAAACGGCATGATTGAGTGGGGGAGCAGAGTGCACGTTGATGCCATCACAAGAGGAGTAGAAAACCCCAGTCTATCATCCAGACATACAAGAGTTGAGGATTAAACACACTAAGGTGTTCAGTGAGATTCCACCTAGTAGACCACCAGACCGTGGTATTGAACACATCATTGAGTTGGAGGAGGGCACTAAGCCCGTGATTGTCACACCTTATAGGCATCCTAAGCGACTTAAGGATGAAATAGAGAAAATGATTAAGGAGTTGCTCGCTATGGGACATATCAAACCTAGTAAGTCACCATTCGCTTCATCTATTGTGTTAGTGAAGAAAAAGGACGGTACTTTGCGGATGTGCATTGATTACAGATTGTTAAATAAAAGGACAATCAAAAACAAGTATCCTATTCCTCGGATTGATGAGCTGATAGATGAGCTACATGGTGCTCGTTGGTTTTCAAAAATAGACTTGAGATCAAGGTATCATCAGATTCGTGTGAGAGAGCAGGACATTGAGAAAACAGCCTTCCGTTGTCATTGCGGACACTTTGAGTTTGTGTTTATGCCATTTGGGCTAACCAATGCCCCTGCTACGTTTCAATCCACCATGAACAAGGTCTTCCAGTCACAACTGAGGAGGTTCGTACTTGTTTTCTTTGATGACATATTGGCATACAGCAAGGCTTGGGAGGAGCATGTTGCCCATTTGGATACAGTACTGGGTATTCTTGATAGGGAGTCCTTGTATGCCAAGGAGTCAAAATGTGATCTGGGCATGATGGAGTTGTTGTACTTGGGTCATATTATTAGTGCAGAGGGTGTCCGTATGGATCCTGACAAGCTCAGAGCTATTATAGAGTAGCCTACTCCCGAGAATCTTACTCAGCTTAGAGGATTTTTGGGCTTGTGTGGCTTCTACCGCAGATTTGTCAGTGGATATTCACGTCATGCAGCGCCACTTACAGACCTAACAAGGAAAGGGGCATTCATTTGGACTCTTGAGGCGCAAGAGTGTTTTGAGAAGTTTAAGCAGCTGATGACTACTTGTCATGTCCTTGCATTGCCAGATTTCACTAGACCTTTCGAGCTTTAGTGTGACACTTCGGGTGAAGGGATTGGCGCCGTCCTTATGCAGGACAAGCATCCGATAGCATTCGAGAGCAGGAAGTTAAGAGGACCAGAGAAAGGTTATAGCATCTATGACAAGGAGATGTTGGCCATCATGCATGCGTTGGCCAAATTCAGGCAGTACCTTGTGGGCAGCACATTTTGCGTTAAGACCGATCATAACAGCTTGAGGCATTTCCTAGGACAACGGGATCTCAACGATCGTCAGCAAAAGTGGGTGAGAAAATTGCAATCATATGACTTTGACATTGCCTACATCAAAGGGTCCCAGAATGTGGTTGTTGATGCCCTATCTTGCCATCCACATTTGAGTTCCATGGTTGAGATTTCAGAGAACTGGAGACATCTGATAACAGCAAAGTATGCCAAAGACTCTTGGGCTTCTGGCCTCGTTGAGGGTTCGGTGCAAGATAGCAGATATTCAGTTGTAAATGATCTTATCATTTACAAAGGAAGGATTTTCTTGACCCCAGGATCAGAAATGAAGAACACCGTATTGAGGGCCTTGCATGATGCACCCATGGCCGGACATCCGAGGTATTTCAAAACTTACAGGCAGGTTCGAGAACGTTTCACTTCGAAAGGACTCAAGTCAGATGTCCTTCGATATGTCAGAGAATGTCCGATTTGTCAACAAAATAAACAAGAGCACACCTATCCTGCTGGTTTGCTTCAACCACTTCCAATTCCTGACAGGAAATGGGAATGCTTATCGATGGACTTCATTACAGGCTTGTCGAAAGCCCAGGGTAGAGACTATATCTATGTAGTTGTCGATCGCCTCACAAAGTACACTCATTTCTTCCCGATAGCAACTACATATTCAGCTACGCAGGTAGCAGAATTGTTTTTTCATGAGGTGTTCAAGTTGCATGGGCTACCCCGGAACATTGTCAGCGACAAGGATAGTCGGTTCTTGAGCCACTTCTGGCAGGAGCTATTTAGGCTATGTGGGACCGAGCTTACTCCGAGCACTAGCTACCACCCGCAGACGGATGGACAGTCGGAGATTGTTAATAAATGGGTGGAAGGATATCTCCGAAATCATATAGTAGGACAGCAAAAGGGTTGGGTGAAGTGGATTCATCTTTGTGAGTACTGTTATAATACCACGCACCACATGTCAATTCAGATCTCCCCATTCATGGCATTATATGGGTATGAGGCACCCAACTTTCTTGATTTGTTGTTGAGTGACAGTAGAGTGCCCAGTGCTAGGGATCTTTTACAGGAGAACTAGGATATTATGAGAGCTCTCTGTGAGAACATTCAGAAGGCACAGAATCAGCAAAAGTAGTATGCAGACCAGAGAAGAGTTGAGCGATCTTTTGAGGTTGGAGATATGGTGTATTTGATATTGCAGCCCTACCGCTAATCAACTCTCAAGAAGAGTGGTGCGGAGAAACTCAAGCCGTGATATTACGGACCCTTTAGGATCATCAGACGGGTAGGCGAGGTGGCTTATGAGTTGGACTTGCTGATAGATAGTAGGGTACACAATGTATTTCATGTGTCATGCCTCAAGAAGGCATTGGGACATCGCGTCGTTCCTTCCACAGCTTTACCGCCCTTGGATGATGAGGGGAAATTGATTCTGGTACCTGAGGCCATCTCAGAAGTCAGAGAGAGGCAGTTGCGGAGGCAGATCATCAGGGAATATCTAATCAAATGGAAGGATTTGCCGGTAGAGAATGCTACACGGGAGAGAGAGGACATTTTACAGCATCCAGAGTTCAGATTGCTTGAGGACAAGCAATTTCAGAGAGCGGACTGTGATGTCCCCTTCTAATTAGATACTCAGACGTCAGTAGATTAGCCTATCATGTCGACCCTCGTAGGCTAATGGTTCTAGATAGAGGGTCACTTGGACGGGCACTTGGTCGTCAAACCTCAGTGTTGATCTCCGGAGTATGGTGGCAGGGTGAATTGTTGCGTTGGTATGATACTGGTGCTTAATTTAATGATATTCACCTTTTATTTCACCATCCTCAGCCTAGGGACCATGTGTATTTAATATGAAGGGGTCACTTTATATTTTAAAGTTACTATTCATTACTAAAGTGGAAAAAGTTATAAATTAAGTGAATAGTGCTCACTTTAATGAATAGTGTTTCCTTTGTTAATTTATAAAAGGCAAGTGAGAAAGTTCGACCCTCTTCATTAGATGATCATTTTGCTTGAAGAAAACTTTGGAGTGAAGCTTGGAGGAAGGAGGCTAGGGTTTCCTGATTTCTTGCAGTGGGTGAGCCTGGTCGGGCTTGGTTCTTTGTTTGGAGTTGTTCGAAGGTGTGAAACACCACCTTAAGGTTGCTAATCTGTTATTTGCTGCTTCTTTTGGAGATCTACGTTGCTATTTGCAGGTTGTTTGAACTTGGGTTTGAGTGGTTTGGGCTGCCGTTGTCACCAATCACGATTGCACAGGAGCTGCTCACTTTTTGTGGTGTTTTGGAGATGCTACAGCCAACCACTCTTTCTTGAGGGTTTCATCAGCACTAAAGAAAAAAAACGCCTATCTTGTGTGGCTGCAACTTCGCCCAAAGCGGGCACCCTTGCCCTAGGAATCCTTCCAATTCGGATTTTGGTGGGAGAAGTTTGTATTTCAGCAGGTGTGAGCAAATTAGTGGGGTTTACTACTGTAGCAAAACACTATTCACAGTGCTGTATGGCTGTAAGTTAAAGTGTGGTTTTTGATTTAGTTAGTTTCTAATCTGATGTAAGTCATATGTTGTAAGCTCCTTATTATGTAATGAAGAAACTATATTTAGACACTGAAATGAGAAATGTACTCAAGTTATTACAGTAGCTTAGTTTATTTGAAGCTTTCATGGTATGCATATGCTCTTTATGTATCATTCTAGTATTTCTAGCAAACAAAACCAAAGCATAAGAGAAAACAAATACTTAAACAAAAAATCAGTCCTACAAGTTCAGTGAAAATATCATCAACGGAGTGTGGTACATCACATATTCTCAGGCTGTGGGTATCCTATGGTGAAGATAGACCTATAGATTATGGGTTGGCTCCCTTTGGATATTTCTTGAAAATACTGACTTTTGACAGAGGAAAAGGGTAAGAAGGATAATGCTTGGGAAAATAAATTAAACACTAATGGGTGATACACCGAATGAAAAATGATTTGAACCTACTTTAAAAACCTCACAACATGACCCAACAAATAAGCTATACTATCTCATAACTCTGTTACTCATGACTACAAAAATGATTCTTATGAAAGGATTTAACTTTTCTAATGTTCACAACCTACGGAGGGAAAAGATCAGCGAAAAGCACCGTTTCAACCAACACAGGCACAAAAAGAGATTGTTGTTCCTAGAGGACAGCAAGAGGTTAGTTCTGGTAACTTTAATATTTTAGAACAACTGAAGAAAACTAATGTTAGTGTTTCCATGTGGGATTCTTTGGCTCTTCCTGGGCAAAAGCATCTATTACATGAAGCGTTATGCAAGTTGTCCTTATCTGATGGAGTGTCTAACCAGCAGCCTTCTAAGGTTGTTTTACAAATGAGTCACAAAAAAACAAAGAACGGCCTACCAAAATAGTTAAGCCACCCCCGTTTTATGTAACTCTGATTGTTGGCCAGCATGTAGTACATAACTGTATGATTGACTCAGAGGCCAACAGTTTTGTAATGTCCAAACAAATTGTAGACAAGCTGGGAATAAAGTATTCACCATTAGAAAATAGGTAGTTCAACTAGATGGTACTGCTGTAAGAGTCATTAAGGATCTTAGTCTCACATTGCACACATCTCCGAACTTCTCAACACCTCGGGACATTTATGTCATAGAGTTGCCTCCATATTTTGCAATTTATTTATCACGAGACTTCACAGCTAAAATTCGAGGATACTTGTCCTCTGATTGGTCTCATATGTTGTTTAGGAGCAAGTATGGCACTAAGGTCACAATCAAATCAAAACCTGTTGCTAAGAGCCATATTGAACCATATAATCCAAGTGTTGTCAATGCAGTAGCTGTTGTTAATTGTGCTCTGTTTGATCAAGAAGATATTCCTATAGCCAATGAGACTAGTACTCAAATTGAAGATATCTCAGATGTCCTTTTTCATGAGTGGGCAGCTGAGAATGTTCATAATTCTTTAAATGAACAACATGAAGAGGTAAACTTCGAAATTTATCTAATGCATGAATTTGATTTTGTTACACCTAATCTTGTAAAAAGTGATGACCAGCAGCTTGATCAGCAAGTAAATGAGGTATGGAATATGTATTTTGACGTTTCAAGGAGTAAAAATGGTGTTGGAGGTGGTTGCGCGCTCATTTCTCCTACTGGTGACAAGTACTACTCTGCATTCAAGTTCACATTCAACTGCAGCAATAATACAACTAAGTATGAAGCTCTGAATCATGGTCTCTAGTGGGCAAAAATCAGAGGTATTGACTGTTTACAGGTTTTTGGTGATTCAGAACTAATTGTTAATCAAGTAAGAGGTCTCCATGCCACTAAAAATGATCTATTGAAGTCTTATAAGCATAGAGTATGAGATCTTATTGAATATTTTCAAGCTTTTAATTTGTTGTCTATACCTAGAAGTGCAAATAAACATGTTGATAGATTAGCAGCTATAGGAGCTCAGTATGATATTCCCAGTGATATCAGCAACTCTAAAGAGTAGCAGTATGTTAAAGTGATTGTTAGGTTTTATGTTCCTAACAATAATGAGCATTGGCAAGCTTTTGATAGTGATCAGCAGATCGTTAACTTCTTAAGAGAAGAAGCTGAGTTCTCCAATGATAACCAAGAAAAACTGAAACAGCAGTATGGGGATCAGATCATACAACTGAAAACCAACAAATTGTTTGAAGGCTTGGTTACATTGGAGTCTATTTTCAATGCTGATGATCAAGTCAGAAAAGAAAAAGCTAGTATGCATATTAAAGAGGATCATTATCAAAGCATTGAAATCTTCAAGGACTAGCTTTTAAAGCTTGGCGAGGTATGTACATTTGAAGAGAGACATGCATTTATTTTACTTTGCCAATAGTTCAGTGATATTTTTGCATGGGAATACTTAGATTTGAAGGGTTTTGATCCTTCCATTGCCCAGCATACCATTCAGCTTGAGCCTAATGCCGAACCTGTAAGATAGAATCAAAGGCCACTTAACCCCAAACTTGAGCCCCTTATCATCACAAAGTTGAATAAACTCATTGAGAGCAATATCATATTTCCAATTAAACAAACCTCTTGGGTATCCAATCTTATTCCAGTTAGGAAGAAGAATGGTGAAATCAAACTCTATGTTCATTTTAAAGATCTTAATAGAGCTTCCTTGAAGGATCGTCACTCTTTACCTTCCATGGAACCGATTCTTCAAGTTGTTTCAGATGCTGAGAGGTTTTCTTTGTTAGATAGCTTCTCGAGATATAACCAAATCCTGGTTAAAGAAGAAGATCAGTTTAAAACAGCTCTTACAACCAAATTGGGCACAATGGCTTACAAAAAAATGCCATTTGGTTTGTCAAATGCTGGAGCTAGTTTTCAGAAAGCAATGGACATGGCTTTCAAAGGTTTGATGTATAATATTGTATTGGTTTAGTTGGATGACACAACTATTTTTTCAAAAACTTCAGATGAACACTTTGATCACTTGAAGAAAATCTTTGAAAGATGTCGATAGTTTGGTATATTTCTCAACCCAAAGAAATGTGTGTTTGTTGTTCATGAAGGTAAGTTATTGGGTTACATTGTATCGAAACATGGAATCACCATTGATCAGAAGAGAGTAAGTGCTATTCTTTCTCTTCCTTTACCAGCACACAAAAAAGGATTGCAAAGCTTCTTGCATAGAATAAATTTTGTGAGGAGATTCATCCCAGATATTGTTGAGTTATTAGTACCTCTGACTTCAATGTTAAAAATGAATATTTCTTTCAGCTGGACTAAGGAAGGAAAACGGAGCTTTGAGCTTATCAAAAAACAAACTTGCAGTGGCTCCTACTTTGTTGAACCCAAACTTTTCAAAATATTTTATACTATATGCATATGGGAACATTGATAGTATTGCAGCTATGCTGGTTCAAGAGAATGACTATGGTTTAGACTAGCCTTTATCTTTTTTCAGTCAAGGTTTTAAGAACTATGAGCTTAATTATTCTTTTCTTGAAAAGCATGTCCTTGTTGTTATCAAAAGTTTGAAAAAATTTAGACACATGCTTTCTAACAATAAGGTTAAGTTTTTGGTTGCTCACCCTTCAGCTAAGGAATTTTTGCTAAGCACGGACTTAAGTAGTAAAAGAGTTCGATGGGTGACTAAAGTAATGGAATATGATATTGAGATCAAAGTCACCAAGCTGATAAGAGGTAAAGGTCTCTATGAACAACTTATAGAAAACAGTAACAGCAGTATAGAAAAGGAAGAAAATGTTGTCTTAGCTCTTCAGGATGAACAACAAATTGTTGCACTTGTTTCTTCAACAGGTTGGGTACAATAAATTACACATTTCTTATTAACTGGTGAGTGTCCTCCTGGTTTGAGTAAATCAAATAGAAGGTATTATAGATTGCAATCTATACCTTATGTACTTTTGAATGGTTTACTTTTTAGAAAAGATTTCCATTTTGTTCTACTTAGATGCATTGAAGCTGATCAAGTTTATAAAATTTTACATGAGTTTCATGAAGGATCAGCTAGAGGACATTTTTCTCTGTTAATGGATGATAGCTTTGGTCAGGTATAAATAACGAATGCTAAAAGCATCTTCCTTATTTATATATGATCAAAGATTGTCTTTAATTTAAATTTCTGGAAATCGAATTTATGAGCATATATAAATTCGTAATAACAAAAATGTTGAAAATTCGCATTTAAATATAAATCAGAACTTACATATGTCCGCCACCTTTTGTTCTGTGTGTGTTAAGACACTAACGAATTGGTATTAGGAGTGCAGGGACCCGCACGCTCTAAGAGACGTGTCTCAAGAGAGGACGTGTCTCCACTTGTGGAGACACGTCCTCTCTTGAGACACGTCTCTTAGAGGCGGGTCTCCTACATACATATGGCGGCTTCCTCATTGGTATGCAAACATTGAAATCAATTAATGTTCTGCAATCAGCACATTCACATTTAGAAGAAATCTGGAAATCACATTTAGAGAAGAAATCTAGAAATCGCATTTTGACTTAGAGTTTTCTTACAGAGAATTTCAGACCTTACTTTATTCTTAGTTTTTAGGATCCTATTTGTGAAAGATTTGATTACATTTACATGGTATTAGAGCCACGTTGTGTGAATCCAAATCAAATCTAAAATCAGTTTGCTCTAAAAAATTCGTATTTTTCAAAATCGAATTCACATCACATTCTTCATAATGTCAAGTGTGATCAGATTTGAAGATTGTCTTGTAGGAGCAGACAATTTCACATCATGGAAATTTAGAATCATGATGATCCTTAGAGAGAATAAACTAGACTCATTTGTGAGAGAAAATAAAAGGGAGCCAGAGGCTGAACCTGAGAAAACTCAATGGATCGAAAACAATGAAAGAGCCATGAAAATCCTAGTAGATGCAGTTAGGGATCACATAGTGACTATCCTAGCAAAACATGAAACTGCATACCATATGTACAAATCTCTTGAGAGTACTTATGAGATCAACAACACCTGCAGGACTCTAGCATTAAAACAGCAAATCAACAATGCTCAAATAAACAAAGGAGAGTCCATTAATGCATACTTCATGAGGATTATTGAACTTACGGATCAATTATCCACAATTGGATATCAGATTGACAACAAAGAGTTAACCCTAATTGCACTAGGAGGCCTACCAAACTCATGGGAGTCATTTGTTCAAGGAGTAAGTGTGAGATCTAAACTCCCTAAACTTGATAGGCTAAGAACTGACTACCTTCAAGAAGAAACAAGACTTTCCACAAAAGAGAATAAACAGAAACACATAGATGAAGACATTCATGTTCTCCACACAACATCTAATAAGAGGAGTAAGAAAAACTCCTACAAGAGAGGATCTTTTAAGAGAAAAAGAAATTCCACTGGAAAGGAATCTTATAAGAAGAAAGATATCTCTCAAGTACAATGCTTTAGATGCGATCAGTATGGTCACTATGCAATGAAGTGCCCTGATAGAACTAAACAACAAGCATCCTTTGCCAAAGTAGAAAAGTCAAAACCAGATCATGAATCTGAGAACTTTATGTTCTATACAACCCTTTCTAGTCAAGTATCTGACAACACTCAAAATTCAGTAATTGATAGTGGGTCATCCAGACACATCACAGGTTTCAGAGAGCACCTAGACTCCATGACTAAAAAGTCTGAAGAAGAAGTAACCATCGGGGATGATTCTGCATACCCTGTAAAAGGGGTTGGAACGTGTTCCATCAAGTTGAAATCTGGGATTTCTCTGCAACTCACTGGAGTATTATTTGTACCTGGAATAAAGAGAAATCTTATATCCATCTCTGCCCTTGAAGACAATATTTACAAAGTTACATTTATGGATGGTAAAGTTCTAGTATGGCCTAAGAGCTCAACTATTAAGAAAGCCCATACCATAGGCATAAGCCAAGGGTACCTTTACAAACTATGCACTGAGATTAAACAAGCCCTTACCCTTGACACTGTTGATACAAATGAAATCTGGCATAGAAGATTAGGACATCTCCATTTCCATGCCCTACCTTCTATGGAAAAACTTGTTACAGGCTTACCCAAGCTAAAACCATCTCATGAGGGAACTTGTAAAGGTTGTGCCCTAGGAAAGAATACTAAGGGATCCTTTCAGAATAGCTTGAGTAAAACCCTTAATGTGTTAGAACTGGTTCACTCTGATCTTTGTGGACCCATGTTTGTACCTTCTAAAGCAGGATTTCTATACTATGTCATATTTGTAGATGACTTCTCTAAGAAAACCTGGATCTATTTCCTTAAGTGTAAAGAGTCATTAGAAATCCTCAAAAGGTTCAAAGAGTTTAAAGCCCTCACTAAAAACTTGTCCGGAAAGAAAATAAAAACCTTAAGGACAGACAATGGGAAAAAATATACCTCTGAGATTTTTAAAGAATTCTGCATGAGTGTTGAAATTAAGAGGGAGTTCACAGTTGCCTACAATCCTCAACAGAATGGGATTGCTGAAAAGAAAAAAAGAACCATTGTAGAAGCTGCTAAGGCAATGTTGCTGGACCAAAACATTGGAACGTCTTTCTAGGCAGAAGCCTCTAGGACTATTGTCTATATCCAAAATAGATGTCCTCATTCTCATCTTGATAACAAAACTCCTGAAGAAGCCTTTACCGGCATAAAACCTGACATTAATCATTTTAGAATTTTTGGCTGTCCTGTCTATATTCATGTACCCAAAGAGAAGAGATTCAAACTACAACCTTCCGGAAAGAAGGGAGTATTTGTGGGTTATAGTGAAACCTCCAAACCAAACAGAATATTCATACCCGGGTAGAAACAAATTGAGTTAAGCAGAGATGTCATCTTTGAAGAAGACATTGCATTCAAGAGGGCAAAGAGTTCTAGTGAGACAAAAACCTATTCCCCTAGTGTACCTGAAATGGAACCTACTCCTGAGCTTCAGAGGGAGCATCTTGAGGAAATACCACATGAACTTCTTGCCACTTCAAATGAGGATACAAATGACATCGGCAGAAAGAGACCACTTTGGGCCAGGAAGATGATCAAAGAAGCAGAGGATCATGCAGCACCTAAAGGAACGTTCAGGGAGAGTAAAAGACCCAAACGGTTCTCTAGCTATGTTGCCTTAATGAACAACATCATAAACTCTGAACCTGCCAGTGTTACAGAAGCCTTCAGACATCAAGCCTGGAAGGATGCAATGACAGAGGAATATCAGTCCATCCTAAAGAATGATGTATGGGACATAGTGCCTAGACCAAAAGAGAAATCTGTTGTCTCTTCTAAATGGCTCTTCAAAATCAAGCATGCTGCTGATGGCAGTATAGAAAAACATAAAGCACGTTTTGTGGCTAGAGGTTTTTCTCAAAAGGAAGGCATTGATTATGAAGAAACATTTGCACCTGTTGCCCATTACACATCTGTGAGAGTAGTATTAGCCATTGAAGCAGCTAAAGGCTGGAAGATTCATCAAATGGATGTGAAAAATGCCTTCCTAAATGGAACCATTGAAGAGGAAGTCTATCTAGAACAGCCTGAAGGTTTTGTGATACATAAATCTAACTCACATGTGTGCAGGTTGAAGAAAGCTCTCTATGGACTTAAACAGGCTCTCAGGGTCTAGTATGAAAGAATTGACAGCGATCTCTTGGGATTAGGATTTTCCAAAAATGATGCTGACTCCAATCTCTACTTCAAGGTAATCAAAGGTGATATGCTTATAATTATTTTATATGTTGATGACCTGCTGATAACAGGAGAAGATCACCTCATTACTCAAGGGAAACAGGATCTAATTTCTGAATTTGACATGAAAGACTTGGGTATTCTACACTACTTCCTTGGTTTGGAAGTATGGCAGAAATCAAAAGGCATTATACTAAACCAAGGGAAGTATACTATTGACATTCTGAAAAGATTTGGAATGTTGGACTGTAGATCGATGTCTACACCTATGGAAACCAACCTTCACAAATTGAAAGAAGCAGCAGCAGAATCCAAATGTGCAGATCCAACCCTTTACAGACAAATGATTGGATCCTTGATGTATCTGGTTAACACTAGACCTGATATTTGCTATGCAGTAAATGTTCTCAGCCAGTTCATGTGTGAACCAAAGGAAATTCACTTAATGGTTGTAAAACATATTTTGAGATATCTTCAAGGCACTATTAGATATGGTCTTCTTTACAAGAATGATCAACTAGATCTACATGGGTACTCTGATTCAGATTCAGCTAGAAGTGTAACCGATCGGAAAAGCACCTCAAGATGTTGCTTCAGTTTAGGATGGGCTATGATCTCCTGGATTTGCAGAAAACAATCTTCAGTTGCACAAAGCTCAACGGAAGCTAAATATATTGCAGCCTCAATGGGAGCAAGAGAAGCAGTGTGCCTTTGTAAATTGCTTGTGGGACTCTTTGGTGAGCCCTTGAATCCTACAATTATTCATTGTGATAATCAGAGTTGCATAAAACTCTCTGTGAATCCTGTCTTTCATGACAGATCTAAGCACGTTGAGATCCCCTATCATTATGTAAGAGATATGGTGGAAAGGAAAGTGATCCAGTTGGAGGATATTAGTACAAATGATCAAACTGCAGACATTCTCACCAAGCCTCTCTCCCGGATCAAGGTAGAGCACTTCAGGAAGAAACTTTGTATGGTTGAAATGTAATTTGTTATTTATGTTTGAACTACAAATTGTTTATAAGTTGTACTAATATATAAAGATGTTTAATGTGTAAACTCTTTTGTCATGTGTGTGACTCCATGACTTTATGTGCCTACTCCCCCTGTGTACATTATTGAAAAGTGAAGATCTTTCTAATAATGAGCACTTGTATTTGACATTGTAAAGTGACGACTCTACAATGATAAACTATCATGATAGATATCATGTGATTTGATATCTGTGGATATGTCATGATAGTATCTCTTGGACACTTTGATTGATATCATGTGACTTGATTTCATTTGAAGATCATTGTGATCCTTAAGAGATAATCATGGTGGATATTTATATCCGTGGATATGCCATGAATTATGGTAGACATCATGTGACTTGATGTCAGTGCACATACCTTAATAATAAAGATATGTTATGAAGAATGTCATGTGACTTGACAATATTGAGAAATCATACCATGTCTTAGATATCACATGTTAAGGTGATATCTCTACTTATTTGATTTGAAATATCTTCCCTAGCTAAGAGGGAGTGTTAATGGATGATAGCTTCAGTCAGATATAAATAACGAATGCTGAAAGCATCTTCCTTATTTATATATGATCAAAGATTATCCTTAAATTAAATTTCTGGAAATCAAATTTATGAGCATATATAAATTCGTAATAACAAAGATGTTGAAAATTCGCATTTAAATATAAATCGGAACTTACATAAGTCCGTCGCCTTTTGTTTTGTCTGTGTTAAGACACTAACGAATTCGTATTAGGAGTGTAGGGACCCACGCACTCTAAGAGACATGTCTCTTGAGCGGACGTGTCTCCACTTGTGGAGACACGTCCAGAGACACGTCCTCTCTTGAGACACGTCTCTTAGAGGCGGGTCTCCTATATACATATGGCGGCTTCCTCATTGATATGCAAACATCGAAATCAATTAATGTTCTACAATCAGCACATTCACATTTAGAAGAAATCTAGAAATCACATTTAGAGAAGAAATCTGGAAATCGCATTTTGACTTAGAGTTTTCTTACAAAGAATTTCAAACCTTAGTTTATTCTTAGTTTTTAGGATCCTATTTGTGGAAGATTTGATTACATTTACACTCTCCAAGATACAACTCTTAAGATCATGAAAGGAGGTTATTATTGGCCTACTTTATTAAAAATTGCCCATTCATGGGTGAGAAAATGTAAGGAGTGTGCCATATTTGCAAGAAAAGAGAAGTTGGCAGCCCTTCCATTGCAGCCAATTCAGGTTGAACAGCCCTTCATGAAGTGGGGCTTAGATTTCATTGGAGTAATAAACCCGCCTTCAAGTGCAGGTCACAAGCGGGTGCTCACAGCTACTGATTACTTTTTGAAGTGGACTAAAGTTGTAGCACTTAAAGAGGCTAATGAGACAGCTGTTCTGAATTTCTACGAAGAATTGATTACAAGGTGAGTCAATAGTTTCAGATAATGCACTTGCTTTTATAGGAACTAGAGTATCCGATTGGGCTGTTAGGAATGGTGTTTACCTTAATACTTCTTCTAACTACTATCCTCAAGGCAATGGACAAGTTGAGTCCACAAATAAGAACCTTCTCAGGATTATCAAAAGGACCATGGACGAAAATTAGAGAGCATGGCATACCAAGTTGAAATCAGCCTTGTGGGCTGATAGAATTACACCGAAATGGTCAACAGGACTATCACCATACATGCTTGTGTATGGAAAAGAGGCAAGACTGCCTATATCCCTTGAACTTCCAGCCCTTGATCTAGTTAACCAGCTAGACATGATTGAAGAAGAACCTATGACAGCAAGATTGGCTCAGCTTATTGAGCTAGAAAAGACTAGAGCTGAAACAATGAAGAAAATTGAGCAACACCAAGCTCAAATGAAGAGATCATCCCCAAGAGTGTCAACACTTTTGTAAAGAACAGTGCAATTCAGAATCATTGTTAACAGACAGTGTCAACATTTATGTAAAGATGTTATTCTTGATATATAATGATTGTTGTATAAACATGGCAGCCATCAAGTGAAGTTCGGTGACAATGCATCCAATGGCAACAAGCATACATAGAGAGAATATAAGGAGCTCGGCCTACAAAAGATAGAGTCAAGTACGCCCTAGTAAGACCACTACGTGAGAGTCATTTTTTGCTTAAACCCTTTTCCTGAAAATCCAAGTAGATGCTTTTGTTTTCTTCAAAGCCACTTGATACAGAGGCCGAAATGTAAAGGAGAGCAAAGAGTGAACATAGAATCCTTGGCGGCTTGAAATTGACAGAGGGTTTGAATCTTTTGCAAGTGAGGAGTTGAACCCTTAGTAGAAATACACATATTTCTAACGGCAGCCTGAAGATTTGTTTGTCTTTTCTGAAGATTCTAAACACAGTGTGTAAGAAAACTTCAAAGTTTGATGGCTGTTGTTGTAGACTATTAATACTTTGTAACTCATTTCTTATGGGTTTTTTACAGATTTGTAATGCAATTGTCTCCTATTTTTCAATAAAAAGCTTATTTCCTTCTCCATTATTCTTTGTTCTATAGTATTGATTGTGTGTTATATGATAGAATATTGTATCATCCTTTATTTTCATCAGATTCCTTCAATCCTGAATGCAAAGAATAGCATGTCATTATGCAGGTCTGTGTAAGTGTTTTCATTTTGTTGGATTAAAAATTGTGAAAACATTATTGTTTTCCTTTTTTGAACATCAAAAAAGTTAAAGCCTTACATCAGAATCATTTTTGCAGGCATGAGTAACAGAATTGTGAGATAGTATAGCTTATTTGTTGGGTCATCTTGTGAGGTTTTTAAAGCAGGTTCAAATCATTTTTCATTCAATGTATCACCCATTAGTGTTTAATTTATTTTTCCAAACATTATCCTTCCTACCCTTTTCCTCTGTCAAAAGTTAGTATTTTCAAGAAATATCCAAAGGGAGCCAACCCATAATCTAGAGGTCTATTCTCACCATAGGATACCCACAGCCTGAGAATAGTCCCATGTTGCACGGGAATTAATAGTTTTAGACTTAGCATCGGGTGCAAATCCTTGTGTCAATAGTTATATGTCTCTTGAAGACCGTAATTACTGTTGCACACACCAAACAGCAGTGTGATACTTCTGGATTAGGACTGAAAAACATTTCTTTGTCCCACCGGGTGTGCCAAAAACTGTTGACACTGTTTGTTAACAATGATTATGAATTGCACTGTTCCTAGCATAAGTCTTGAAATAGAATTGCTCTTCATGAAAGTTTTGCTGATCTTGCAAGCACTATTATTGTTTCACTACTTCTGATATCTGAATGCTATAAATGGCCTTTGACAAGAATTGATTGGAACAAGAATTTCTTCATAAGTTTTTGTATTAATTTTCTATTCTCAACAGAGCATCAAAGCTTTACTGAATTTGACTCTTGGTGAAAGAAACTTGATCTTTGTTGCTAGTAGTTCAAATCTTTCTATTGAAATAATCTGAGATTTTGTGTGATGTAATTATTTTCATACTTAGATTTGTTCAAGAAAGAAATCCTTCTTTTGTTGCCTCTGAAGTTCTTGCTGAAATCTTCTTTCATGGCTGCCTTTCATTATATTTGATATTCCAGACTGTGTATTTTCCTTTGTGATTGAAAAATAGTCAAGTTGTCCTCACTTTGTGCATTTAAATTCATGTTAAGAAGACTCTATAAATGATATAATGCTCTCCCTCACAAAAGATTATGTAAACAAAGCAAAAATGAAGCATTTTTAACAGATTTAAGACATTGTTATTATTGTTTCTTCTGTAAGAACATTAATTATTCCTTTTGATGACACTTTCTAGACACTAGCTCTGTAATTAATATATGAAATTGCATGGCTCTTGAAAGCAATGCCATTCTTCTTGAAACAATAAATCACTGTCTTAAATCTCTTTGAAGATGATAAAGAAGTATTGTCTCCACCCTTTGAACACTATAATCTGCATTGATATGAGTTGGGCTCAACCCTTGTGGGAGCCACATTTTCCACCACTCATGTTATAATCTGATGAACAGAAACATTACTTTTCCTGTATCTGCACATGAAGCAAACAAATTAGAAAAACAGTGAATCCAATGATTTCTCCTGATGATTTGATCTGGCAGTCTTTCATTTATCTCTCTTCATGACTAAGTTGATTTAGTTTAATAATAGCTGCAAATTATATGTTTGTTGATGAACATGTAATTGGATCTTATGCCCTAAGCTCTAACAAAAAAATTCAATCAACTACAGGCATCTGGAACTCAGGAGCAAGGAGCTAAAGACTGAAGATACCGAAGATCAAGCTAGACCTGAAGATGTCAACCCTACACTGGCCCTTAAGGCAATGACGGGCATGACCTCCTTTATATGTTTTACTTCTTTTAGTTGATCTTCAGATATATAGTTTGTACTTATTGTTGAATTAAATCAACTTAGTCCTCCCACAACTTGTGTGGGATTACAAAAAGATATCTTTCAATAAATCAATTACTTCAAAGTATGTAATGGCTTGAATCTCCATTTGAACTTGTTCTTAATTACATAATCTGAAATAACTAATATGAATTTGTTTATAGCTCATATGTTTTGTAATCAAATGAAGTAATAGTTTAAGCATATCTGATTTTAGAATTGCAATTCATTTCCGGTAAGCAGCAATAACATAAATTGCATTGAATGATTCAGCTTCTCTAAACGTACTCTGAATGTTTGTTTTCCAAATGAAACATGTTTTTTGCTTTGTTAGGACTGTTCAACAATTCAATTTAAACTGTTTGAATGATTCTGACAAATCAATCCTAGAAAACTCTTTCATTCTGAAAGCAAAGGTTCATTGCATGTTTCAACATCAAAAAAAATTATATCCCAGCAAATAATTTCCTCATAAAACTTCACTAATTTATGTGGGGAGCAAAAAAATAGTAACACTAAATAACTGAAAAATAGTGCAGCAACTAGATGTAATCTTGAAATGTAAGTATTTATCTAGAATGCAATGAGAAAAGCACCTACAGCTAAGGCATTTTAACAAACACTTTTAATGCAACCTTATTCCGCCTTTATTGAATGCAAAAGCTAAGTACAATATGTTCATATGATGATGGCAACTGAATATGAATGCTACACCAAGACTCTTGGCTTACAATATCAAATATGTATGCTTATTACAATGCCCTCTAATATGCAACTACAGCTACGATATGACAGCAACTAATACAATGTAATGGCCCTCTATCAATGATAGAAGAACCTGAGTTTGCAGCGAATGATTAACTTCCTTGACAAGACTTACTGCTAGAGTTGCTGGCAGCAAATACTCAGACTGATAAAGGTTCGACCAGCTGCAAACAAGCATTTCTCCACCTAAGAAATTCTACCAAAAACCTTCATTGTTGCAGCTGCTCATGATGGGAGTGAAAAGGCACAAAAAGGCAAGGCGACCAGCCCTTCAAAAAACGCGCCAAACCCTAGCTGCTGGTACGACCTGCTGAAAGAGGGTTGTATGGTCTAGAAGGCGTCACAAGATAATATAGATGCAGCCTTAATGAAGTTCGCTTCCACTATGAAGATTTTGATCAAACCCTCGCAATAAATCTTCTCAAATATGCACAAACTTGACCTTTGGATGAAGCGAACAGTTAAGCATCTTTCGCTAATAGTCTCACAACCTCAGAATGTTGGTGCAATGAAGCAGCTACACTCTCCAATGCCAATACATTCTGGAAATGCAAAAACCCTAGGTTTCTCTTCTCCCAACACCCAAGAAATCTTACAAGACAAAATATCAAATGACCAATCCATGAATAATTTGATTTCTCCATTTGCCTCTTTAAATAAACCTCAAGAGGTCGATTCCCTCCTTTTTGCCTTTTTGAATCACTTTAAATAATATTACGTTTGCACTTTCGAAAATATTAAAATATGACCTTGAATTAGGCGCCCAAGTAATTAATTGAAATGGCCTCCTTTTTAATGACTAATGAACCCTTAAATCATAAAGTGCAAATATAACGTTAAATTATAATATTAAAGTATTAATTATTATTAAAGTCACCTTTAATAATAATTAAAGGTTATAACTTAGGCAAAACACCTTATTTCACCAACCCAATTGAATATTAGAATCGACACTGCCAATGTATCCCAATCAGGTGCCCTACTAAAAATAGTTACCCTGGCTAAATGACTTACTATAAATAATAAGTATGAGAAACTGAGTCAAACGAGGGCCAAACCTCAATCAACTAAGCTCTGAAGAAGAGAAAACACACTGATATCTGCCCAAACAGGACCCTCTAATCATCAGAATTAGCCTACGAGAGTCAAGAATAGGCTAAACCACACAAAACAACAACTGCTTAAAATGGGGACATTACAAAATCCCCTAAATCATCGCTTCTAGCCTAGGACACTCCATGACGACCACTATCAAATCTTGTATCAGCTTTCACAATGATCGACAATGACACCTAACTCCTCCAATGTAGGCCTAGACATAGAGATTCAATGAGACTTGTCTCCTATCTCTCTAGTACTCCTCAACTTATGCTTTTTGGGGATTTTGCTCCCCTTATTGGTTATTTGTATTGGTTTCTTGACCATATTGTGATAGTGGTCCCTAGCTGTATTGTATTTATGTTTTTGTTCCTTCCCCTTTTTTGGGCCTCTCTAGGATTTTCTCTTCACAGAACTCTCTCTTCTATGCTGTTGTACTCTTGAGTCCCATTGACCTACTTTTGGTCATCCATGGACATTAACATAATTTCTTTCTTTCTTTCTAATTAATTAATGGTATTGTAATTTTAAAAACTAAAGGAATAATAAAACCCCACAAATTTCTTTTATGGTACATAGCGACACTTTGTTTTATGCATGCCATTTTAAATGAGACATTCAAAGAATACATTTAAGCAAATCCTTGACCAAACAAGAGGCAAAATAAAAATTATCTTATAGTAGAAGAAGCAACAGATGTCTATTCTGTTTTCTTCCCCTACACAAATGTTTCAGATAAGAATCTTACCTTGCACGCTTAACATTTATGTTCATATTATCTGGATCATGCATTTTGATGCCTTTTTGTGTCTTTGGCTTCTGCAATGCCAATACCCACTGTAAAGTGAAGAAATAAAAGTATGTACCTACATAATCCTTTTTCACTGAAACCCAAAGCAGTCAACAAAATAGATTTCTTAACCTCAGTTTCTTTTGTTTATGCATTACAAAATGAATGCCAAAAACTAAAAATGGAAAAATAAAAGAAAATTCGTTCAATGCCTGTTATATGATGGAGAACCTTAACAAAGTGACACATACATGATATACAGTCAATGGAGGATTCCAGAGGAGGAAAAGCTTTGAGCCACGTGGACTCCCATCCTCTAGCACTACTTCCACTTCTCGCAGATTAGCAAGTTCCTAAGAAGACAATTAACACACAGAGATTAAGTTGATTAGATCATAATTTAGCATTCAGTCAACAGTCCAAAGGATAAAGACAGTTATTGTCATCAACCATATTTCCTTTTAAGAAAAAATAAAGCATCTTATCCGAGTGTTGCATGTAAAATTCAAATTCAAAAGTTCAAATAAAAATTGAAATGATCCATTTTTTTTTTGTATAAGGTAACTAGGAAAATCACCAGGTCTAGACCAGTTCTTAGAGGAATAAGCCATCAATAAGGAATTGTGTCTCTATATCATCGATCTTATGGACCACTTTATTGGGCTGTGGCAATTAAAATGAATTTCAATATCATCTTGTTTTAAATAGTGTAATACAACATTGTTCGCACATCAAGTTTAATGATTACACATTCAAAAGGCACATGAAAGATGCCTTGTAAGCTAACTGAAGAGGCATTTTAAGTTTTTTGAACCCATATGGAGTGAATCAGGGTAATGACAACTTGGGGGGATATCTATTCACTGTAAATTCTTGTATGGAATATTTTGTATTCAATAATGTGCTTTGTTATTTCCTCCACATTGTGACTGTGCATATGTTCCTCTTATTGTGTTACATGGTATCAGAGGATAAGGTTATGTTGGAGAAATGTCTATTGGCAGAAAGGTGCACCATACCAGACCTCCATTCATCTTGGAGGGATACATGCCTGCTGAATTGTCAAGAAAGGGGGAGAGAAGAGAGAGTTGTGATCCAAGACTTGCAGGAGCAGATAGTAGTTCATTATGTCACACCATACAGGAAATACAGATTGGTATTTCACAGCATGAATTGTGACTTTTGCTTGAGGATCTGTATGGATTTGTTCAACCATAATGTAATCAGGAATCACATCTGGATATATTTTATGGTGATTATGTGATCCTAGGGAGAGTAACCTGCTTGAGCCTCCCAGCCCTCGACACTCCCTGATGAACACTATCAGATCTTGTATCAGTCCCTTCACGGTAATCAATAATGGCATCAAGAGGTTAGTTGTAAGGTAGGCTCATGGAATTCTTACATGAAGATTAGGAGACTGTGAGAGATGAGGATTTTGAGAGGCAAGTTTCCATCATGAGCTGTTTATTATAACTGCATTCAGGAATATTGCATTTTCATCACTAAGTTGCTTTCTTTCTTCCAAAATTTGTTTGTATATGAATATTTGACTCTTCTTTCTTATTGCATATAATTTATAAATGAACCTACGAGAAAGACCTTCCATCAAATCAGTAGGTCACCTTAAATAGTTAACTCTCATTTGCAGTCCCTTAAATAAAAGAAAATAAATACATAGGATCATTGTATCTTTTAATGTCCCAAGAGAGTCATGATCCATACCATGGCATGTTCACGAGGATTTGCAGCAGTTGCACTGCTGATGATGAACGTTGGGTCAGTTCCATATACTGCATGGTTTATCCACACATCAGAGATCAAATTAATATGAAAGAAGAAATATATGTATGTGAATATAACAATTAATAAACTCTAGAATATCATGTGTATCTAGAATGCAAACAAAAAGCATACAATGATGACAAATCCTGCGCAGCCTTCGCAAAATGAGTGCAGTGTGACACCCAAAAACTCCTTTGTATATATGGGCTTCATCTATGATCATAAACCTAATTTATCAAACATTTTAAGAAAATAAAAAAATTTAGTGCTGTTCACTGCCCAACAATGACATTGTAATCAATAAGAAAAATGCAACAAAGAAAGCATACATGCTATCAAGAAAAAACTCTGCAGAAGACATCCTATTCAAGGAGAACAAAAATTGAATATAGCACAAGCAACTGAAAATTTTAAATGATGCCACTAATTATAACTAAGTATAGATCTGATACAACTTCAAATTTCTCTTTGTGTGCTTGCTCAAGAGTACAATATTACATTCAGCAATGCAATGGAACTATCAGCAATAATATGAAAAATATTCCATTGAAATAAATCCTGCTTTAGGGAAACATGTTAACTAAAAGAACAAAAATAGATGGTAATAAACTCCAACAAATTCCCATACCTGAGATTTGATAAGATGCGCTCAAATTTTTTGTGAAATGGCAATATAGACATATGAAGCATATCTGGGTTTGAAATAAGCTGGCAAACACCATGGCCTTCTTCATTAGATTGTAGCATGCACAAACTTTATCACTAAAAGCATAAAGAAAACATTACAAAAAGCTAACCAAGACATAACAGTCTACCATTGATGCCTACAAAGATACACATACCAGTCTAGCATTGTCACGAATCCAGATTCGATGACCTTGAGAAGTATCACCATCATAAATACCCATATTTATGTTAACTTCCAATCTTTGTGTCATTTCTATTAAAGCCCGATGCTGATCCTGAGCCAAAGCCTGTCGACATTTTCCAGTGTTAAAACAATTCTAAAAATCTACACAAAAATTGACAGAGAATGTACAAACTCTTTACTCCTGCAATAGTCAAATAAAATACAGTATTGAAATCAGTCCAACAAATCTAGTACGAACCATCATCTCCATGCAGGAATTCATAGTACAGTACTAACAAATACAAATGAGAATTGTTGTTATGCATGTGTATTGAATACTCAGGCTGATGCTTGCACTCAGAGTTAGTGAGTATTTCCCAAGACAAACTCCGATTTGTACAAGTATAGTTAAGTATGAGTAAGAGTAGATTAACTAATCCAAAGCATCCCAAATACATTTGTACCAAGCACATACAAGTTTTCCTTGTATGATTTTCTTAGCTTGTTCAAGACCCTCGAATATGCCATTTATGCCAAGAATCCAAGTAGTAATGTACAAGCACCTAAACTTGGGCTGAATATCATGAGAGAAAAAAACAAGGTCAGAGAGCATCCTTTCCATGGAGTGAGAGAATTGTCAAACAGTGCATATTAAATATTTTGAAGAACACTATTTATTGCAAAACTCTGTCGAAAAGGGTGTGATGTTTTGACACACATAAGCACATACAAACAAGGTCCATATGATGCACAGAATACTCTACTACAAGACTAACCATTTGTACTACAGGAATCTGAAATAATTGGAGAACTTGACTGCCTCCTACTTTGGGGAAAATATTGCATTGAAGTCCATTAGGAGGCTTCCCTTCAAATTTATAATCTTTAAGAGTAG
This sequence comes from Sequoiadendron giganteum, assembly GCA_007115665.2. Taxonomy (NCBI): domain Eukaryota; kingdom Viridiplantae; phylum Streptophyta; class Pinopsida; order Cupressales; family Cupressaceae; genus Sequoiadendron; species Sequoiadendron giganteum. The sequence goes on from CM021103.1 coordinate 502,865,544, forward strand.
AAGATGAGGCTTGTTAGGACTGGAAAATTTTCACCTAGCTTACATTCAATGCTTGTCGAACCCTAGTTCTAGGAGTCCACTAAAAGAGTTCTAACCCTTGTACTATTCATTTTCCAGGTCCAAAGTTTATATGTTATATCTTTGCCCAGGACACCTTCCATCATACATGTATGTTTTTACCCTAACTTGTGTCTTGCTATGATTCCTTTATGCACCCTGTTATTTAATGTGTCACATAAATTTGCCATTGTGAATATCCTATTTGTGCTCCCATAGTTATTTTCTAAAGCTTGCATTCACCATCGAACCCTAATATAAACTACATCGAAGAGACCAAGCCATATCAATGGGACTTGCTTCAATGTCCCTTCAACACTCCGAATGAAGCATCACCAAAGACACAGTGACATGTCGGGAGGAGACAGTTTTGAGTCCCTCCGATGAAGCGATGTGCATCAAAAAAACATAACATTTATTGCTCTAGATCTGACAATATGAGAGAAAAGGACTTCATTGGCCGAAATCAAAAAATCTGATGACAACGGATTTTCGAAGAGAAAACTTACAATAAAAATTTCGAAGAGACTTTGGAATATCAAACACAATAATTTTAAGTCCCTTCGATGTTCCAAGACACAAGAATGGCATGTGATTGGGGTTTATTGGGGAGAGAGATGGATATCGGCGAGAACAAAGTTGTAGTCTCTTTGATATAGCAAAGACAAAGTTAGGGTTTCACATGAGGAACGTAAGAATGAGAGGGGTCATGGCGCAAGGCACTGAACACACGATGGCAAATCCCATGCTGACAAGAGAAAGAGTTGCTCGTGACCACAGAAGAGGGAAAGCCCGAGCAGAAAAGAGATATGGTGGACGCTGGCAAGGACATGGGAACGAATAGAGATGAAAACAAATGGAGTACAAGGGGGCAAGCAGCTAAACAAATATTGCAGAATGTCATACCAAAGGATAGGAATACGAAAAAGTCAATTTGTAGAATGTGAACGGTCTGAAGCTTGTTACTTCCTTCATTCTTATAAGAAAGAAACCTCGACAGTGGGGAACTTCTTCTTTCAAAAGGGGGGTTGTGGGGGGGGAGAGGGGGGGCGAGTTAAATTAGCATATCAAGCATATGTCCAGTTTATCAAGACACAATTCATGTTTTGTGTGATTTGTTTAATAGGGTTTCTTCAAGAAAGAATTAAATTCCTTTGAATAGGTCAGAGTAATCTAGAGGATTCGATTGGATAAATAAGAACCTGATAAAAAATAACTTTGCATGTTTATGCAAGTCATAAACAGTATCGTGCCAAGTAATTTGAGTTATACCCAAAAGGAAGACATGTATCAATTTGAATTTTGACTTTATTACCCAGAAAAGGCACCGATCAATTCATTTTTCAAAACCATCCCTTGTATCATATTCTAAAATCCAATTTAGATTTTTTGTCGTAGGAGTGGAGGTATTTGTAGTTGGAAAATCTAATTCAAAACCATATGCCACTTTGAAGTAGATTGAATAGGATGATTTAATTGAAAAAATTGCATAAAATTCACAACCTGCTCAACATTCACCAATCAGTCTTGAGGATTTAACATTCAATGGTGAACACAAGGTAATACCCACCTAGGCATAGCAAAGCCTAAAGCGCAGGGAATTCCAATCATTTTGATTGATTTTGTTCGTTGGCCAATTCACTTGTAAAACCCAATTATAAAGATTGGCATACTTTTAGGGTTTTGCAACCTGTTGATTTGGGAACCAACAAGGCTCTTCATTTGAGCTTAGGGGCTGACATGAAGGCGGATTAGAAGTAATGCACCCCCTTGGATCTCTTAAGTATGTCTTGTTGGGGGTGTCAATGCAACCATTTCATATCTTGTAATCCCAACTAGTTGGGTCTCCTTGAGATGCTATACTATAGACTGTAGCAATTCCTAGGGTTATGGTTTAATGATTTTCACTTTTTCTCTAAATTACTAGGTCAAGTATGGGTACGAGTACCAATACAACAGCATGACAATTTTTTTCCCTTGGGTACGAATATAGGAATATATATATATATATATAGTGATACTCATAATTGCCAATAAATAGAATATTTAAATACATCATATTCATAATTTGCAAAAATGAAAATACTCAATTCTCAAAATATCATTACACAATGAAAACTACAATTACAATTAATATTTATTGTTATGATATTTCTTGGAAATATTTGTAAAAAAACAGAAATATAGCAGACCACTTCGAGGGGGTTACCTCCAATAATCAAAAAATATGATATGAATTGAATAATTGATTTAATGATGATTCGGGAGGAACATATCCCCTTTATTTATAGGCTTAACTATGTAGGAACATAGCCCTTCATCCTAATAAAGATTTTTTAAGGTATAAACTAAAACTATTGTTAAGGTTAAACATGCCACAAGTGCTTAACTCATTATACTTAGGAATATATATTGTATTCTTAAGATATATGATATTAGGGTCATAACATTAGATAGAACATTAGGAACCTAACATGCCCCTCCCCTTCAAAAAAGCATTGTCCTCAAAGCTTAGTAATTTTAGATGCTTTAGTATGAATTGTTCATCTTCCCATGTGGCATCTTCAATTGGCATACTCTTCCACTAGATTACGAACTCAGAGATAGCTCTATTTCGTAACTGTTTCACTCTTTTCTCAATAATTTTCTCAGGTTCTAAATAAACTTTCCTTCTTCATCTAACTCTGGCAATTCTAACTGGACTGGAATATTGTTACCTTTTACTTTCTTTAAACAAGAAACATGGAAGATGGAATGAATTTTGGAAGAGGGTGGAAGTTCTAACTTATAAGCTTCACTTCCTACTCGATGGAGAACCTTATAAGGACCATAATATTTAGGTGCAAGCTTCATGTTCTTATGTTTCTTAAGGGAAATTTGTTTATAAGGTTGTAATCAGAGAAATACCCAATCTCCCTCTTCAAAATGCCTATCACTACGATGTTGATCAGCTTGTTGTTTCATTCGATTTTGGGCCATAACTAAATTATCCTTAAGAATTTGTAGTATTTCTTGTTGGTGTTGAATATGGTCTTCTACTGCATGAGCTGTAGAATGAGATTGTAAATAAGTAGCAGCAGATGGTGGAGGGTAGCCATAAAGAGCCTCAAATGGAATCATTTTAGTGGATGTGTGAAAAGATGTGTTGTACCACTACTATGCTAATGGTAAACATTTGGACCATTGTGTTTGTTTATCAAAGGCAAAACAAAGTAAATATCCTTCTAAACATTTATTTATAATTTATGTTTGGCCATCTAATTGTGGATGATAAGAGGAACTATGTGCTACTTTTGTACCCCATGCTGTAAATAAGCTTGTCCAAAAAATGCTAGTGAAGATAGGGTCACAATCACTCACTGTGATTTTGGGAATTCCATGAAGTTTTGTAAATTTTCCATGAATATTTTGGCCACGGTACTTGCTTAAAATGGATGAGAGAGTCCACAAAATGTGCATACTAGGTGAGTCTATCCACAACAACCAAGATTACATCAAGATTATTAGATTTTGGTAGATCTATAATGAAGTCCATTGATATTTCCTCCCAACGTTGTGTTGGAATGTCTAAAGGTTGTAAGATTCCTCAAGTCTTTAATGTTTCACCTTTATTTCTTTGGCATATTAAGCATTCAGCCACAAATTTCTTGGCATCTCCTTTAGACCTTCCCAAGGTCTTTAAAAACCTTGAATGTCCTCCTATTGGTGAGTCATGCATTTGAGATAATGTCTTCTTTCAAATTGGAAATTTTACATAAAAATAATCTATCTTTGTACCATAACGAATCTTCTTTCCAAACATACTTATTGAAAGAAGATGGGTCATGTTAAAGTTTTAGAATGAGATTATGTATTTGAGGATCATTTTGCTACTCTTTTCATGCAACTTCTAACCATTTTGGTTGTATTAAAGAAATGGCACAAATATTTGCTTCCTCTACTTGTTGTCGAGAATGGGCATCAACTACAATATTTTCTTTACCTTTTTAATAAATGATTTCAAAGTCATATCCTAGCATCTTGGTAACCCATTTTTGTTGTTCTGATGAGGATAGTCATCATTCTAAAATATATTTTAGACTCTTTGATGATCATTCTTAACTTTAAAATGCTTTCCCATTAAATATTGACACCATTTTTTAATTGCATGAATAATGGCTAACATTTCCTTCTCATATGTGGGCCTTTGCAAGTTTTTTCCTTTGAGTTGTTGACTCTCAAATGCTAATGGACGGCCTTCTTGCATTAGTACTGCCCCAATTCCATGTCCAGAAGCATCACATTCTACCATAAATGTTTTAGACAAGTCTAGGGTAGCTAGTACTGGGGTTGAAGTGAGAGCTTCTTTTAGTTGTTGGAAGACCTAAGTGGCTAGCTCTAACCATGAAAAGGAATCCTTCTTTAATAACATTGTTAAAGGTGTTGTGATACGAGCATAATTACAAATAAATCTTCTATAGTATCCTGTTAGACCCAAAAATGCTCTCAACCTTTTTATATTTTTAAGTTTTGGCCATTCTTTTATTGCAACAATCTTCTTGGGGTCTACCTTAACGCCTTCATGTGACACATGTCCCAAGTATTCTATATCTCTTACCCCAAAGACACATTTGGATTGCTTGGCATAGATTTAATTATCTTCCAATACTTGGAATATCTTCTCTACATGTTGCAAATGTTCTTCCCATAGTTTACTATAGATAAGGATATCATCAAAGAAATCCACCATAAATTTGCGAAGAAATGAGCAAAGTATTGAGTTCATGAGACTTTGAAAAGTTGATGGAGCATTTGTTAAACCGAATGGCATTACTAGGAATTCATAATGTCCCCTGTATGTTCTAAAGGTGGTTTTATGTATATCCTCTTCCTTTATACGAATTTGATGAAAACCATAACGTAAATCTAACTTAGCAAAGAAAAATGCACCATTTAGTTCATCTAATAATTCATCGATAGTAGGAATAAGAAACTTATCCTTAAGAGTGAGCTTATTGAGTCCCCTATAATCAGGACACATTCTCCACGACTCATCCTTCCTTTTAACCATAACCACTAGAGATGAATAGGGAATTTTACTAGGACAAATAATTCCTAAATCCAACATTTCCTTGACTATTTTTTCAATTTTTGTCTTTTGTTCATAAGGATAACGATAAGGTCTAATGTTAGGAGGAATGCTTCTAGGTATTAATTCAATGGCATGATCATGGTCTCTAATTGGAGGTAGACCCTTAGGTTCTATAATAAATTGTTGGTGTTTTTCAAGGATCTCTTAAAGTTCTCATGGATGTTGATTTTTCACATCTTGTTCTTCTATAAAGTTTAGTTGTACCACTAGACCATATGAACCTTTCTTAAGTAATTTGTCCATCCTATGGAAGCTAATAATTTGAGTTAGTGGTGATGTTATTCCTATAAGTTTATAATTTTTTCCACTAGAGTTGAAAGTCATGAATAATTCTTGAAAATTGAAGGACTCTGCTCCCAACGGTTTAATCCATTGTACTCCTTAAACTACATCTACTCCCCCTATTGGAATAGCAAACATTTATGAATCTGGATGGTAATTTCCTATTGAAATTTTTATATGATGGCACCTACCACCACAAGAGAGTTGTTTTCCATCAGCTACCATGACTTGGAAGTTAGAGACAGGATATACAAGTAACAAAACAATTAAGCTCATGAGATAATCTTCTATCAATAAAGTTGTGTACTACCTGTATCAATCAACACTGTTACCTTTCTCTTTTTTATATAACTGAAAACTTTAAGTGTTTGTGGTGTTCTTGTTCCATTTAATGCATATAATGAGATAGTAGCACTGTCTTCTTCCTCTATATTTTCACTCTTTAGTTCCGTATTTGATTCTTCAATAGATACTTCTTCCTCTTCTTCAATCTCATCCTCAATTATCATTAGTCTTTTCTCATTATTACCACATTGATGGCCCCTAGACCATTTGCTATCACAATGCCAACATAGACCTTTTTCTCTTTTCTTTGCCTCTTGTTGAGGAGAGTGCTTAGTTATTTATTTGGAGCCCCATTTTTGTTAGTAGGATTATCTTTCCATCCTACTATTTGCCTTTGTGTTAACCTTTTTGTAGTGAGGTTTATTTGCTCAATATGTAATACTTGTTGCATTTATTTTCTAATTGTACAAGGTTCCAATAAACGAACATCATGTTTAATTTGCTCATTAAGTCCACTAATGTAGAGTTGTAGCCTTTGATAAGGTGCCACATCTTGAGTTTGAATTGTCAATCTCATGTGTTCAGCATTGTATTCTACTACAGACCCTATTTGTTTTAAATTTGTAAGTTGGGTAAAATAGCTCCCCTTCCATGGTTGCTCATAGTGGGCTACTAAGTCATTGGTAAATTCTCTCCAACTAAATAATTTCACTTGTTTTTCACCCATCATCCATTGGTATCATTGATAAGGTTCAGATTCTAAATGTAGTGAGGCTATGTCAACCATTGCATCATCTGATATATTATAGAGTTTAAAATATTGTTCCATGAGACTTATCTGTCATGTCCCCAAAATAGAACATAGAAATTGCCAAATATTGAAATACAAATAAATATATATATATATATATATATATTGTTTAGTAGCAAATTTATTATAATATTTCAATATTATGATTATAAATATAATCACCATTTAACCATTATTCTCATCATAGAATAACATATATTATAATCCATGTCATAAATATGATATAATACAAATATAAAATCAAAAATATAACTACTAAATAAACAAACATAAAATATAAAATATAATAAATAAATAACAAATTAAAAAATATAAAAGATACCAACTCCTAAAGCAGCCTCTAAAAAACAGCAAACCATTCACGAGGATATAATTATCATAGTAACGAGACTCGAACTCGGCTCAGACTCGGCTAGGGCGACTCGACTCGGGACTCGGGACTCGGACTCGGCAAAATGAAAAAAAGTTGAAAAAACCCTAGAAATTTAGAGATTTTTAAGGATTTAAAACTTGTTTCAAGCACCTTTTATTGAATACAATACAAATAAAATAAAATTTAATCGCATACACAAGTATACAACGATCACATAAGTATAAAGTACACAAATTGTAGTTGTGCCGCTGAAGGAAATAGCATACTTAGATATATAAAATTAGTCAAATGTATACAAAACTCATGGAATATGAAATCCATAACATCAAATGTTCCATACAAATATGAAATATCAAAACAATAGCTATAAGTCTATGACTCTATGGCATAGTGGAGCCAACATCCTTCCTACGAAGGCGTCTAAGGATCCTGGATGATGAAAAGTTACTTACATAAGTATTGTAAAATGAAAAGTTTTAAGTTTTTAACTTTAAATTTGAATTCGATAATGAGATGCATCTAGATTCTAAAATAATACAATTTAAATATAAATTTTAGAACAATTGAACGAAAAAGAATTACCTAGCTACATAGAAGGGAATGGTGCAGTAGTACCAAAAGTCTACAATTGTCTTTTTTGTTGCATCATGTGCGTCCTTGTTCCAACCCATGCTCTCAAGCGACGGTTGAGAACCAGGAGTAGTGTGTGGTACAAAATATGAGTCCACGACATCAAATGTTCCAAACAAATATGAAATATCAAAACAATAACTATAAGTCTATGGCTCAAAGGAGTTTGCAACTTTGCATCCTTCCTACGAAGGCATCTAAGGTGGGTCGTAGATGATGTAGCAATTGCAGCCATAGTCTCTGCTTGTGACTCCATTCCACCCTCACCAACATTAGTTTTGGATGTGTTTGCTCATGCTTTGGCCTCCTCCTTTGCCATGGCTATAGCCTAAACCTCTCTATCTACCCAGTCAACCCAATCAAGGTCCTCATCACTAGCACAAGTATACATCGATCATATAAGTATAACTATAAACACAAATTGCAGCCATAGTCTCTGCTTGTGACTCCATGCCACCCTCACCAACATTAGTTTTGGATGTGTTTGCTCATGCTTTAGCCTCCTCCTCTGCCATGGCTATAGCCTCAACCTCTCTATCTACCCAGTCAACCCAATCAAGGTCCTCATCACTAGCACAAGTATACATCGATCATATAAGTATAACTATAAACACAAATTGTAGCTGAGTTGCTCAAGAAAATAACACACTTAGATATATAGTCAAAGACTCAAATGCATACAAAACTCATGGAATATGAAATCCATGACATCAAATGTTCCAAACAAATATGACAATAGCACACTTAGATATATAGTCAAAGACTCAAATGTATACAAAACTCATGGAATATGAAATCTATGACATATCAAAAGATTCAAAACAATAACTAGAAGTATATGGCTCAAAAGAGCCTAGATCTTTCCTATGAATGTGTCTAAGATAGGTCCTAGATGATGTAGTAGCCATAATCGCAGATTCTCAAGTATCAGGGAAATCGCCCTGATGGGGTTGAGAGGTAGTGCCCTTTGTGGGGGTTTAGGCGCAGTGCCTCTAGTGGGGTTAAGGGTCAACACCCCTCGTGGGGGTTTAGGCGCAGTGCCTCTAGTGGGGTTAAGGGTCAACGCCCCTTGTGGGGGTTTGGGGGCAGTTCCCCCAATGGGGTCAAGGGGTAGCGCCCCTTGCAAGGATCTGGGAGCAGCGCCCCTAGTGGGGTCAAGGGGTATGCCCCTTGCGGGGGTCTGAGGGCAGCGCCCCCAACAGGGTCAAGGGGCAGCGCCCCTTATGGGGGTGTGGGGGTAACGCCCCCAGTGGGGTCAAGGGGCAGCCCAAATTAAGACCTCCAAAACCATACAAACCTCCATGGCGTACATCATTTTGCATTCACAATAAGTAAATAAATTAAAAAAAAAAATTCACATTTCATGTATTTTTTTCACTTTCAAAACTTGCCTTTTGTTGAGTCCTGCTAATGGGACTCACCTGGACTCGGCGAGTTTGGCGAGTCTACCAGACTCGACAAGTCCAGCCAGGACTCGGTAGGACTTGGCCGAGTCCGAGTCCGAGCCCCCAGGACTCGGCCAAGGTGACTCAACTCGGGACTCACCGAGTCCTGGTGAGTCTAGGCGAGTCTCGTAAGTATGATAATTATAATACAAATTAATATTATTAAGTTATAAATATCATAGTAATAAAACTAATGTTCACAAGAAACTAATACTATCCAAAATGTGGCTATTCCCTAGTTAAATCTAAAGGCATCGATTCCTAAGGTGACTAGACCTTAGTAAATAAATAACTGAATCAAAAAAAACCATCGATTAGAAGGCATACTAACTATATCTTTAAACACAGCAGCAATCACTATATTATAAGCAACAATTAATGAACACCAGCGATCAATATATTATCAGCCACCAAACTAAACAGCGCGTTAGAGGCCAAAGGGCATACCCCTTGGCAAACGAAAGGTTGGGACTGTTGGCAAAGCAAGTATAAAAGAGAAGACAGATCCAAAACAAAAGGCATCGAATAGGGAAGGGAAGAATCTAGAAAAGAATATAGAATGGCAAAAAAAAAAAAATAGATCTGAAATATATTTCTGAGTAAAAGGAGATATAAAAGCAGAAGCATGACTAGAAAACGGGGACAGAAATAAAGTGAATATTTCTGAGTATAGCAGCAAATATTTTAATATAATATTATCACAGAAGTAAGTACAAATATATATATATATATATATAGGAATAAGTAAATATATATATATTATATATACATATATATATAGATAAGTAAATATCTATATGTAAAGGTAATTAGATTAACTAATAATAGTTATAAATATATATGTTTTTATGAATGTTTCTCCATTAATTGAGAATTGAATATACAAACTAGATGTTGTTTAGCTGATTATTAGTGCACTGATTTCTATAGTATGGCATGATTATAATTGTTCTAGGAATAGAGTTGATATTGACTTAAAGAATCGGTGATAAATGCAAATGTATTTGATTTCTAAAAGATTGTCTTCTTAGTGTTTGCAAGCCTACTAGGAGGAAGGGCCTGAAAAAGGTGGTGCCTAAAAACCCCACTCAAGTCCGCCCCTGGAACCCAAGGCAAGGATGGGCCATGGAGGGGTGGTAGGCCTAGACCACTTATAAGCTTTGTTGGCTTCCCCCAGTAGGTCATGTGTCTTCCAAGGTGATGACATGGGTAGAGAAAGCAAGTACAAGTCACCTACGTGGGAGGGTTGTAGATTACAACCTCTTGGGCTTGGCAAAAGACTTCAAGCGGATCTACCCCTGCACTGAGGAGGGTTGTAGTTTACAACCTTTGTACTAGGCAAAAGGCTTCAGGCGGATCTACCCATGCCACTTCTCATATGTCTTAGCGATTGCATTTATGATTATATTTATATTTGGATATCTAGAAATTAATGCTAACAAACATATGTATATGTGGTGATATTATTCATGTGGTGAATGCAAGTTTCACTCAAGATTGCACCAATAAAGAGCTACTCGTTGGATAAGGAGAAAGCCCTAACCCTAGTTTGTCAAAATTTGTGATCAATAGAAGAATTCTAGGGCAAATTAGGACAAGGGACATTACATTATCCATGAAGTTACATTTGTGCCATCAAACTTACGTGTATCTATTTTGGGTAGGTTTAATTTTGAACCTTGAAAAGATTGACCTATTCCTTGAATTTGTCTATTAGGGTTGTACCCATCTTGGTGGCTTTTTGAACCTCTTAATTTTGATAGTATCACTTTTTCAAACCTACATAATCCCTCATTTAAGGATGTTGTAAATGGGTCAAAGAAGTTATTCTTAATGAAGTGTACCACTTTTTCACAATCCGGTGGAATTATTCCCTCATTTTTTGGCAATGGACAATAAACATGGTCATAGGATTCCTCATTCATAAAAGAGTCCTCTAGTACTAAAGATGGCATTGATTCAAGTTTGTTTTTATTTTGAACTATAGATTCCTCTTTATTAATTAAGGAAGGATAGTATCTAGTGCGAGTTGTAACCATAAAAATTTAGAACATATGCTAAGACAAGTTTTGAAATTTATGGTTTGACTAAAACTTGACCACTAAATCAAGGAGCTTATTTCATGTCTAACAGAAAATTACAAAGAATTGACCCTACTTAATTTTTTGTAAAGTTTCCAAATACTATAATTTTCTCTTTTTAAATTCCGAAAATTGCAATCTATAGAGCAAAATAATGAAAAATCTTGACTAAACTTTGACCACTATAATAAACAAATTATTTTATTTTTAATAGTAAAGTACAAAGAACACGCCTTACCTAATTTTTGATAAGCTTTCCAAATATGTAAAAAAAAAATTCCAAAAATTTCAGCCTATAAAGCAAATTAATAAAAAACAATAAAATCTCAATAAATGTTAGAAAACTTACCTTAAAGTCTTTTTTTTTTTTAGAGATTATCTAATACATACCCCAAAATCCAAAAAAAATAAAACCCAAATTCACACGGGTTTGGAAGTTATGATGGAAACAAAATGTTTGCCCAAATCGTAGCTCTGATACCACTTGCTATGATATTTCTTGGAAATATTTGTAAAAAATTAGAAATATTGCAGACCACCTCGAGGGGGTTACCTCCAATAATCAGAAAATATGATATGAATTGAAAAATTGATGATATGATGATTTGGGAGGAACATATCCTTTTATTTATAGGCTTAACCAAGTAGGGACATACCCCTTCATCCTAATAAAGAGTATTTAAGGTATTAACTATAATTAATGTTAAGGTTGAGCATGCCACAAGCACTTAACTCATTATACTTAGAAATACATATTATATTCTTAGGATATATGATATAAATTGAATAATTGATGATATGATGATTTGGGAGGAACATATCCACTTTATTTATAGGCTTAACCATGTACGGACATACCCATTCATCCTAATAAAGAGTATTTAAGGTATTAACTTAAACTAATGTTTAGATTAAGCACACCAAAAGTGCTTAGCTCATTATACTTAGGAATATATATTATATTCTTAGGATATATGGTATTAGGATCATAACATTAGATAGAATATTAGAGACCTAACATTTATTAGTCTTCATATTCTTCTCCATCAAAAGAATCAAGGTCAACACTTGGTTCAATTTCATTTGAACCACAATCAATTGAATTGCCACTCCCACTAGGTGTGTCAAGTGGAGAAGTTGTCTCATCTATAGAGACTTTGGCAAGTTGTGCAACTATAGCATCTAAATCAGCACACTCAAGGGTTAGATCCCAATTGTTTGTCACACCCTCATTGTAGTCGAGTTTCTTATGTGACAAGAGACGAAGGTTGGAGTGTATATAGACCAAATCAACTGCTAATTTTGCACCCAAACAATTGCACTTGACTAAGTGGATGGAATATGTACTCCAATTCCACTCAACTGAAGAAGAACTTTCAACCTGTTGAGTTTGCATACAACATTTAGTATTTAATTTTATAAATTCAAAACTTTAAACATAAATTATAAAATTATATTATTATAAAATAAAAGTATAATATATAGCATAATAGCATCAAATGAAAAACGAGAAAATAAATAAATAAATACACATACTTGGCAGCATAGTTGGAAAACTCGCCCCAAAAAAAAACTCGCCAAGCAAAAATTTGGAGAGTTTTTTAAAACTCGGCAAAAACTCGAAAACTTAAAAAATTAATTAAATTTCATTAGAAACAATTTTTTTTGCAAAGCCGAGTTTTTTGAAAAACTCGGCAAAAACTCGCGAGTTTTTCGAAAAACTCGGAAAAACTCGTCCTCGCGAGTTAAACTCAGAAAAACTCGCTTTTAAAAAAAACTCACGAGTTTTTTGCAAGTCTACCAACTATGCTTGGGAGAGTATTTTAATTACAAGAGGCTACAAGTAAATGGAACCTTGAACATGTAGATACCACCACTAATCAACACATTTCCTCTATTTGTCTAGAAGAGCGAAAACATCATGATGTTCTGAAGATATAAAGTGCCCAATCTCACTCAAGACAATACTTTGGATAACTTCATCTGAAAATATATTTCTCAAAGCAGCCTTATAGCCAGCAACAACCTCCCCATCCCTATATGGTGGCACCCTCCTCGGCAATGGAAGTACCTCTTTGCCATAATACTTTGGCGACAAAGAAAATGCTAAGAGATGTAAAAGGGTGGTTATCTTGTTCCAATGGTCAACAATAATCTTTTGCACAATTTTGAAAAATGTTTCCGTTCGATCATGTTCTTTGGCTTCTACTATTGCTCTTATTTTCTCCACCATGGAATCCATGCCATCATAAACTTCACCCAAACATGGGCAATCAATATCAACATACCTGATCATGCTCATGATGGGCTTGGTGAAATTCAAAACATAATCCACACGAGCCCACCACTCATAATCTAGGATCAATGCTTTTACTTTTGGGGCTCTTTATGTGTTTGAGTCCCTCCATACACTCCATAGGTTGTTGATGACCATAGAACTCAAGGCCTCTCACACCTTCACAAGTCATCTTAAGATAATTGTGTGAGATGTAAATCAAATTTTGGCAACCTAATATGGTATACAAGAATGCATGTCACAAAACAACAATAAAAAATTAAAATTAAAATATATATTAAAAAATTAAATGTAAATTACCTCCAACAACTCCAACTTGGAGAAGGTCCTACAGATGCCTTGTGACATATGATGATTAGTCACAAACATTTGGATCTCCTCGCCCTCCGTGTAGATTTGTTTGACCAACTTAATTTGTGTGCCAATCTTTTGCAATATCAAATTGAGTGAACTGCATGTGGTGTCCAAAAAATGTGACTATAAGTACCCTCCTATTGTGACATATTTCACACCGCCCCATTGCAAATGAGGACCCCCTTCTCTTTCCTTTTTGGGTTTTTGCCTTGGCAGCGCAACTGCTTATCACCATTTTATTTACAATGAGAAATTAGAGTTTTTTGGAAATCATCTAAGCCAAGTAGAGAATTCAAACCCATATCAGTGCCTAGATGTCATGGAAGTGCTCAGAGGGACCGGTAGACGAGGAACGCCATTGCTTTCAATCAATTTTGACACTTCCTATTTTTTAGGGATTTTGCTTTTTTGCTTTTTCGCTTTTTTTATTTTTGGCATTTTTAGGCCATTTTGGAGTTCCTATTTTTTAGGGATGCTTTTTGCTTTTTTCTATTTTGGGAAAAGTTTCCATTTCAAGATCCTACTGACTATGAAGCCAATGCACCTCCAGAATGAGCAAATCAACAGAAAAATCAAGGCAAATGATGAAAGATTGATGAAAAATGGCTAAGACTGGGAAATTCGCCAATGAGAAGGAATGGCAGGCCAACCTTGAAGTTCGCCCTTGCCTTTGGCAAGCCAAAGGTAGGCACTGGCAGGCCAAGAGTGAAGTCCGCCCATGGAAAGGAAGCCTCCAAGATCGCCATGGCTTGATGAAGTGCAAAGTCTGCCATAAGCAAGACAAGCTCCAAGTCCGCCATGTCTAGAGAAGCCTCCAAGTCCACCATGCCTTGGAAAGAGTCAAAGTCCGCCATGGAATGAGCAAGCTCCAAGTCTGCCCTTCGAAGGAGAAGCACCAAGTTCGCCCACGTCTTGACAAAGCATCAAGTCCGCCCTTGGCGGAGAAGGCACAAAGTCCGCCCTAGAAGAGAAGTGGATGGAAAGACAAGCCTCCAAGTCCACCCATGGCTTGACGAAGTGCCAAGTTTTCCCTTGGACAGGTAAGATGCCAAGTGCGCCAATGTCAAGGAGAGGCTGAAGTCCACCCAACTTTGGAAGAGGAAATTTTTCTAAGGCATGGATAAAAAAAAAATATGCCTAGAGAGAGAGAGGATCAAGCTAGCATAAATTTCACTCCTCGGCATGACGAAATAAAATTCCAAGGCATGGAAGGAAGAATGTCTGGCAAGGCAAGCACCAAGTCCACCCAACTCAACATGAAATAAATTCCTAAGGCATGAATAAAATACAAAATGGCAGAGAGATCTTCAAGTTCGCCCAACCCAGAAGGAGAGAGAATTTGAAATTTTTGACTAAGTCAGATGTCTGGCCAAGTACAAAGTCCGCCACAAGAAGAGAAATGTCTAAGCATTGGCAAAGTTCACCCAAAGAAATGGTTAAGGCAACATGAAGTCCACCTAGACACCAAGGGGAGCAATGGCAGGCACAAGGCAAAGTCCGCCTTCCAACAGGGAAGCATGTCCAAGCATTGGTGAAGTCTGCCATGAAGGTGTCCAACCACAGGGCCAAGTGCGCCTAGAGGAAAATGCATCTCATCCGGCCAGCTTCAAAGTCCACCCTTGGCATGAAAATCTTGAAGTTTGCCCCCCTTCCCGGCATGGTAAAAGTTTCTAAGGCATGGAAAAGGCATGACTGGCAAGAAGACTCCAAAGTCCGCCCTCAAGCAAGATGGAAGATATCTAAGGCATGAAGTGCCCAGAGGAGAGATGTGAGATGGCAAAGAAGCTTCCAAGTCCACCCACCCAAGAGGAAAATTGGCAAATCTACTGAGAAGTCCGCCCAACTTTGGAGGCAAGGAAAATTTCTAAGGCATTGGCAAAGTGCACCAAGCATGAGAATGTCTAAGCACTCACCAAGTTTGCCTAGTATGAAGATGGCAGGCCGAAGACAAAGTCCGCCCAAAAGGGAAGTGCACATGGTCTAGCCAAAGATGAAGTCCGCCAAAGCATGTCTAGCCAACCTTGAAGTTTGCCATGCACTATCCAAGCCAGCTTCAAAGTCCGCCTTGTCCAGGACACAGCCAAGTTCGCCAAGGAGAAAGAAAAAGAATTGGCTTGCCAACGAGGAAGTCCGCTCAAGCATAATAGAAAAATGGCATATCAAGTCCAAAGTCAACCAAGATCAGAAACAAGCATGGTAAAATTTGCCAAGAGAAAGCAAAAAAAGGGGCTAAGTGTGGAATTTTCCTACAATAAAAGGATCAAATTTTGACTAAGTGTTGGAAAGAAAACAGGAAAAAAGAAGAGAAATAAAGAGGAAATGAATAAAATTCTTGCCCAAGGATGGAGTCTGCCCTACTTAGCACAAGCCAGACTCAGAATTGAAGACAAATCCACAGGCAAAGTTTATTCGAGCATAAAGATGGCCAAAATCTTGGCTAAGTGTTGGATGGTCCACATGAAGGCGTTACATAATGAAATTGAATAGCCAAAATTTGGCTAAGTATGGAAAATACTTCACAGAGAAAGTTCCAATTTCTTCCATTATGGTGAAGGCACAAGAGAGTTCTTCTCCAAATTCAAGGCACTTGAAGGAATTTCAAAGCAATTAGGAAGGAAAAGTTCGATAACTGCTCCAAGGGGAGACTTCCAGACTTCAAATGCAAGTGAGAAGAAGAAATCAACATCTCAAAGGAAATCCAAGTTCAAAGCCAAGAAGAAACAAGCACAAAGGACAAAGTCGTTGGCGAAGAAAGATATTCTAAGGCAAGTGCATGAAAAAAAGAACAAGGAGACCAAGGAGGACATCCAGCACGCTGAGGTGGCGCCTCGTCATCTTCTAAACCAATCAGATTGTTCCAAGTCAACATGTCTAGGTTCAGTGAACCTGACTTATCTATGGAGTTGGTTTATATTTAGCAAGAGGGACAAGTGTCCCAAAATGTAATTTTCTTATTGGTCAAGAGGTAGTTAATTGTGACAAGCCCTAATTAGGGTTTTATTTTGTAATCTCAGTCGTTAATTAGAAATCAATCTTGGCCATTGAATTGTAATCAGGGAGCCTCTAAATTGAGCTCTCCCCTCATTTGTAATTTGTGAAGTGAGTAGTATGAGATTGTTGCGATAAGACTATTTCCGTTAATAAAAGCTCTAGTGCATGATTTGCTTAGAACCACTTTTGTTTTCAAATAGTTTGCAAGGTTTAAATCTTCTCCTTCAACATTTAGAGTAAAGTTAAACTAGTATTTCATTTATATGTTTGTTTGTGAATGATAGATTTGATAGCAGTGGTGGATGAAATTAAGCTCATACTTTTGTTGAATAGATGATTTGTATTCGATGTGTAAAGT
This sequence comes from Sequoiadendron giganteum, assembly GCA_007115665.2. Taxonomy (NCBI): domain Eukaryota; kingdom Viridiplantae; phylum Streptophyta; class Pinopsida; order Cupressales; family Cupressaceae; genus Sequoiadendron; species Sequoiadendron giganteum. Next base: position 502,882,638 of record CM021103.1, read on the forward strand.
TAGCCTGAGCTATTAAGTTGCGGATGCTTAACTTCCGTTTGGAAAATTGTTAATTCAAACATGAAAATCATAATCACATCCATTGAAGATTGCACCCACTTTGCGTATGTTGTCCTAAAGGAGGTGAAACAAAGTGCAGTTATTCTAGTTTTATCTAGTCACTGTCGTCTCTTGAGTTCTTAGGCATAGCTTAGACCTCTAAACCCTTATCTTTTTGCCCTTTTTTTTGGAAAATTTCAAATACCCGATGGAAAGAGCCTCAATGTCAAAACCGTCTAAGTCCTAAACTTGCAAATAAACTATAACGTAAGTCCCCTTGTGATTACCAGCAAATCACAACGCCCACTGGTCTTATCCACATGTCATGACCTGACTAAAGAAACATTGGAGTTATTGCATACGCATTAACTTTTCAAGAGAGGATAAAGTGTCCTTGGGCATTTTATTTTGTGTACGGTGGGTATTCAAAACACACCAACACCTCCACTATAGACCCAGTTGCCCTACAATTTTTATCATTGTCCATTATGACTTGGACAACATTTTAAGACCTCAACATTTCAATGGATTCTATGAGGATATTGGCAATGAAACTTGCATCTTTTATTTGCCCCTCACAATCCACTACCTTCAAAAACATCAGCCCTTTAAGGGACACTACTATAACATTGATCAATGGTCCATTTTTGCAATCTTTCCATTCATCAAAAATGATGGACACACCTGTTTCAAACCACGTATCCTTGATTACTCTAATCTGCAATCTCCCTCACCTCATTTTTGAAGGCATTCTCCAATGGGCGTCTTTTTCGAGAAGCCGAAACATTATCTCCTTCCGAAGATGGTGGCATTGGCATGAAAGGATGTGGACCAGTCGGTTGTGATAAGCCACTAGGACATTTGTGCAAGCTTCTCCTCGCAAGAGGATGTGCAATAGCCTTTGATCTATTACATGCCATATCAACATCCTCTTGTTCTTCAATATGACAGTAAAATACCAAACTCAAAATCTCAAAATCCACAAACCAATTGAAATCTAGAAATTCTTCAATATGCTCCTCAAACTAATCTTCCCACACAAATGCAATCCTTGGATGGAATCACCTCTATTGGATATGAGGGTTTTCATCTCCAAATCCAATGTGAAAACCAAGAGGGTTTTCCTCTAATTTTGTTACCAAGAGGGCTTTCTTCCTCTAGACAAAAGATTAACACCAAATGCTCAATCATCCTCAAGCTAAGCTCTTTCTTTTACAATCACTTACTATTTTTAGTGTCCAAAAAGTCTCTAGAAAATTTGTTTTTCTATTTTAATTTAATATTTCAATTTTCCCTCGTGTCTTAGTGACACTTTTGACATCATCACTTTATAATATCACGTTAATGTACTTTACAATTTAATAATTAAATATAAGTTGTCTTTTTATAATATTAAAGTTAATTTTTTGGGCAACTTAAATTAAATTTTTGAATTATTTTCTTAGTTTGAAATGTTGGCAGATGGCCAACGCTCCCCTCAAGATTCATGACATGGACTAACTGCCTCCAGTGGATCCGTTAACTCTAGCAGTTGTATTGGGCATTAACAGATCGATCTTTTGGTGCAACGGCAACTATGGGCCAGCAAGTGGTATCAGAGCCAAAGGTGTCGGATTCGAATCCCCTTGGGTAACACTGAGGGGGAGTTTGTTGGCAAATGGTCAGTACTACCCTCCGGATTCGTGACATGGACTAACCGCCTCCCATGGATCCATTAACTCTAGCAGTTGTATCGGGCATTAACAAGTCGATCTTTTGGTGCAACGGCAACTGTGGACCAACATGAAAAGAGGGCTATGACACTAAATATTGATTGAATTTGGCCAAAGCATGTGTAATGGCCTACATCTCCTTATCATAGATTGAGAATCCCTTTTCTAGCTCTATGATATTCCGACTCTCAAATGCTATGGGATGCCTATTTTGCATCAATATTACCTCAATCCCTTCTACTGAAGCATCACACCCTAATACAAAGAGAAGTGAGAAATTTGGAACAGCTAACATAAGACATGAAATTATTATGTATTTAAGCTTGTCAAAAGCTTGTTGTGCTGAATTTGATAATGAAAAGGCTCCCTTCCTTTCCAAATCTTTCAAAGGTAAATCCAATTGTGAGAAATCTTTGAAAAAACTCTTGTAGCAACTGCAAAGACCAAAGAAACCAATCAACTATGTCAAAGTCTTTGAAGAAGGTCAATCTAGGATTGCTTGATTTTTTGATGATTCACCTGAACACTTTGCACACTAATGAAATGCCCCAAATACAAAACCCTCATTATCCAGAACTCACGGTTGGATGCCTTGGCAAAGAAAGACTATTGTTCACGAACGCCAAGTACCTCATCCAGGTGCATCAAGTGATCTTCCCTAGTCTTGTTGTAGATAACAATGTCATCAAAGAACACTAAGACAAATTTTCTCTACTAGTTAATGAATACATGATTCTTATAAGATAGAAACTGGCAGGTGTATTTGTCAAACCAAAAGACATGACCAAAAACTCATAATGCCCAAAATGACATCTAAAATTTGTTTTGTGTATATCATCCTCTCTTTCCCTTATCTGATGGTACCTTGATCTGAGATCAATCTTGGAGAAATAAACTACCCCATAAAGTACATATATCAATTCATCAATCTTGGAAATGGGTTGTCGATTCTCATTGTGCCATCCTTCTTCTTAGCCCAAACTATTTAAGAAGCAAAAAGGCTCGAGCTTGGTCTGATGTGTCCCATGTCCAAGAGCTCCTTGATTCTTTTATCTATTTCTTCCTTGTGCCTTCTAGGATGGAAATAAAGATTAGTAATGATTGGCATGGAACCTATCTCAAGTCCCACTGTGTTATAAAATCTTTTATCAACTGGAAATCCTAGAGGTATGTCATTGAACATTGTGCTATGTTTATCATGTCATTGAACATTGTGCTATGTTTATCCAAAATAGGTTAAACGTCAACATGATAGGAGTTCTCATCTACGGATGAATTTGTGGTTGTCACCAAACAATGGGTTGCCCAAGCCAATTGTCTTCTCCAAAAAGAACTCTCCATCTTCTTTGTTGAAACAACTCTTGGGGCTCCATTCGTAATGCCTCGTAGTACCATTTCCTTTCCATTTGATTTGAATATTAGCTCCATGGTCTAATAATTTTGAGCAATTCCCCAAGGGAATGTAATCACTGCACACCTAAAACCATGTAATCTCTCCTAAGCCCACAACATAAAATTCATCATGCACCTTGTGTCTACCTAGTGTGTTATCTAGTTGTTGTAAACCCTTTATGCAAAGAATGGTGAAGCCATCTGCTTCTATGGCATCCCCTCATTTATAAATATGTGAGTTGCCCCACTATCAATCAACACTATAATTTGCTACCCTTGCAAAACTTCACAAACACTAAAAGGATGATAGCTGGGAGCACCAAAAAGTGTGGCAAGGGAGTTTCAAGTAATTTTTTCCTCTTCCTTTCTCTCAAGTTTTAATTCTTCCTATTCAATTTTCAACTTAGCATCCTCTAATTCTAATTCTTCATCAAATATCACCTCTATGTAGCGTACCTGTCCTCAGCCAAGGCATCTATGACCAGGCTCCCATGGCTTCTTGCAAGAGAAACACAATTTCTTCCTTCTAAACTCATTCTTATATTCTTCTTTACTTATTCTTTGTGGCATATCCTTTAGATGAGAAACTCCCTTCTGAAATGGTTACTTTTGCTGCCTCAAAAATGGAGTCTTTAGTGTAAACTTTATTCTTGAATACTGAGTTTTCCAAGCTTAGAACTCTCTTAATGGCTTCCCACAAAAATGATGGACCAAAAGTTTTTACCAAATCTTTGAGAGGTTCACTCAAGTATTTTACAAAAAGAACAAGTCTCCTCTCAAAAACATTTGAAACCATCACTAATAATCTTTGGAACTCTACCACATAATTGTCCACAATGTTATTATGCTTCAACTAAGCCAACTCCCTAAAAGGATCTCTAAATCTTATTTGTCAAACCTATCGATTAACCTTTGGCCAAATTCATCATATGTGCTAAGAGTTGTGCACTTGAGTAATCAATCCATGGCACCACCAATCATGTGTTGTGCCTTCTACATAAATGGTAGCAAATTTTATAGCTTCTTCCTCATATACAGGGTTTAGTGAAAAGTATGCATCTAGTTTCTAAATCCAAGAATGACCAGTACATTTATTTGAACCATGAAATGCATAAATGGTTAACTTACCCAATCTGTGTTGCAAATCTCTATGGGGTTGATTTACATTTGACTTGCTTTCATTCTTTTGTCCACTCTTCATCTCCAAGTTGTATAAGTTGGTGAACGACATTTTGCATGAAACTTAAATCCAAGAGCCATGTACTCATCAAAATAAGTTGCAAAACTATCTCCATTCTAATTTTTCTCATCTTCTTCTAATGACTCTTCTTCTCTTGTGTAAGAATTTAAGTTAGAAAGGCCTAGATGTGAATCCCACAATGGTTTTACTATTTGCAATAGCACTTCCTTCACCTATAGAGGTTCGAATTGGCCTTGAAACATTTAGATTCTACAGTGTCTATAATAATTGTGCCATGAGATTTGTCATTTGTTATTGGCCCAAGCTCATACTAACGATGGCATCATGTTGAATATTTGTCTTCTCCTCATCTATCAAAACCCTCTTACTCATTTCCCCCATTTCTACTTCTATTTCTTCACCCTACTACTACAACTTTCTCCATTCCCACCGATAAAATCCAATTTCCCTTTTACTAGACTACATTTAAAAGTTGGATCTAACATTGCATACTAGCAAGATTAAAGCTCTAATGCCACTATAATATCCCCTATCACATTTTTAACTATGTTCCCCAAGGACGCATCCCTTAGGTTTTTCCAGGCATTCCTGTACAAGGGACATCCCAAGGACATGAGGATGGCTCAAGGATGTTGATGTTATAGCGACGGGAGATATCTTTCTCTTGAAATTTAAATAATTAATAATTAATAAGGCAAGTCAGCCTTAATCACAAATTATATTATTTCTTAAAAGGAGGCCAACCTAAGTGAAGAGTCACCATGTTTTGTATATATACAAGGTGGAGTCCATTCATTCAAATCATCAAGTCATTCTAGTTCTTTCAAGGAGGAGTTCGCACTTTGTAGCAAATCAGACTTCAAGGGGAAGCATATCTATTTGTACTTAGCATGACGGAGTGATGCTATTATTCATTGTATTATTTCAGCCTTGAGTAAGGCCAGACTTGTAAAGCAAATCTCTGCTCTTATTTATTCAATATATAATGGATATATTTTGCTAGGTTTTCCTCCCTCGAGGAGGGTTTTCCCAGGGTATCTTGTTGTGTTCTTTGTTCTCTATGTGTTGAATTTCTGCATATTGTAAATCTGATCCTAAAACTAACATGGTATCAGAGCAGGTTTAAGACAAGACCTGATCAGATTTGAGCAAATTTTGTGGCCTTTGGCCAAATTTGGAATTGTTGAAGGATTCGATTATTTGGGAGAAATCAATATTGGAGTAGTAGCAATTGAAGGAATTCAATTCAAAGGGGAAATTTAGATTTTGTTGAAGAAGTTAGAATTTTGCAGCAGGAAGCCATCCTTCAGTCATATTGGGATATTCGATTCCAACTAAGACACCAAAGTTAATAGGAGGGAGTCGTTCTTTGAAGGCATCATAAATCTTGTCTCTGCATCGAACTTCTCAAGGGTCGTAAGACACCATGTGGAGTGCCTTCTTTTCTTCATCCGGTCGCTATCTTGAGGGAGTCGAGAATGTGTAGAATCTGAATAGATGTCGTGTAAGCTTATGGAAGAGAGATTGTTCATTGGAGACGAGAGTTTTGGAAAGCAAGTCGTGAAAATTCAGACACCCATCCTTTGTCGTCGGTTGTGAAAGAAGAATCAATGTTCTTTGTGTGGCAGCTTGTATTAGAGCCCGTCAGTAATAGACCTTCATGGAAGCTTAAATATTCATTGGAGCCACAGATTTTATGCAAAAATATATTAAATGAAGAGTCGGTAAAATTATAAAGAAAACGTCTCTTTAAGTAACTGCCAGAAAGTAAATAATTGGGAGCTTTCTTTTATATCCAGTGCTGCTTCTCATTCGATACAATAGAAGGGTGATGGGAAGACTGTTGAGGCCATCCAATTTCCTGACTAATAGTCGCATTTTCCAAATCAGTAGTTGGTGCATCATTTCTGGAGGACCCGTGTCTTGTTCTTGCCATCGTGAGCAAGGGAGCCTTGCTTTAGAGTCGGGTTATGCCACTGTTTGAAAATAAAGAAATATCGGCCTGAGTCTTAGCGGGTTGCTATCTATTGAACATGACAATGGACGGAATCTCTAACGGGAAAATTATATGTTTTTGAAGATGAGCGCCATGCCTATGAAGGGTGATCATATTTCAAATGCCACGTTACTATTTTGAAGAGGTTAGCTAGCGTCCAAGTATTCTTAAACACTAAGCCAATCACGTGAAGGAGTTGGGGCACACCTGTTGGAAATCACCAGAAGCTCCATCGCAAAGGGAATGTGCCACTGAAAGGGTGCATATATCGGTTCTATTGGCTGCAAATAACTGGTCCACATTAGGGCGCTACCATGCGGAAGTATAGAAGCTTGAAGTCCGGATCTGCCTTAGCCAATGAACCCCGATTACTGCCTGGTGACAGAATATGAGCATCCGCCAGAGCCTTGGCTTGGCCTGATCGTTGTGTTAATCACTCTCCCAGATCTTCAAGCCTTGAAACCTGCACATGGTGCGTGAGGAGATGGTTTGAGTTATTGCTATTCATGGTTGTGTGGTTCGATGTTATGTTGTGAGCTATTCCTAGCTTGAAGCTTTCAAATGCATGATCTTCAGAATCACATGAATATCATCGCAACCAGGGATTAGATACATGTGCTATCTTTTGTTACAATTTTGATTGGTCTTTGTGGGTTGGTTGATGCACTAGAAGGTCTAAGTGCAGCATATAAGGAGAAATCATTTAACAACTGCAAGACAAGGGCCTAACTGCATCTGTAGAATTGACCAACATAAAGAGATAAGTAAGTATTTCATGCTTGAATAATGTTCATGAATTTTATGTAGTTATTAATTCATGCAATAACATTGGAATAGTGAATCATGTATGCTTCTAGCATTGGTATTTCTCTTTGGGATAGTTTAGTTCTATGAACTATTAGTAATCTCTCTATAATGCTTCCAGGACGGATCGAGGAGCAAAAAAAAGGATGATGAGAGACTGCCTAAGGAATTCAAAAGAGGAAGAGCTTGAAGCATCCTCTAAGGAATTCACGAAGGCTGAAGAGATAAACTTCACTGGAGACATCTCTTGAAGAGGAAGAACCTTCAGTTTCTTCGAAGAGGAGGAATTAACATTTAGAGGGAGTCTAACAAACCATCAAGAGGCAACCTTGGACGAGGAGGTCAAGAGGTTGATCATCATGAAGATTTGTGTAATGTATATTTCTCTATGACGGAGAAGTATGAGGTGAAAGCCCTTGTAGTGTATATTTCTATGTGACGAAGAAATATGAGGTGAAAGCCGTTATAGTAAATATTTCTTTGAGACGGAGAAATATGAGGTGAAAGCCCTTGTAGTGTATATTTCTCTGAGACGGAGAAATATGAGGTGCGAGCCCTTGTTCATCTCTGAGACTGAGATGAGACGTCATGTTGAGAGACTCCATGACGACATCACGTTGAGAGACTCCGTGATGAACTCTTTATACTTGTGTTTTTCCACACATGGGAGTAGCCATGGTGGACGTCATGTTGAGAGACTCCATGATGGCATCACGTTGAGAGACTCCGTGATGGGCACTTGTACGTGTGTTTCTTTCCACACATGGGAGTAGCCATGGTGGACGTCATGTTGAGAGACTCATAATGACATCACGTTGAGGGACTCCGTGATGAACCTTTGAGCTTTCCACAAATGGGTGTAGCCATTGTGGGCGTCATGTTGAGAGACTTCATGACGTGGATATCTGGAAAGATACCTCCCTAGCTAAGAGGGAGTGTTGATGTTATAGCGACGGGAGATATCTTTCTCTCAAAATTTAAATAATAAATAACTAACAAGGCAAGTCAGCCTTAATCACAAATTATATTATTTTTTAAAAGGAGGCCGATCTAAGTGAAGAGTCACCATGTTTTGTATATATACAAGGTGGAGTCCATTCATTTAAATCATCAAGTCACTCTCATTCTTTCAAGGAGTTCGCACTTTGTAGCAGATCAAACTTCAAGGGGAAGCATATCTATTTGTACTTAGCATCAAGGAGTGATGCTATTATTCATTGTATTATTTCAGCCTTGAGTAAGGCCAGACTTGTAAAGCAGATCTCTGCTCTTATTTATTCAATATATAAGGGATATATTTTGATGGGTTTTTCTCCCTCGAGAAGGAGGGTTTTCCCAAGCTCTCTTGTTGTGTTATTTGTTCTCTATGTGTTGTATTTCTGCTTATTGTAAATCTGATCCTAAAACTAACAGGGGATGTCCCTTAGCTATCCTTGTTTAAAAAAATGGCAAGAAATGTCTCAAGGATGTGGGAACAAGCAAGGGACGACTGGACGTCCTAGAGACAGCCAACCATCCCCTAGTGTTGTAGCTGAGTTTTAGAAAAATAAATAAACTTAAAAAATTAATGATTTATTAAGCTTTATGGTTTATTTCAAATTCTTGGTAAGATTTTATAGAGGAATTTGTTCCATGATGGTGCTATTGCTTTTGCATTTGGACAAAACTGTAATATCTGAAGGAACCATGGGATAAAAGTAATGGAAGTGTTTATATAAAGTTTAAACTTAGATGTGATATAGCCAGACAAAAAGATACACTAGAGTTTCCAAAAAAAAATTCAAATATGTAATAGATTATAGACATTTACGAAGGAAGAAAAAATCATTGGGGTGTACCTCAAGTTTCAAAAAAACTCCTTTTATTTTCTATTGTTAGGTGAAAGTTGTAGCACCGGTATTTCTACTATTGTTGGCTTTTGGCTGCACTGCCATGTTTACACTTTTAGTCTTCATTATTTTAAATCTACGCTAAATTAACTACTTTAATATCTATTTCAAAAATTGAAAATTTGGTATACAACAATGTAAAGGCAATATTCATTTATATACAATTTGGACATATTGTTTTGATGTTTGTAAAGTTGGACACTATTTTTTATATCTACAAGAGTGATATGTAAAGAAAAGGTGGGCACTTCTTCAAAGGTTAATTTTATTATCTATTTGAAATTTATGGTTTCTTTACTTTCCGAGCTTTCAAAGTTATTAATATTAATTTATTTGACTCTCATGTGAACTCTATTGTTGAGTATTAAGTATTATATAATGTATGTGTCAATATGATAAATGCATTATCATTGATATGATGTTATCAATGTTATCATATGAATATTTGAAATTTCTCAATTTTTTATACAGCCATCCCCTATCGTCCCCGAAACACGTCCCTCCATCCCGGAAACCTAGTGGAACATAGATTTTTAATCAAACATGCAACTTTTTATGTTTCATTTCCATGCACAATAGGGTACGAACAAGAATATCAAAAAGCAGCAATATTAAATTGAATGATAAAACCCTGGTATCTAATTTTTTTATTTATTATAGTAGTTGAAAAAAATACCAAAAAAATGTTAATATGCTATTTCAGACTATTTAATTTAACAAACCCTCATACAACGATTTCTAGAAATTTGAATGATAAAATGTCCACTCACAAGTGCCATATTGTTGTATGAATGGTGAATCTGATGTATGGCCACAGCCTAGGCAAAAAACAACATGCAATAGCTACTCGTGGTTGCAAGGACAGCAGCTATACAAACACTACATGTGTACAACCACAATTGATATGGTGGCAGAAAGGCACGACAATAGCAAGATCCTACTTTGGTTGCTACAGAACAGCAAAACAGCAATAAATCCACTAGTATTTGACCAACTTCCCTAAAATATCAAATCTAAAACTTGCTAGCAATCTCAACAAAAATAAATCCTCCAAACTCCTCCTTATTTAGCACTGACGTGATCCCTGAATAAATCACCTCAGTTGGATAAGAGGTTTCATTCTCCCATTCCACTTGGAAACCAAGAGGGTTTTTGTCCTCCAAATTCCTACATACCAAGGGTTTTCTTCCTCGAATGTGAAAATAAACAGAAGTTTTCAAACTCTAGAAAAGGATTTGATAGCAAAAATAATAGATGTTTCTAATCAATTTGTCCTTCTTTTATAAATTCTTTTTGGGCCCTTTAATTTGAATTTCTTTTTTCCTTTTTCAAAACTCCCTCCAAAGTGTTCAAAAACATTTTTTAAATAAAATAATAATATTTAAGTTGCCTTTTAAAAACAAAGATACTAGACCCAACTTAGAATATTATTATTAATCATTTCCCTCACTTTACCCCTTACCCTACAGGAAATGAAGAAATAGGCTATGGGTTCTCCCAATTAACTTAATTATGAATTTGGGACATGACTTTACACAATCATAGAGGCTATGGAACCAAGTCCAAAGATGAGGGCAAAGATCATGTCTGAGATTGAGATCTACAAAAGAGCTCTAAGAGATCTATTTTCTCAAGAGATACAAGATAACAAAAACTACTAATACCCTAGTTAAACTTTCTATTAATGGAAATTTAAAATGTAGATTAATTTAATGATTTCCCTTCTTTGTTAGTAAATTTTAAATTTGTAGCATTTGTAAATCTTACTCTTAAGCATTTTTAATTTCCATATAGATGCATGGTAGAGGATTTTTGTGCTAAGGTGCCTAATCTTCAAAGAATTGTCGTCCAAGTTTGAGCCAAACATGCAACACTTCAGTTGTGAGTGCAGCTAGAGTATCTTTCAGAGCATATACTCAAAAAGTGCAACAAGATGTCACTATAAAAGTTACATGACCTTGTATTTATGCATAACAACCTGTACATCCACCACAAGAGATTTTTAACCACATAAGAAGAATTGCACCCTATGGAGTTTGAGGAGTAAGATCCCACATTTGAATGAATCATTGAGAACGACCCCATTTTTCTCAAGGAGCATGAATGGGTTATCAAGCTAATCGTGAGGTGTAGCTTGTACTAATGGGGAGGAAGTTCAAACCCATGCAGTTAGAGAGAAAGAAGCTGTCCAAAAGAATGATTCTACCTCATTTTCCAATAGAATGATAGCAACTACTTCTCTGATGTACTCATGAGGCGTAGCTTGTACTAATGGGGAAGAGGTTCAAACCCATGCAGTTAGAGAGAAAGAAGTTGTCCAAAAGAATGATTCTACCTCATTTTCCAATAGAATGATAGCAACTACTTCTCTGATGTACTCATAGAGGCATTGGGTCCATCAACCATCACGATTATTTGAAGACGCCACTTGGACAAAGTAAAGAAAAAAGGAATATTATAGTCATTCAAGTTCAATTTCACAACAATGGTTGGAAATTTCCAAAGCTATTAGTTTTAATCGACAAGTGCAACACCTATAGGGAAAAGAATACATGTCCACGAATCATCATTTAGGCAGAAATATGAAAGCAATTCATCATTTACATTTAGAGGCATTTAAGTAGTTTCAAGCCCAATAAACATAGGAATATGAAGAGTGACAAGTTCTAAACAAGAGTCATCAATGCAAATGAAGAGTCATCATATAGAAGTAAAGTCTATTGGAAGATGAAAAGACAAGAAATGAAGTGTTGGAAAACCTATCTCTTAAAAAACTGGTTTTACTATAATAAGAAAAGGGTGGTTTCATAAAGGAAAAAATAAGAAGAAAAGAGCATATCACTCTTTAAGTCGATAAGACCAAGTGACGCTTTAAGTGGAAAATTATAGAAGACTCTTACTCAAGAAAAAAGAAAAAGGCACTTGAAGAAGAAAAGAGAAAAAGACAGCAGGGTAAAGCATGTTTGTAGTTAAATCTACTTGCAGTTGCTCATAGGAGGATCCAAAGCAATTTTTGTAGCTATGTAAACCATGATTTGTATTTGTCTATAGCAACCTATAGTATTCTATCAAAATATCTTTATGGCAATTTATTTGTAGCAATAAATATATGAGCTTGTAATACTTGTTCAGTAGCAACGATGTTTATCTATAATATGTTTAATAAAGAGTGAGTTTATTTCTAATGATTTTTTTATTGAATTTGGGTCCATTGTGGGAACCTAGGGCGTGCCTGCAAGAATGGGTTATCATTAATTTCACCCCTTGTAATGTCCCTTACCCAATTTCCCCTAGAGTTCATCTGTTGATTAGGTTTAAGAATTCTTCTTTTCCAAATGAATGTTCTCTTAATGCAATAACCCTAGATAAGAATCCTGTATTCACCATATTAACAACATATTTGTTAGCATTAATATCTAAATATCAAAATATAAGCATAATTAAAAAGTAATAATGAAGACAGAAGAGGAGTGGCATGGGTAAATCCTCCCAAAGCTATCCATCTAAGCCCAAGGGCACAAGCATCCCCTCAGGACAACCCACCCCTTGGCTCTGAGTTGAACTTCCAAACTAAGACCATTCCATACTCGGAGTGGCGTACTTAGTGGAAACACTCGTACTTGCTTTCTCTACCCATGTTAGCACCTCAGAAGACACTTGACTTATTGGGGATAGTCAGGGAGAACTAATAAGTGGTTCGGGCCTACCACCCCTCCAGGGCTGCAGCGGACTATGAGTGGAACCCCCACCCCTCCATGGCCCACCCAGGCCTTGGGATTGGACGGACTATGAGTAGAATTTCCACCCCTCCAGGGCCCATCCCTGCCTTGAGTTCCGGGGGCGGACTTAAGTGGGGTTTTTAGGCACCACTTCCCTCACACCCTTCCTCCCAATAAGCTTGCAAACACAAGGAAGACAATTTTTTAGCAATCAAATACATTTTCTTTTATTACTAATTCTTGAAGTCAATATCAACATCATTATCATCATGATAATATTAAAGAAAGCATTACGCCAATAATCAGACTAGCTATATTTATTTCTTATATTCAAAATATGCTAAATATTATTGCTCAGTGAGTGCATCACCTAAGTTGCTATATCTCTCCATGTTTCCTTACTCACCTCCTTCAACCTTATACTAAATTGATCATAGGATGAGGATAATTATAAAATATACATAATCTACTTATGTTTATATTAAAGAGTCAGCATTACTTATAAGTATCTGTAATGTCCCCTTTCTAGCACATATTGTATGAGGTTTGTCATTAGCCTATTTTCTCATGGTCTCGTAGGCTAACCAAGACACAAAAGGGATCTTGGAGGATATTTGCCTAGGCATTTTCAGTCGCAGGTCATTCCGAGATGTTTTGATATAGTTTTGGCGCACTTACTATTTATAGTAAGTCACTTTGGGATGATTCAGATCTTCAGCGACATCATTGACTTCATGGTTGATGTTCAGATTGATGGCAATAATTCATAGTCATTAAATATTTATTTATTCAAGCAAGATATAAAGTTAAATTTAAATTATTTAACTTTGTTTAATAAATGACTATAGTGGGACTATAAAGTAATATGTTATAAATATTAAATGTCCCCTTTCACTTAACAGTACATGGTACACTTAAAAGAGGGATAAAATATAAAGTGTTTAATTATCCCACATTGACAAGACAAGTGAGTAAGCTCTTATGAAGAAGTTATAAAATGGATTGGAGAGCTCACTTTCAGCATGCTTGGATATGATTAATATTATGCTGTTGGATTTCTTGGAAATCTGATTTATTGGGCTACGAGGACGAAATCCCTCTTTGCCAGCATTCTCTTCGCTGTTGGAAGATACAGTCAGGAGGATTATAGGGTGTTTTCATCCAAGAAACACAGTGGGCTTCATTGGCGAGTTGCATAGAGTTTTTACAAGGGTTTGAAGTGCAGATCAGAAGTTGGTACATTTTGCTACAGTAGCCGTGAATAGTGATTTCGCTACAGTACCGTGAATAGTGATTTTGCTACAGTTGCCATGAATAGTGATTTTGCTACATTGGCTGTGAATAGTGATTTCGCTACAGTACCCGTGAATAGTGATTTTGCTACAGTGCGCATGAATAGTGACATTGCTACAGTACACCAAGATTCAGAAATATATGAGGTTGGGAATCGAAGGGAATTAAGAGTCACACTTCGTATTGTGCGTGGGCTTTGTGGAGTTTGGTATGTTGCTGTTTTGCCTCAATTCCCAGGTCTGAAATCACTTTAAAAATCTACTATATATGTTTGTAATCTGCTCTTGAAATATCAATAATTTATTGAAGTATTGAATGCTGCTATTAAATGAGTTATTTGTATGCTTTTTTGCAAAATGTTATATTTCGCATTATTGTATCATGAATGGCATGTGGGAAGTTCAAACAAACAAATCAAGAAAAAACACAAACATTGAACCTTCATACAGCAGTTGGGTACTTTAAAATATATATATTGGGGGGAACCATTACAGTATCATTATTGCATAATCATGTATATGTATTTATATATATATATATATATATATATATATATACTTTATATATATATATATATACGAATGGATATAAGCAAAAGAATAATTATATATATGTATATAAAGTATATATATATATATATATATATATATATATATATATATGTTTATATAATTATTCCTTCCTTATTCATATATATTCTTTATTATTGAATATTATTCATTAGAAAATTTATCTATATCTATGCATATATACTTGTATGCCTATTAAATTATATATATATATATATATATATTAAATGACTATATTCCAATGCATAACAATCATTGTTGCTGCTATTCTAAATTGCAGATTATATTTCTCAATGTTTTCCCTCCCTTCCTTATTTTCCTTCCTTCTATTTATACCATTCAAGGTAGGTGACTCATGGGGGGAATGTATTGTTTGGTGAAAGAGGTGACTTTTTATAAAATACATTCCTTTGTTAGATTTAATTGCTGCCTTTATTATCACAATAATATCTATTTTTAAAATAATATATTATTACTATAATTATGATATTTCAGATTTCTATTTATTTTATTATTTTATTTTGATGTTTTATTGAACATATTTTAACATTAAAGTATAATAATAAAACAATTTGCTAATATCTTATTATTATTTTATTCTAATGTATTACAATTTTTGATGTGTAATGATTATAATATTTATTTATTATTATTATTTTTGATATTAAGTTATTTAATAATAGAATGTAATAACAATAATTTGCCTATATATTATTATTATATTTGTTATTTCATATTTTTATATTTTTATATTGATATGATACACATTTATTTTATATTTTAATATTAATATTGCTATTTATTTTATTTATTAATTTATTTGTATTTTAACACTTGGTCTTTATAGTTCTGCTATTTCGGGGACATGACATTCCTCCCCGCCCAAGATTGCTTGCCCTCAAGCAATCATGATCTAAGATGTGTGATTTTAAGACGTTTCTTGTGGTGATGCTATTATATTTGATAGGAGTTGGAAGTTCTAACCCAAGTGATGGTTACTCTGGATATGTTTCTTGTGGTGATGCTATTATCTTTGATATGAGTTGGAAGTTCTAACCCAAGTGATGGTTACTCTGGTTATGAGGACAATATATTGACTAATATTCTTAAGTTCTACTATTTCTCCATTCTCAAAAGCAACAAGTTAGAGTTTGTGACTCAGTACAACTCAAAACCACATGAATCAAAAATTAAAGCAAACACCCAAGTAGCTCAACTAGGCAAACAAGTAGCTCAACCACGCAAGCAAGTAGCTCAACTAGGCAAACAAGTAGCTCAACCAAGCAGGTAGTTAAGGGCTTCAAGCACACAGGCAAGTACCTCAAGCATACAAGCAACCAGCTCAAGTAGACAAGCAAGTAGCTCAAGCACACAAGCAACCTACTCAAGTAGACAAGTAGGTAGCTCAAGCATGCAAGCAACTAGCTTAAGTGAGTAGGCAACCAGCTCAAGCACACAAGCAACCAGATCAAACAAGTAGGTAACTAGCTCAAGTAGCTCAAGCACACAAGCAACCAGCTCAAACAAGTAGGCAACCAGCTCAAGCACACAAGCAACCAGCTCAAGCAAGTAGGCAAGTAGCTCAAGTAGACAAGCAAGTAGCTCAAGTAGGTAAGCAGGTAGCTCAAGTATACAACCAACTAGCTCAAGCACACACAGGATGGCAGGAAAAATGCTCTGATTCCACTGTAATGTCCCTTACCCAATTTTCCCTAGAGTTCATTTGTTGATTAGGTTTAAGAATTCTTCTTTTCCAAATGAATGTTCTCTTAATGCAATAACCCTAGATAAGAATCCTGTATTCACCATATTAACAACATATATGTTAGCATTAATATCTAAATATCAAAATATAAGCATAAAAGTAATAATGAAGACAGAAGAGGAGTGGCATGGGTAGATCCTCCCAAAGCTATCCATCTAAGCCCAAGGGCACAAGCATCCCCTCAGGGCAACCCACCCCTTGGCTCCGAGTTGAACTTCCAAACTAAGACCATTCCATATTCGGAGTGGCGTGCTTAGTGGAAACACTCGTACCTACTTTCTCTACCCATGTTAGCACCTCAGAAGACACTTGACTTATTGGGGATAGTGAGGGGGAACTGATAAGTGGCCCGGGCCTACCACCCCTCCAGGGCCACAGTGGACTATGAGTGGAACCCCCACCCCTCTATGGCCCATCCAGGCCTTGGGATTGGGCGGACTATGAGTAGAATTTCCACCCCTCCAGGGCCCATCCCTGCCTTGAGTTCCGGGGGCAGACTTAAGTGGGGTTTTTAGGCACCACTTCCCTCACACCCTTCCTCCCAATAAGCTTGCAAACACAAGAAAGACAATCTTTTAGCAATCAAATACATTTTCTTTTATTACTGATTCTTGAAGTCAATATCAACATCATTATCATCATGATAATATTAAAGAAAGCATTATGCCAATAATCAGACTAGCTATATTTATTTCTTATATTAGAAATATGCTAAATATTATTGCTAAGTGAGTACATCACCTGAGTTGCTATATCTCTCCATGTTTCCTTACTTGCCTCCTTCAACCTTATACTAAATTGATCATAGGATGAGGATAATTCATAAATATACATAATCTACTTATGTTTATATTAAAGAGTCATCATTACTTGTAAGTATCATTATTGCATAATCATGTATATGTATTTATATATGTACATATATATAATTATTCTTTTACTTATATCCATTCATATATATATGTTTATATAATTATTCTTTCCTTATTCATAGATATTCTTTATTATTGAATATTATTCATTATAAAATTTATCTATATCTATGCATATATACTTGTATGCCTATTAAATTTTATATATATATATATTAAATGACTATATTCCAATGCATAACAATCATTGTTGCTGCTATTCTAAATTGCAGATTGTATTTCTTAATGTTTTCCCTCCCTTCCTTATTTTCCTTCCTTCTATTTATACCATTCAAGGCAGGTGACTCATGAGGGGAATGTATTGTTTGGTGAAAGAGGTGACTTTTCATAAAATACATCCCTTTTGTTAGATTTAATTGCTGCCTTTATTATCACAATAACATCTATTTTTAAAATAATATATTATTACTATAATTATGATATTTCAGATTTCTATTTATTTTATTATTTTATTTTGATGTTTTATTGAACATATTTTAACATTAAAGTATAATAATAAAACAATTTGCTAATATCTTATTATTATTTTATTCTGATGTATTACAATTTTTGGTATGTAATGATTATAATATTTATTTATTATTATTATTTTTGATATTAAGTTATTTAATAATAGAATGTAATAACAATAATTCGCCTATATATTATTATTATATTTGTTATTTCATATTTATATATTTTTATATTGATATGATACACATTTATTTTATATTTTAATATTAATATTGCTATTTATTTTATTTATTAATTTATTTGTATTTTAACACTTGGTCTTTATAGTTCTGCTATTTCGGGGACATGACACCCCTTATCCTTGTCTACATCAATTCTCCCATTTGTTTCCATTCATAACATATTTGTATTCATTTAAGAATGTTGCCCCCTAAAAACACCTAGGCCCCAAAATGGTATCAAAGTTTCAAATTACCTTTGACCACCTTGGAATGATACCAAAGTATATACTTCCTCTCATGGCCAAGTGCTATTGAAGCTTATCATCTAAATTCTTTCCATTTTGTGTCACCACTCACACAAGATCTATCTACAAGAAGATTGATCTTGGGTTCACCTAAACAATCTCAGCAAATGCCAAATAGAATGACCTCAAAACACCCACTTCAAAGACATTTGAAAAGATGATAGGTAATACATTGCAACAACAAATAGATGATTTTGAGGAACACTCTACATGGGAAAAATTCAAGATCATTGATCACTTCATCTAACTTCAATAACAAGTTCGATCCCCTTACATCCTATTTGGTCCCAAAACTGCAAGTCCACATTCCTAGAACTTCTTCTTACCTTCAAAGCCAAGGGTATGTGATCAAGAAGATAAAGCAAGGATTCATCAGCAAACTAAGGCCTACGACATGAGTGGATAACCTCTTCTACACTTTGAGCTCAGCGTAGATTCAGGAGGGCAGTCCTAAAGATCTCCTTAATAGATTTGTAAATCAAATAGTATATAACATGACAGTAATAATCAATAGCTATACGTAGATATATACTTGACACCAATTTTTTTCACTAAGTCAGGAACAACTAGTTGCATAAGACCTCTATATAGTTGATCATACCTTGCACATGCACCTATAGATTTCAGCTTCATTATAATCCCTAAACATAGTTTCATTTATCATTTTTTACACAATGGCAAAGTGAAGACATGCATGTTCAAATTCTTTGATGTTGTGCCTTTTATCTTTGCTTAAAGAATTTATCTAGTTTATATTGTTGAATCGTGAACAACATGCATAAAACCTAATATAAACCTAATCTAATCCTTCAGCTAACCAAGATGGAAGTGATTTAAATAAAGCTAGTTGATCTTAAACCAATAAGGATCGATGCCTACCCCATTGGGCAACAAAGTCATGAATAGCAATGAGGAAAGGAATATATGTAGTACAACATCAATAAAACTTGATTTACATTAAATAAGATGGACATGCTTAATAATCCACCACAAAACTAAAACCACACATATGCAATAAAAATATGACTACTACAAAGCAGTTGCAATGCATTAGAACACACAACTCAAACTTTTATTATAGTTGCACCAGCAAATGTGGTGAGTGGAACTACTACGACTATACAATCCCTTGAAGCATTATAAATTGCCATGGAGACATCCATTACATAAGCTATACATTACAACACCTTTCTACACTATTACAAAATACATTCAATTCATTTAGAACTTAGACGCACAACTATTGATGGACTAGAATACATTTGGAGATTAGCAGACCCAAAAATTGGCTTAGTAACTAACCGTTTGAAAGAACAACAAACTTGAATATATAGATCCTTCGTTTCTTAGAGTCTAGAAACTCATGGAAGACTCAAGATTGTGAAAACATTGATAATTCAAAGAAACCCATGACAAACTGCTCACAACCATCCACGCTTCACGATTCGAATCTCAAATCGTGTGAAAACTACCTACAAAAAATTTGAAATCCGCACAGGAGGCACAAGAGAACAAGAAATAGATTAGCAAAGCATTTTTTCATTTATTACACCCCTAGATCGAACATGTTAGAGCATGCTTGAACGGAGAAATCCAAAAAAGGTGTCGCCAAGTGATGGCGTGAAAGCATCGAGCCTGAAAAACCCTAAACGCCACATTAAACATAATATGGACCAACTTTTTACCTTTTATTCTCCTTGAATCCAAATCCTTTCTATTTAAAATGATTTCTGAGCACAATACAATCTGATTTGACAACTACAGAGCTCCATCGCATCAATTTTGGCATTTTTGGGACATTTTTCCCTTCACCACTACAAGTTGCATGTAAATCTACACCCTTTCAATGAATACTAGTTTCTGGTTGGGAGAAACCCTAATCTAGAAAGTTATGACATCATCCCTAATCATAAAAGGTCTTTTGGGTGTACAAGGAAGTAGGTGAGGTCAAACAATGAAAAAAGCGAGAGTTTCGAACTTCACAAGTCAGGAATAACTCATACTTCATGCCTTTGGTAGAGGCGTCGAGGATCAAGGGTGATGAAGAACTAATACCATTAAAGTATGTGGAATGGGAGAAGTTCAAACAAATAATCCAAATAAGGTAATAAACTTCATAATGTTGGGGATTGAGAGACAAACATACCTTATAACAGGTACATACGTGAAGAGAAGGGAGAAATTTTGACTCTAAAAGGATATAAAAAGGAATCAATGGTACTTAAGTAGAAGGAAGCACACAACTCCAACTCCAATAAAACACTTAAGGAAAAAAATTGAATCAAAAGTCGAAAATTCAAGGAGGTACATATTAGATGTTTAGACAAGGATGGTTCAAAACTCCACTATGAAAAACAAATTTTAACAACAAAGGATAGGGAGGTCCGAGCCGAGGGGAAAGATATGTCAAGAAGGGAGAATCCGATGGGCCAATAAGTAAAAAGGGAAAAGACGAGGATGAACAGATTGGCATAAAGAGATGGGTGGAGTAGCATACAAGGATGGACAACCCTTAAAGTCTAAAACTCCAACAACTTCCAAAATCCTAAGGAAATGACCCAAATAGACCCAACACTTAGAAAAAAAATCGATTTCCCACAACTATTAGCACATTGTCAAAGGCAACACTTAGCCATTTTTGACTCATAGAAGACCCATTGAGACTATCTCGAATTGATTATAAATGTTGTGTTTAAAGGGTTAACACATAGAAGGGATAGGACTCAAGCCAAAATTGGCATTACAGATTTGAGTCCCAACCATAGTTACAAGACTTGGGCTCGAGAAACTTATTTTTGAATTGAACTCAGACTTGACACACAAACTTGGCAAATTGGAAAATCCATGAAATATAGCAGTTTTTAAGGATTTGAAAATTGTTTCATGCACCTTTAATAAATAAACTTTGCAGACACAATAAAACAATCAAATTGAAGCTACTTTGACATATACACAAGTATACATCAATCACATGAGTATAAAAATGAATTTTAATTTTTACCTAAAGAAACAACATTATTAGATATATAAATTATAAATACGGTCAAATGTATACAAATCTCATGGATTATGAAATTCATGGCATCAAAACTAAAAATATTTCTATGGCTAGGATGAACCTTCATCACTCACCCAAACATCACAACAATTCCTACGCTAGCATCTAAGATCGGTCCTAGATGACAATGCAGCCATGATATTTGCCTATATCTCAATGACACCAACACTCAAGGCTCTCCTCGTGCTCTATCTACTTGTTCTCTATCCTCCTCTACCATAAACCCCTCAATTCACTTAATCAACCCATGCAAGGTCCTCATCACTGAAGAAAAGATCCTCAACATCAATGATCCAATCTGATTGTGGATCAGCCTCCTTTAGATTAATTGGAGTCTATAATGTCCCCACATTAGAGACATAAAATGCATAGATTAAAATTTTGATTTTTAAAGATTGTTCGATAAAAGAGTAATGAAAGATTAGTGGAATAAGATAAATGAGATGCGTTATTATCAAGTAGTGCATAACTAACATAATCTGATATGACTTATTACTCTTGATCAGAATAGATCTTCGCCTTGTTTCCTCTTGCCTAGACTCATTGGAGGAGGGACGAACTTACAGTGTCAGGGGCACGTGACCAGTCTCCAAGTGGATTCCCTCAAGGTTATCACCCGTCTTGGGACATCCATCATGGGACCGAATTTACCCGCCTTTCCCTCCACAACCATCCTCTCCTTGGTGAGTTTATTGATTGTAAATTTATCATATATATATATAAATTATATACTTATCAATTACCAAAATATATTTATCCAACATATGAATTGTACATACAAGAAATGTATTATATTTAATATATTTATATTTATCATTATATTAAATATATGTATCATATACCAACTATTACTTTATTTTCTAGGCATTCATTTATTCTCATTTATTTACTCTTTGATTGATTTTCAACATAAACTATAATTATTCCTATATTAAATATAACTATGATTATTACTATATCAAATACAACTGTGATCAGAATTAGTATACCACTGTTTGCTGCCTGCTCCCTTCTTCCTTATTCACCTCTCTTTCTTTTAGCAGATCACAGCCCATAAAATCTGACGATTACCCGAATGTATTGCAGCCTTTGTTTATTCTTTTTATTTCCTTATATTCCTAATTCTCATTCCATTCGCTGCCTCTAAAGGTTTAAGGGTATTCATTTAAATACCACACAATCTGGTCGAGGATCGCATCCCTTCAAACTGTGGCTCTTGTGAATAGTTGTCTCTTTCCTCTAAGTGCTGCCTTTCATAAATTAATCATTCCACATAGTGAATTGTTGTTTCATATATTAATCACTCCACTTTAAAACAATAACCACTTCCTTTGAGAAATCGCTGCACTTTGTCTTATGTATTTTTGTCTTATATGACTTTTGTCATATCCTGACTTTGTCTTATTTCTGTTTCTTAATGAAATCGCTGCAGTTTATTTCTTTGGCATTTGATCATATTATTTTTATATTAATTTATATGTATATTTTAATATGATCATAATAATAATTAAGTTGTTCATATTTATATTTTAATAATAATATTATATTTGATAGTTATAGTATTATCTTTATATTTATATTTGTAATATGTAATTGGGTTATTTATTTTATTTATTTATTTGTATTTTGATGCTTTATCTTAGTGTCAAAATCTTGGGGACATGACAGAGACAAGTCAACACCCAAGATTTGTTTGCCAAAGGTTGTAACGAGCATGCACAAGATCATTCAATCTTTGCATTAACAACACATTATGATTCAGGGCGTGTATGTACTCAAGCATACTCCAATTGCACTCACATCCTGAAACACTGCATGGTTGACTCAAGACACGAATTGCAGTCCTCTGAAGATTTGGCACCTTAGTGCCAAACCTTTCCCACCATGCATATAAAATAAGAAGTGTTGAAATTGATTGTCATTGATGTCAAAGGAATATGAGACATAGCTACAAAGTAGTTGTCATTGATGTCAATAAACGAGATCGTTGGACCGAGTCATTAATGTAAAAGACATATATATATCAATATGTAAGACCCTGCTTTGGCATATATAGCGATTGTTTTTGAAGGATACTATGCAGCAACTCTATATTAGTGTGATATAAATGACCTTATTAAGAGGTGACTTTATTAATATATGAAGTAAGTTAATGAAGTTGTTAATAAAAAAGAAGAACATTGAATATCATTATATAAGTGTAGAAATCATATCCAAATAGCAGTGATTGCAGATTTGAAAGAATATTAAGAAGGAAAAAAATATAAGGAGCAGCGAATAATATCTAGAGAGCAAAAATTATATAAAATGATATTGATATTAAACAAAGGCAGCAATCGCATCATATAAAAAGAAGCGATTGAATTAATTAAGAGCAGCAAATGATTTATGAAAGTGAATGAAATGAAATATTTTAATAACGTCCACGAGGCCACAGAAGCCTATGGGATCCAAGAACAGCACAAGACCACCAATGAAGAAGAAGACTCTAAACAATTTGTGATCTTCGCTCAAGATCAGCTCTTTGGCAGTGGATTTTGATGATGTGGTTTGCCGTTTTGTCCAACCTTGCCTCCTTGAACAAGGTACTTAAGTTATCAACTTGTAAGGTGTCCTCATAACTGACCCGAATATCTTTATACGTTGGGCACTCCATAACAAAGTGCCATTCTATCTCCACCATTCCTTTGTTGCAAAATCGACATATTTTTTTTTCCCACTCTTCTTTAGGTACCAACCATCTGCTCATTTCACATCTAAGATGATGTGAACTAGTTCGTAATTGAGCTATCAACATCTTTGCTTTCCATTTAATATTCGCTCCTGTATAGGCTTTTTCCTCATGGTCCCCCTTAGGGTTAAATTCTTTGATATAGTAATCTTTTTTTCACCCTAATTGTTTTGCCCATATAGCATTTTTAAGTTTTTCTTTCACATTTTTTTTTATTTCTTCATTTGTGCTTGGACAATCATGCATATTCACATCCCACTTTTTCATCTATTTTTTATTTTGTTTCATCCATGTATTCTTTCTTCTATCTAACTCTTCTTCCACAATTAGCTTAGGCCAACGGTGGTTCTCCATATTTTGAACCTTTTGTAGGTAACTTAGTAATCGAATCATTGTTGAAGCTTCCAAGGGGAAGGCACCTGTCTCCACCAATAAAATATCATAAGGGATTGCAGTTTTGATTTTAAGGCTGCTAACAATTAGATGTTTTTGGATTCTTTCCACTTTCCTCCATTTCTGATCTGACACGCTACTGCCCCAAATTTCACACCCATAGAGAACCACTGGGGTCACAAGTAAGCCAAACAACGTTCTCTTAGTTTTCCAATCCCATAATTCAGCATTTTACATCTATTTTGTAGAGAGTATAGTGCTTTCCAACCCCCTTGAATTCTTTTTGCTCTACATGTTTCCCAACTGAGTTTGTTGTGAAAATCAAGCCCAAGGTATTTGTATTCATCCACTATTTCCAACGGTGCGCCTTCAAAGATAAAGTTAATTTTTTGTTTTTTCCTTCGTATAGAGAAGATCATTATTTTAGTTTTGCTAGTGTTCACTTGCATCCAAACTTCCCAACAACAAGATTCAAGTGCATTCTTAGCTCATGGCCTATTTTAGCAATTAGAATGAGATCATCTACATACAAGAGTAATTTTATCGCATATCTAGCCAATTGAATACCCTGCCCACCCACTTTGTCTATCCACTCTTCCAACTTATCAATGTAAAACCCAAATAAAGTTGGGGAGAGCGGGCAGCCTTGCTTGACACCAATGTCGCTGCAAAAGCACTCATACATACCTTCATTGGTTCTGATTTTAGCTCTGACCTGCTCATATAGCCTATGAACAGCCACCCTAAGCACCTAGGGAAAAATAAGGAAAAAACAAAAGTCAAAAAAAAAAGGCAGCGACTATGTAATAAAAAGGCAGCAATTAGAAAGGCAGATATAAGAGGTTGTTAACATAGGTTTGAAGTTTTATGCAGCGATTAATATCATTTAAAGATAAGCAGCATTTAATATCATTTAAAGATAAGCAATGCTAGAACTCCACAGCAACACCAGAACTCCCGTAGGAAAAGAGGAGGAGGAAATTTTCCCCCCTCCCCACACACAGCAACGCAACATCAACATTGAAAACAAGCAGCACAAAGGGAAACTCTACATCTGCATCTTTGTCCTCGATTTCAGACTCCACAGTCCCACCCTCCCTAGAATTCAAACCTGGACGCCTGCTCGCACCCATGACTTCAACCTTTTTTTTACTACCATCATTAAAAAATGAACAATGTTAACTGTAGAAACAGCATTAAATAGCTAGAAAATAGAGCTGGTTCAGCTAGCCAGTAATATCAAATATTATTTGCATAATAACTACACACAAATAAAAATTGGAAATCCAAACAAAAAAAAAGAAATATTCAAATGATTGAAAACGCATTGAAAACTTGCAACTACTCAACTCAATGGTAATCCTTGAGTGAATTACTCATAAGAATAGGAGAGTTTTCATCCTTGAATCCATTCTTTACCAAAGGCTCTTCATCCTTGGGCAGAAAAGATGAACAAAATTCAATCTCAAGATAAATGAATTTGACATTTGGAATTGATAACCCTCTCCATTCCTCAACTCCTCTTTATATAGCCTTTTCAAAGAAAAATAATTATTATTATTTTTCTCCTTTTTCCCTCCAAACTTTTATTTTTGAATTTGGACCCCATTCCTATCATCACTTTTGGTCCCTCTTTTAAAATAACCTTTATTTTAATAAAAAGAAGTCATATTTTTGGAAAATAAGTTGAAGTTACTTTTTTGACAACTTAAGTTAAATTATTAAATTATTTCTCTTGCACCACCCCATTAGCCTATGGAAAATGAAATTATAAGCTAACGGTCTTTATTGGACTTACGCTTGAGAAGGGGACATGAAATTGGACATATCTTAGCATTTCAAAATTTCTATCAGACCTTTTATTTGCATTGTCCCAAATGTGTGTTACCTTTTAACTACTCATATTGACCACTAAGGATATGGCCAAATTGTGTAAATTGATTGCAAGTTAGTGCCTATTGCAGTAATTGGATGAGACATTTGAAGATACTGTTTAGATCAGCGGCTGACACATCAGAGTGAGAGATTGGAAATTTTGTAGGGTATTGCATTAGCATTTTTACAGCTATTACAGAGGGCTTTTATGATTGTGCCCAGAGTTGATTCATCAAATTTCTTCAAGTCAATGGCACTGTTTTTCTCCCACAGATAGTTTTTCTATTTTCTGGATGATTTGCTAGATATGGGAGTTCCTGACTCTAAAGACCATCTAAAGGATGTTCCTAAATCAAATTGACATGTTGAGAAGTTAGGCATTTTTAGAGTGTAGTTGGAGTACAAGTGATTTGATCTCATAAGATTTTGGATACTCATGACAGACAACAAGAGATTCAACATTTGGAGAGGTTTGGATGCTCATCACAGGTGACAGTATGAGCTTCCATATTTATAGGTTTGGCATATTTAGCATGGTTCACCTTTGCAGTGAACATTTTGGGATTGTTGAACACACAAGTGCACAGTGTAATCCTAAGATATTAAGAGGATTTTTCTTAGATGTATAGCATACAAAGTTTCAAGCGTGATCCCTACATCTTTTTGTATCATTTCAATTGCAGAGAACAAGTTCAGCAGACTTTGGATCACATGGCAGTATATTAGGAATTGTATCAAAGAATAGTAAATAAAATTGAAAATATATTAGAAAGAATTTGAAGTGTGGAAGATCACACAGGATTATTCATTTCTTCCATGAAGTAAGTTGTGAAGTTATGTGCTAAATAATTCCTTAATTAATTAAATTAGAGATGTGCTTGGGTTTGTTGCTTCTTTCTTTGTTATCCTCTGTCTATTTCTCTTGATTGGTAAAACTGACATGAAACACAGATTAACCATCTTCTATTCTACTTTAAGGAAAAGCTGAAAATACTAATACCTTTGTTGGAAACAGATATAGCGCACAAGACAAGGGATTTGTTGTTAACTCTTCCAGAACTGGGATATTGTAGCAAAGTGACTTTCCACTGGCAGTTGATGTTGCCACAACAACATTTTTTCCCAATACTACAGCTTGTATTGCTTCTGCCTGTGTTGAAAAGGTATCAGTTTGATAGCAATTAGTCACAAATAAAAGGAAGACATGTTGCCAAGATTATGGATACAGACCTGATGACTATACAGGCGACTTATGCCCATTCCTTTAAGGGCAGCCTTAGTAGATTCTGAAAATGTTATAGAAGGAACCCCATACTTCGCTTTCCTTGCATTGATGTTTTCGACATGTACTACCTACCAAAGAGCAAAATGACTCAACTGAAAGTACTGAAAAAATATGTGTTCAAGTATTCAATGCAACTATACAGAACCTAGTCCATTTACATCAGATTTCATTGCATATCCAGGTCAATTTTCTTAAGTTTAAATTACAGTAAACATTTTTAGCTAGAAGTAAGGCACACTAACACTATTTCAATATATGCTAAGCATTACCTGTCCACAAGACCCCAGTCCTTTCTTCAAATGGTCAACCATATCAAATGCCGTTAACTCCTTGGTCTCCTGAAGAAAATCCACAGATCTGATAATTAGCAAAACCATAATCAATTTGGTCTTTTATATGTCTATAACAATACAGTAATAGGTGGAACACCATTTTAGAACATGAATGACATTGAAGAAGTGTAGGGTGAGGTAGATGATGCAGATGAGGATGTGGAGGATTTCCCTTACCTCTATTCATTATCACAGCCACCTTGCAATGAGCTTCAATCGGGCAAATGAAGAAGCAAACATGCTTCAGATATGATTTGAATGAATAAATGTTTGGTTAATGCCTGTAACGGTAAAGCAGCAGCAAGATCTAGGTCAGGAATGGCAGAGAAAGGACTTAAGTGCAGCTTCCTATCCTCGAGCCCACTACAGAAACAACTTTTTCAAAGGAATCTCTTCCTTTTGGGTCCTTAATGGGATATTGGATGTGCAGAAAGTTTCTGGTGCTCCTGAACAGCAAAAGGATTTGTCTGAGGAACTCCTGGTATATGAAGACTAAAGGAATGCAAGCAACCTTTTCCATTTCTGCTGTGATTTTTGCTTATGCTTACTCTCTTAAGGATAAAAATAGTCCTTCCCCAGTGCTGATGAAAGCTTCAGGGACAGAATGGAATCATCCTAACTGTTCAAATGAAGTGCCTGCAAACCCAGTTAGGTTTTCTAGCTTCTTTCTAAGCAATATTTACCTTTCTATGGCTGCTTCCCCCTCGGATGTCTCACTCCTGAATGACTGCGTTTCAGAAATATCTTCGCAGCAAAAGGACCTTTCCTTGGTGGGAAAATTTGCAGGTAGAAATATGAATGGAGCTAAACTTTTTGGGTGGATGGAATTTATGTGGCTGGATGTGAAGATACCCTCTATCTCCTAACTTTTGAAGGGTTTCTTTCTTCTTTCAGTTCTTCTAGGGATTGGGAGTTTGTCTGAAACAATGGCCTGTGGTTTTGTGGCAGGTGAGCTCTGTTTTTATGCCCTTGGGAGCCTTTTTACTACTCTGCTCATGTTTGCTTCTCAAAGGTTCTATTTTGGATCCATTTCTACAACCAACCTCTGATTTAGTTGCTGGCAGAGAAGATTGTTGAGATTCTCAGCTAGATTTGGATCAGAATGTTTCCTTTAGCAGGTTTGCTAGAACTTGTGTGTATGTATATGTTTCCAATTCGGTCCTCTGCTCTCTTTATATACAATTGTACCCTCAGGACTACTGACCACAGTATGTGGATTACGAAGGAATACCAACGAGATGTTTCAGATGCAACAGGATTGGGCACAAAAGTATTGACTACACTTCTTCTAAAAGGGCTCCTCAATGAGGCCAAGTGGTGTTGAAAAAGGTAAATTCCTAAATAGGGGACTCATGATGAGGACGTTGTGTGACCAAACCACGGTAGATTTCTGGCTGGAACGCAAAAAGTTTTGTCTGGTTTGTCTAGTTTGGTGCCTGAGGTTCATAAGGATTGCCATCAAAACGAATCTATGGGGGGCATCTCATCAAGGGCACATTGATGCCAACTAGTACCCCCAAGAAGCAGAGGGGGCGCTAGACAGAAACAAAGAAACTTTAGGTGGAGGCTCATGAAATGATTGATGAACTCAGTGGGCAATGAAAGGTCTCCTCTCCCATGGGAGAGCGAGGGAGATTGCAGCAAATGCTTGATTCTTTTCTTTCTTTGAGGTTTATAGACTTTTTTTCTGTTTGAAGTAGGTTTATTCTTTGGATTGTGTTTCTAGATGGTGTTGTTCTAGTTTTGATTTGTTTCCAGTTTGGCTCTGAGTTGTCTTTGGTGATTCTTGGTATTACCAACTGTTCTTTTAAAAGCATTTATCTGGTATGGATGAGGGCCCCATTAGATCCCTCAAGAATTAATCAAAACAAAAAAAAACAATACAGTAGTAGGCATGAAATTGTGAGCTCATTTCATTCATTTATTAGAAATTTCACGTCATTTATACATTGGGACTTGCAAATATTTACATCACACCATATACAAAACTAACTGAGGCGATAAGACATGTTAAATTATATTCAGAATCAGAAACTCTGAATAAGAACCATATACATCCTACACATTATTAGCATCAAAACAACAGTACTTGTAGCAAAAAACAATAAACTGAAGGCAGTGCATGAATAATAGTGAACAGAACACCTTACTTTCCTAACAAATTTCAGCATTCGTAGAAATATCAACACAATGCACAAGAAAGAAAATTCTGGAAATCTCATGCAAAACAGGAAAAAGACAAGTGGAATACCGAACAGCGATATTGTTTATTATGCCCCTGTGATGTTCTTGGAAAGGGTTGGGGAGCACATCCATCGATGCCAATTTTTGTAGTGGCTTGATCCATATCTTCTGCAGCCAATATCAAATCTTGTAAAGTGACTGCATCAAATGCCTTATCACTACAATTTTTGGTTTCCTACACAAGAAAAGAAAAATAAGTAATTATTTAACCAGTGTGACCAAAGTAAACACAAAGTTGCAGTACTTTGAAATTTGGCATAAATAGATAACCCAGCTATTTTTGCATATTTCATGAATTTCAATGTATCGCCCAGTTATAGAATTTTGTTCTTTATTCTAAAGTTTTGTCTCTAATCCATAGGTCCCTAGTTTATAGCCCATAGGTCTCAAAGTATTGTTACAGTATCATAGGATATCAAGGTTTTTGCAAGGATTCTAAGGAAATCCATTGTAAAAATTTTGGCAGTTTTGTCAAATTTTATGTGACACTGCTAGAAATGACGGGCATGCAGACTATGTTTTGAATTCATTTTGAAAAATGTTAAGCATATTCCTCTTAATCAAGAACTATTGTCTCTGTTATAAAAGCAATGACTGGCCAGCATTAAGGAGGACAATAGGGACACCATGGCTAGCTTAACTATTGAAAAATTGACAACCTCAGAGTGTGACTTCCTTTCCAATCAGATCTTTCCCCATTACCTAAGTAGATTGATGAAAAGAAACTCCCCATTCATATCCAAAGCTTTGTGGGAAGATAAGTGAGGGTAAGGAAAATGACATGTAGGTATTAGATTTGATTCAATCTCAATAAATAAAGAGTTGATTGTGTAGTTAAATAAATACTCACAGAATAAAATGTATTATGTGATGTATGGGTGATTATTTCTCTTTTTTATTAGTCATGGTCTTGGTGAGCATGGTTTACATACTCGTCAAGGACTCGTCGAGCCTGCAAGTACTCACGGGAAAAAAACCCCAGCAAATAACTCATGAGCCCTAGGGTCTGAAAACTCGCCAATAAAACTCCAAAAACTTAACCTCTTTTTGGGGAAAAATCGCCAATTTTCGGAAAAAATTCACCAATTTTTCGGAAAAAACTTGCCGACTTTTCGCCTAAAAATCGCTAGCAGAAAATGCGGTATAAAGAACATGCTAGGAACGTGGTTTTGATGCAATTCTTCCTCTTTAAACGCTCGAAAATGCATTGTTTCTGCACACCATCTGGGAGGATAAAAATGGTGTGCAAGATGAATTTTTGTGTGGTTTCAAAGGGCCTTAATTTGGGATGCCCCTCAACCCCAATGGGGGTGTTGACCCTAGACCCCCACGAGGGGCACTACCCCTTGACCCCGCTAAGGGCATTGCCCCCAGACCCCCACAACCCCCAAACCCCCACCTAACTCATTTGATTCATTTTGTAGCTATATTTTGCATAAAGTTTATATTTTTTCAAAAAATTATGTATTTTTCAAAAATTTAAGTGTTTTTTAAGGTGTCGAGTTTTGCCAAGTACTCTCCGAGTCATTTTTTTTTGGCTTGCCTAGTACTATCCGAGCCCGAGTTTGTGAACTATGCTGGTGAGTATTTGTCATCTATATATACAAGTGTTGGAAAGCTGTCCAAACGGCATACCTATGAGGTCCAATATATATTCATGATTGGGCTTTTGTCAAGGGAACTGTTTTTCATATTTTCCCTGATTTTATTGAAGATTTCACAACCTTAGAATGTAACTTCCTTTCCAACCAGATCTTTTGTAATATGCTGGACCAATTTTGAAAGAAAATTTTTGCAACTTCATAAAGTTTACTCCATTGGCTTTCCGTCAAACAGTTTCCATTCAATGCTGCTTTCACATAATTTCATAAATGAACATCATAGAAATTTGTTTTCACAGTTTCCAAAGATTGCTAACATCATTTCCTTCAGTAATTCATTGACAGATATTTATGCATCAAATATCATTGATAAATGTGTATATTGATGTAGCAGATTAAAACATATTTTTTCTTGCAAGAATGAGAGTACTAAATAAAAATGAAATATTAACAATTCCAAATGGCTGACCTTTGAATACAGTCCAATCAGCAACTTTAAACTCCAGCCAGAACCTCCTTAATAATTATTTTCCTCCTCATAAACTGTACAGCCCCTTTGGAGATGGTACAGCAGCCCCCCAAATTGGTACAGCAGCCTTGTTGGAGAGTTGTGCTGCCATCCTTGGTTGCTGCGATTGATAGCAGCCAGCCTATATAGGCTGTACTAGCTATTATATGCTCTTAAAAACCTTCAATGAAGGCTTCGACTCCCTTGTGTATGGTTTAAGATGTGTACGATCCTTCAAACACAGGTACAGCTGGGAAATACTCAGCTGGTACCTCAAACAATAAATATATTTGCTTTATTTCATTCTTCCAAAGGCACACACAAGCACAACTAAATATAGGATTTCCCACTTGCACACACAGTACTAGAATTTTTGTTATTTCACCTTAACTATAATTACCCAAGATAATTTGTCTTGCCACCAAAACTTCACAAATTATTCAATCATTCGATCCAAGTATGAAACTTGTGTGATTTCACCTGCAATCAGCTAGGAAAGATATCTCACCACCGAAATTAACTTCCCATAGGGTTTTCATCCTAGGGTTTTGCTCCACAAGAAGCTTCAAATCCACAATTGAGAGAAATAAAAATAAGCATGAGCAAATGAGCTCCCAATTCCACTTTTTATATTTTCCCAGACGACCTTTTAATTTCCTGCTTAAAATATTTCATTAAAGCTTAAATAAAAAAGTAACTTTTTAATATTTCTTTTAATTGTCAGTTAAGTCACTATATTAAATTAATTAAAATAACGCTATCTGTAAAATGTACTTTATTAATTTAATTTGTTCGCTGATGTCCCGAAATTAGCCTACAGGAATAATATAGGCTAAACGGACTCTCTCGGCTACTCCTCGAAAGGGGACATTGCATCTATCCCCATTACCTAGGTAGACTGATGAAAAGAAGCTCCCCTTTCATATCCAAAGGCTTGTGGGAAGACAAGTGAGGGTGGAGAAAAATAAAGAGTTTGTTGTGTAGTTAGATAAATACTCCCTGATTTCCTTACTTTCCATTTAAGCAATTTTTTAAATTGCACTTATTTTATGATAATAAATAAATGCCAAGCTTCTATTCCATTATGAGTTTTCCTATCACTGTTCGTTATGAATATTGACTAACTCGTTTGGTGCAGGCATCAGTTGGTTACATTTCCCTACTATGCAAGCCAAAAGAAGGGCAACTCAACAAGTTTGGAAAATTCTACAAGAAAAGGAGAGTGACCACTTTGGAGAAGTTGGTGTTCAAGATGAGATATACAATGTCTACAATAGAGTTGAAGAGAAAACAATGATAGTGACTCAAAGCACAAATATCCAGATAATAATGGCAACCCTCCAAGATATATAGAATATTTTGAAATTCAATCAAAGTGCAAGGGAGGATCCAAAAATATATTGCAACATGTCTAGGACAATTTCTATCACAATTGGGCAAGACAGTCAATACTAATGTGTGAAATATTCCAAGCTAATTTTCTATACAAAAAAAATTAAATTCCTTAACTTCATGAATACGGGCATAACGTAAAACTCAAGAATTTATTATTCAATAATATTTTCAAACATTAACATATACAACAGTAGTGATAATGCTTTGTTGACCTATTAAATAATGCCAGATATTTCCTTTGAAGACTTCACATCTTTTCATTTAGCAACTCGACTCCCCAACTAATATTAACAGCTACTAATTCTAGCTCCTTCGAACTGCCCCTTTTTTTTTACTATACATCTCCCCAAATATTGGTACAGCTGCCTAGTGAAAGAATGTATTAAAAATATAATGGAGTCGACCCCCTTTTATTTCCATCGGTACTAATCATGACCCACGTAGGATGTGAAAAGAGTGTCAACTTATTTGAAATGTAAACTCTCCCTATGGCGGCGCTCCTTTTCTCAATGTTACCATGTCCCACAACATTCAAACATTTAATATTTTAATTTTTAAGCACCCTCGGGTGGAAATCTAATATGATACAGTGGCGACTATAGAAGACTAGTGGCAACTTCTAGGAATGTCAATACCTATTGCGGCTTCCTTTGATTTTTCCCATAACACCAATAATATGACTCATACGATGGCAGCGATTTGATTCATTTCCTCGAATTCTTATAAATTTGCTTACCGTGTCTCCTTCATAATTTCGCTTCTTAGGGAATCATGATATTAAACTATAATGGTGCAACTAGTGAAAAAAATCCAATCTAAATTGAATTTAATATAGGAGTCCTCTACTGTATGGCCCTTAGATTGCAGAATAATTAACTTGATCCCTTGACAAGGTATGGCTATCTGAAAGGGGATATAATATGAATATTTATGCATACCTTTCTTGCAGTTCACAATTTTCTCCAAAGCCAGGAAATTCACCTTGGCACAAGACTTCATGAATTTCAAACTCCAATCGTTGAATCACAAAGCAAGAAATTTGAGTGATCTCTTCAACAACCAACTAGGGTAGAATCTTGCACTATCGAAACCAACATCCCTTAGGGTTTCATCCAAGGGT
Source organism: Sequoiadendron giganteum (assembly GCA_007115665.2). Taxonomy (NCBI): domain Eukaryota; kingdom Viridiplantae; phylum Streptophyta; class Pinopsida; order Cupressales; family Cupressaceae; genus Sequoiadendron; species Sequoiadendron giganteum. Next base: position 502,917,470 of record CM021103.1, read on the forward strand.
TTGTTTTTTCAAAACTCTCCAATTTTCATCAAAATAATCAAGCGTAATTTCAAAATGAGCTTCCAAATCCTCTTTATACTCCTTGTTGCTCTAAAAGTGACTATTTAAATACTTAACATTTTCGGCACATTAGTCACTTTACATAATAAATAATTAATTTAAGTCATCATTTAAATATGCTTTTATTCGACAACTTACAATTAATTATTTAATTATTGATTATTTCTAGCACACTTGATTGAAAATATAGAAAATGTAAAAATAGTCTAGAACTAAAGACTGGAGACACGATATACTCAGGAACTCACCTAGGACCTGACTTACTAAAAACAGGCACTTTCCAAAAATAGCATTTCCCTCCAAGATGTTTGGAATGCACCTAATAGGATGAAATAGCTCTCGGAAAGCATAAATGTACTTAGTAAAAACCCCAAAGCTTAATGCTAGTCACTGAATTTCACTCTAACAAAGTTGGCACTCACTAAAAAAGTTGGAGCCAACTTCAATGTTGAAGTGACCAAAAACGGGGACATTATAGTCGTCCCTTCCCAAAGATTGCTTGTCCTCAGGCAATGCCAACTCAACCCAAAAATCACAAGACTAATCCCAACTAAAACTAATTATGATCCCAAGGTCCCACTTCAACCTAGGAGGTCTAAAGTTCCATCTACTCAAAGCATTGTCGTGCTAGATACCTACACAAGTGACCTCCTGAAATCCACCTACAAGAAGATCAATCAAGTACTACAAAAACTCGCTCAACTCCTCAAAAAATTTCTCTTCGAAAAACCCAACCCAAGGCACCATAGGACTAATCTCAAGAAATTTAACATTAGCCCTCTCATTTCCAACACCTTGCACTCCCACGTAAAAACTATCATCGAAATTTAATCTGCTGCCCCACACAAAAGTGCAAGCTGAATATACGCAATAACAATTATTTGGTGCCCAAACACCTAACAAATACCGAAATAGGTTAGTCAAACCTGTCATCCTCTCCATCTGAGGCCCCGAACTGACTCTGACAATGAGCTGAGTGGACTGAAATTGTTCAAATTTGCAGCTGTTCAAGTCTGATTTTCCAAACTACATCATCTATAGAGAATAATAATTGCTGCAATACTGAATAACCTTGGCCAAGATGAAATTTTTGATCATTCCCTTGGCTAGAAATGTCTCCCCAAAAGTCACCAACTTGCTAGAATGTCAAGTTTTGCTCATAATCTCTCTCCCGACCACTTGCAGGAGCACAAATGGACTCACGTGATGACTGAGTAAAAAGGTAACAACAGCATTATTATCACCTTTTAGGTCCACAATATCCCATGGTATGCTTCTTCCATCATCACTAATCACCAATAGCCTATGAAAAAGATCTAGTGCATATATACTAACCCAAGGAGTAACTCCATGCTAACAATGCGCTACTTTGATTTCACATGGACCCCACCAAGAGTGCATTTGATGGTGCTTGAAGATTCAACACCAATGGTATCCATCCCATCAAGTTGTAGACTATAAAAGAACTCCCCTTCTTGTGGTAACCCAACAAGGTCAACCATCAACCCTTGATGATCCAATCCACAATAGTCCCCTAGATCCCACATCTCACTGGTGTTATCAAAAATAGGAGACTCCTCACCCTCCAATTCAAGGATGGATTTTTGAAAGACAAATCAGCACTCATCACTAATAGTAGATTATCAACAAACTGAAAAAATTTACCACTTTCTAAATTAGACCAACTCTCCTACTGTCCCATATTTGAACATGCAATTTTAGGACTCTATTCTAAATCAAAGTCTTCTTGGATTTGGTCAAGCTCCTTAATCACTTGCTTGAGATTACACTTTGGATATTCTTCCTATAAACTATCAACATTTTGAATCTTTTTGGTGCAAGGAACACTGAAACCATTATGCATTATTCCCTCACTTTTGCATTCATCTTCGTGTTTCCAAGGGTAGCTTGTCTCCAAATTGCAATCCCTGTGAAACTCATCACTTTCTTCAATTATTTTCTTGACTTTCATGATTCTTGTGTCAGATTCTTGTTCCTTGGGAGTACCTGCAATAGATGACTGATTTTCAGCTTTGTAGAGTGAAAAATGAGCCAAAATTAATTCTAGGTTGAGTTAATCAACTTCTTTCAACTTATCTTCAGCAAAATTGATAGCATGACCCCTATCTGAAAGCAGTTGCAAGTAATTTGATTTCATTATTCTCAAGGCTTCTTTGATTACCTGCAAATCTGCAAGAGAGGATTCTCTTTCAATGCCATTTTGTCTATTTTCGACCTAGACCTTCCAAAAGAGCTCTTCAACGAATTTGTGAGAGTTATCAAAATGAGATAGGGCTGCCACAACCTTATCTTTAGCGACTATCAACTGATTCTTCAAATTATGTAACTCATTAAGCCTTTGATAAAAGTCAGCTTCACACAATAAACTTTCAGATTTGTCTTCAAGAACATGACTCTTAAATTCAGTCATCTCTATGATATCCTCTTGGCATAATTTATGTTTTGTAGTTAGGACAACACTATGCTCAAAAGGGAAATCATCATAAGCTTTCTCATCACCAAATTTTGATGCCAAAACATCCGGATCCCATGGACTTATGAGCTGATGGCTTTTTTCTGCAAAAGTATACACATGGTGCTCCTCATGAACAGTTGTTTCTGTAATGTCCCCTTCCCAGCTGTGACCGTTTCAGTTGACCGTTGGCCTATTCCGGAAACCCGTAGGCTACGCGGATGGTGAAATTAGGGTTTCCTGGTTTTGAGGAGGTTGTTGCTTGAGGTCCGGGATTCTGTTTGCGGATTCTTTCTGGGTTTTCAGAGAGCTTCGCAGTGATGTGTTCAGTTTGGCATTCCGGGCAACTTCGCGAATTTACTATTTTTAGTAAATTCTATTTTTCGCAGTGGTCAGTTTGGGTTCAGTTCAGTTGGTCCTCTTCTTCAGTTGGTTCAGCTAGCACTTCAATTCTTGGCTTTGGGCGCATATTTCTTGGAGAGATAAGTATTTTCATTATAATATTATATTTTAATATTATACCCCTACAACTTTAAGTTGTTTTTAAAAAGGGGGAACTTTGAGGGTCTAGGCGTCATGGAGAGATAAGTTATATCTTTTAAATGTCAAATATTGAGATGAAGAAAGGGACGCCTATTGAGAGAATTGATTTTATTTTTAAAGAAAATACAAAGTGAAATATTTCATGGGTGAAAAAGGACGCCATTCTTTGGAGGGAAAAGGTGAATTTGAATTAGGGTTTGGGCACCTTTTGGAAGCTTCTAGATGTTTCTCTCTTGTCTATTTAATCAGGCCTCAGCTCTTCATTTGGTATCTTTTGTCTACTACACCGTTATGTTGTTGAATTGTCTTCAGGCACTCGCTTCGAGGAAAGCATCCCTCCTAGCATGGGCTCATCTTCTTGCTTGAAAGATAGCAACTAGTTGAGAGGTTAGCTTGTAATAGGTTTGAATTGCATTTCCAATTGAGTCATTGCATTTTGGGAGTTCTAGTTTACATTTTCTGTCATATTTTGATGTTGCTGAATGTCATTGAGGAATGTAAGATTTGCTCACAGCTCATGAAATAAAAATGCTATCATTTTGGGTATTGAATCTATCAATCTGTTTATGAGGGGCGACCATTCTTGCCAATTTCCAGATTTTATTTGGGTCTCTTTGATTTTATAGAGGAAATTCGCCCTTGCAGCTGGGCCGTACCATCTTGAAGTGCATCGAAGTTTGTGCAAAAATAAATAAGGCTTGTTTTGGGTGGTTTAGGAATTGCATCTTGGGCGCCTATATCAGTATAGTAATCTGCATTTGATTTCTCGTCAATAGGATGTGTTTAGAGTGAGTTATGTGCATTTTCGTGAGTTATTATGTTGCTGTTCTACATTAAATCTGTCAAATCAGTCATACCAGATTTAAGGAAGTTCATTGGTTGTGCGAGGGGTTGATATTCAAAGAGTTTGTGATTGTAGAAGAGGGATCTTATCTTGTTATAGCTTTGGAAGTTCTTACTCTTATGATATTTGGCAAGCTCTCTAATTTGTTGTAAGCTGAACAGTAGTACTGTCAGCAATTCATTCCCTTCATTTTGAATTTACATGTAATCCCCACTGAATAAGTGGAAGAGGCTGGCTTGCCGCCTATTTGCTTTCAGTTGAGTAGTTTAGGGACCCTCTGACCATATGCTCGCCATCCATCGGCGCCATTCTTGGTTAGGGTTACATTCTGTCATGCATGCATTGATCCTCTGACCATATGCTCGCCATCACTCGGCGCCATTCTTGGTTAGAGTTCCTTCAGTTTGCATTGCATAGATCCTCTGACCAATGCTCACACCTTGCCCACATCGGGATCCTGGTGTACATTCTGGTTAGAGTTACTTTCCGCAACGTTTTGGTTTGTGCTAACCTTAACGGGTGCGTGTTGCATTGTAATCAATTGTGAAAAATCAAAAAAAATTTGGTCCGGTTCATTACAGTGGTATCAGAGCCATGATTCTGCCAACCTGTGCCCAACAGTGATTCAGTGGTCAGATGAGTGACAGTGATTGCAGATACTACACCAGAGGTCAGGCCAGAAGACAACAGACACAGCTTCCGCCAGTGCCAGAAGCAGATACTCTCTCAGAAGCCTTGAGAGAAACAGAAACAGCAGTGGATAAGGGTAAAACAGTTGAGAACATGTCAGACAATCTTAGGCAGGCCATGGAGGAGAAGGATGCAAGGATGGAAAAGAAGTTTGATGGAATGATTGAGATGATGTCTCGGTTACTTGCTCGGATGGACCAGCAAACTTCTCAGAACCATACTCCGAATCAAAACCATGCTACAGGAGAAAACAGTGGAGTCAATGGAAACAATGGGAATAATGGGAACAATGGTAATGGAGGCAGTAGAACCATTGGACAGCATGATGCCATCTCTAGCGGATCAGCCTCTAGACCGCTCTTTCCTACATTCACTCCGAGGGAAGAACAGCAAGTTGAAGCTACCATTCCTTTGGTAGACGATGCCAGGCAGGCCTACATGGAGTATGCTACCCTACCTCCTGATCTTAGAGACCAATGGTCCTTTGATCAATTCTTGAATCAGAGAAACAGAAGACACGGAGGAAGAGTTGATAATCGAGCTTATATGAATCCTAGAACTGATTTTCATCAAGCCTTGGGGAAGGTAACATTGGCTCACTTCGATGGAAGTGATAAGTGTTCAGCAAGATCGTGGGTTCAGAAGTTAGACAACTACCTTTCACTTCGTCCCATGCCAGAAGAAGATGCCATCAAGTTTGCAACACTTCATTTAGAGGGAGCTGCTCATGAGTGGTGGTACCATGGTTTGGTTACACTTGGCCATAACCTTATTCGAACCTATGGGGAATTCTCCAGCAAGCTGATTGAAAGGTTCGACTCTAAGGACCCTGAAGTAAGATTTCGTGAGCTTGCACAACTGAAGCAGCATGGCTCCTTGGATTCTTACATTGCTGATTTCCAGAGACTTTCTGTGATGGTGCCCAACATTACCGAAAGAAGATTGGTTGTTTTGTTTTCCGAAGGTTTGGTTGAACCCTTGAAAGGGTGGGTGAAAGCTTTCGATCCACCAAGTCTTGATGAGGCAATCAAGAAGGCTCGTAGTATGGAGTTATCAGCCCCTAGGCCTAAATTTCCACCTAAGCCTTTTGGCCATAAGAAGGATAAGAGACATTCTTCTAATCAGCACAAGAAGTTCCCACCTAAGTTGACTGAAGAGCAACGTGAACAGCTCAGAAAAGAGGGCAAGTGTTACACATGTTTAGAGCCTTGGACTAAGGGCCATAGATGTCCTGGAAGAGGGCGTTATAATCAAATGGGAACATATTCTGATTATGAATCAGCATCTGATATGTCAGATCAGCAGTCTTATTTTGGGGACAGCGAAGATGAAAGAGCCACAGAAGAGTCCGATCATGAGCAAGGAGTTGGGGGCCCTATTGCCCAACTCTCTAGTTTCCAAAAGAACGAATCTTTCAAGGTTCGTGGGGGAGTTGGAGGTCATCGTATCATGGCATTAATCGATACTGGTGCGACACATAACTTCATTGATGAAGGTGTGGTTGCAAAGAGAGGTCTCAAAACCGAAGAATTTGAAGGCTTCAAAGTCATGGTGGCTAATGGGTTCCATATTTCTTGCACCCGAAGAGTTCCTAACATGTCTTTGCAGTTGGGAAACTATGAAGTCAAAGATGACTTCTATGTGGTTACTATTGGTGACACAGATGCAGTTTTGGGCATACAATGGTTACGTTCACTTGGTGAAATCTCTCTCAATCTACAAACAATGGAAGAGTCCCTTTGCTTCAGTTGTGGTTCTGGTGAAGAAGAAGGACGGCACCATCCGCATGTGTGTGGATTACCGTGCCTTGAATCAAAGCACAATAAAGAATCGGTATCCTATTCCCTCGATGAGCTCGATGAGCTACATGGTGCTAAATTCTTCTCAAAAATTGATTTGAGATCGGGTTACTATCAAATCCGGATGAGAGGTTCAGATGTTGAGAAGACGGCATTCAGATGCCACTATGGCCATTTTGAGTTCCTAGTCATGCCCTTTGGCTTGACTAATGCTCCCGCCACTTTTCAGTCTTGCATGAACAGAGTTTTCCAGAAACAATTGAGGAAATTTGTGTTGATATTCTTTGATGATATTCTCATCTTCAGCAAGACATGGGAAGAACACCTCAAGCACTTGGAGGAAGTGCTTAGCATCCTTGAATCAGAAAGTTTGTTTGCGAAAGAATCCAAATGTGAATTTGGGATGAAGGAGCTGCTCTACCTTGGTCATATAATCAGCGCTAATGGGGTGAAGGTTGATCCTGAAAAGATCAAGGCAATAGTAGATTGGCCACCTCCAGAAAATTTGACTCATTTGAAGGGATTCTTGGGTCTGTGTGGCTTCTACAGAAGATTCGTAAAGGGTTATTCTCAAAGTGCTGCTCCTCTTACTGACCTCACTAAAAAGGGGGCTTTCCTGTGGTCAGAAAAGGCTCAAAGTGTGTTTGATAAGTTCAAGAAAATCATGAGTTCTTGTCCAGTATTGGCCATACCTGATTTCTCCAAACCCTTCGAGTTACAGTGTGATGCATCTGGGGAAGGTATTGGGGCTGTTTTGATGCAGGATAAGCATCCTATCGTGTTTGAAAGCAGAAAATTAAGGGGGGTTGAAAGAACCTATTCTATCTATGACAAAGAAATGCTTGCAATCATGCATGCATTAGCCAAGTTCAGACAATACCTCGTAGGGAGCAAATTCGTGGTCAAGACTGATCACAACAGTCTCAAGCACTTCATGCATCAGAAAGATTTGAATGAAAGACAGCAGAAGTGGGTGAGTAAGCTTCAAGCTTACGATTTCGACATCGAGTATGTCAAAGGGAAGAACAACATGGTGGCTGATGCTTTGTCCAGAAGGCCCCATTTGAGCTCATTGTGTGAGCTTACTGCTGATTGGAAGGAGTTGTTGCTTGCTGATTACGCCAAAAATCAGTTTGCAACCAGTGTTATTGAAGGTACTTTTCATGATGAAAGGTACAAGGTAGTTGATGGGTTGATACACTACAAGGGAAGAATCTTCTTGGTGGCTGATTCTAAACTTAAGAAGAAGATTTTGATGACTTTTCATGACATCCCACTTGCTGGTCATCAAGGTTACTTCAAGACATATAGGCAGATTCGAGAGAGGTTCTCTTGGAAGGGGTTGAAAGATGATGTTCAGCGTTACATCAAGGAGTGTAGCACTTGCCAAATGAACAAAAATGAGCACTCTCTTCCAGCTGGTCTACTGCAGCCACTTCCCATTCCAAACCAAAAATGGGAGAGCATCTCGATGGATTTCATCACCGGATTGCCTAGGGCTCAAGGCAAAGATTGCATTTATGTTGTAGTTGACAGATTGACCAAGTTCGCTCATTTTTTTGCCATCACTAGCACATTTTCAGCAGCTCAAGTTGCAGATTTGTTCTTCCATGAAGTGTTTAGATTGCATGGGTTGCCTAAAAACATTGTGAGTGATAGGGACAGCAAGTTCCTAAGCACCTTTTGGCAGGAAATTTTTAGGATGAGTGGTACAGTGCTTACTCCAAGCACTAGCTATCACCCACAAACAGATGGTCAAACAGAGATTGTGAACAAATGGTTGGAGGGCTATCTCAGGAATTATGTCTCGGAACAGCAAAGAGCATGGGTGAAATGGCTCCACATGGGAGAATATTGCTACAACTCATCTTTCCACATGTCAATAAAGATGTCTCCATTCATGGCCCTCTATGGCTACGAGGCTCCCAGCTTTGCTGATTTGGTGTTTGGCGATAGCAGAGCTCCCCAAGCCAAGGATTGGTTGCAGCAAAGCCAAGATGTTTTGAAATCTTTGAAGGACAACCTTCAAATGGCACAAAATCAGCAGAAGATGTACGCTGATCAGCAGCGTGTTGAGCGCTCATTTGAGGTTGGTGATATGGTATATCTTCGGCTTCAGCCTTACAGACAGTCCACACTTAAGAAGAGTGGAGCTGAGAAGCTTAAACCACGCTTCTATGGACCATTCAAAGTTGTTAGGAAGGTAGGAGCAGTGGCTTACGAGTTGGAACTACCTTCGAGTAGTAAGGTCCACAATGTCTTCCATGTGTCTCGCCTCAAAAAGGCACTTGGACACAATGTTGTGGCTTCATCACAGTTACCTCCTTTGGATGAAGAAGGGCAGTTGACATTGGTTCCAGAAGAGATTATTGATTCCAGAGAGCGTTCCTTGAGGAGGAGAACAATCAAAGAGTATTTGGTGAAGTGGAGGAATTTACCATTGGAGGATGCTACGTGGGAGAATGAGGGGATTCTACAACATCCAGACTTGCGATTGCTTGAGGGCAAGCAATCTTGGGGAGGGCGGACTGTAATGTCCCCTTCCCAGCTGTGACCGTTTCAGTTGACCGTTGGCCTATTCCGGAGACCCGTAGGCTACGCGGATGGTGAAATTAGGGTTTCCTGGTTTTGAGGAGGTTGTTGCTTGAGGTTCGGGATTCTGTTTGCGGATTCTTTCTGGGTTTTCAGAGAGCTTCGCAGTGATGTGTTCAATTTGGCATTCCGGGCAACTTCGCGAATTTACTATTTTTAGTAAATTCTATTTTTGGCAGTGGACAGTTTGGGTTCAGTTCAGTTGGTCCTCTTCTTCAGTTGGTTCAGCTGGCACTTCAATTCTTGGCTTTGGGCGCATATTTCTTGGAGAGATAAGTATTTTCATTATAATATTATATTTTAATATTATACCCCTTGCCTAGCAGTACAACTTTAAGTTGTTTTAAAAAAGGGGAACTTTGAGGGTCTAGGCGTCATGGAGAGATAAGTTATATCTTTTAAATGTCAAATATTGAGATGAAGAAAGGGACGCCTATTGAGAGAATTGATTTTATTTTTAAAGAAAATACAAAGTGAAATATTTCATGGGTGAAAAAGGACGCCATTCTTTGGAGGGAAAAGGTGAATTTGAAATTAGGGTTTGGGCCCCTTCTAGAAGCTTCTAGATGTTTCTCTCTTGTCTATTTAATCAGGCCTCAGCTCTTCATTTGGTATCTTTTGTCTACTACACCGTTATGCTGTTGAATTGTCTTCAGGCACTCGCTTCGAGGAAAGCATCCCTCCTAGCATGGGCTCATCTTCTTGCTTGAAAGATAGCAACTAGTTGAGAGGTTAGCTTGTAATAGGTTTGAATTGCATTTCCAATTGAGTCATTGCATTTTGGGAGTTCTAGTTTATATTTTCTGTCATATTTTGATGTTGCTGAATGTCATTGAGGAATGTAAGATTTGCTCACAGCTCATGAAATAAAAATGCTATCATTTTGGGTATTGAATCTATCAATCTGTTTATGAGGGGCGACCATTCTTGCCAATTTCCAGATTTTATTTGGGTCTCTTTGATTTTATAGAGGAAATTCGCCCTTGCAGCTGGGCTGTACCATCTTGAAGTGCATCGAAGTTTGTGCAAAAATAAATAAGGCTTGTTTTGGGTGGTTTAGGAATTGCATCTTGGGCGCCTATATCAGTATAGTAATCTGCATTTGATTTCTCGTCAATAGGATGTGTTTAGAGTGAGTTATGTGCATTTTCGTGAGTTATTGTGTTGCTGTTCTACATTAAATCTGTCAAATCAGTCATAGCAGACTTAAGGAAGTTCATTGGTTGTGCGAGGGGTTGATATTCAAAGAGTTTGTGATTGTAGAAGAGGGATCTTATCTTGTTATAGCTTTGGAAGTTCTTACTCTTATGATATTTGACAAGCTCTCTAATTTGTTGTAAGCTGAACAATAGTACTATTAGCAATTCATTCCCTTCATTTTGAATTTACATGTAATCCCCACTGAATAAGTGGAAGAGGCAGGCTTGCCGCCTATTTGCTTTCAGTTGAGTAGTTTAGGGACCCTCTGACCATATGCTCGCCATCCATCAGCGCCATTCTTGGTTAGGGTTACATTCTGTCATCATGCATTGATCCTCTGACCATATGCTCGCCATCACTTGGCGCCATTCTTGGTTAGAGTTCCTTCAGTTTGCATTGCATTGATCCTCTGACCATATGCTCGCCATCACTCGGCGCCATTCTTGGTTAGAGTTCCTTCAGTTTGCATTGCATAGATCCTCTGACCAATGCTCACACCTTGCCCACATCGGGATCCTAGTGTACATTCTGGTTAGAGTTACTTCCCGCAACGTTTGGTTTGTGCTAACCTTAACGGGTGCGTGTTGCATTGTAATCAATTGTGAAAAATCAAAACAAAAAAAAAAATTTGGTCCGGTTCTTTACAGTTTCATCAACCAAATCACTTTCCAAATCAAAAGGGATGAGGCTAGCATGAAAACTCTTCTCCATAGGTGTTGTTTGGAAATCTGCAACATACTCAACTTCATCATACTCATTTTTTGAAATTGCATTAGTTATCCCAACAATTTTTTCATTTGCTTTCATTCCATTGGTTGCAACAAGGAAGCTAGTAGTCTCAAAAACGTCATTGGTTTATGCTAAATTTGCACCCAAGGTTATTGTTTTGACATCTTCATTAAACGTATTCCCAACATATGTAGACGCGTGCATTTCAATGGAGTCATTCTAGAGCTCTATCATACATACCTCTTGAGATAAGGCATTTCCTTCATCAAAATTTTCTGTTGTGAACTCCTCTTCTTCTTTATACTCCTCATTTGTCAGATAAGGTTTTAATTTCTCCTCGCACTGAGCAAACACCATTTCAGGTAAGACCTGTTCAACTAATAAGGATTCTTGGTCATCCTTCCGCATGTTAGTCAATAAGAGAGATAAAAGTGAATGTAGCACATCATTACTTTCATTAATAATCAAGGTCATAATGGACTGCATGGCTGTTATAACATTATATACATGATATTTTCTAATGGTAGCAAAGAAAATGGTGAAACATTTAGGAAATTTGATCTTCGCAGCCCATATCTAACATGATGTTATTGTAGTGTAGAAAAATGTATCCCTTTACATTTTCACACTTTGTTTGGGCCCTCCTAATTAAAATGGACTTAATAATGCCTTCATTTAGTGTTGAAAAATTTATCCCTTTACATTTTCACACTTGTTTGAGCCCTCCTAATTGAATTGGACTTAATTATGCCTTAATTAGCCCTATTTTACATCTACATGCCTAATAAATTACATTTTCCGAAGGGAAAACCCGACAACAATTAATGCCAACACATAATACATTACCTTGAGCAATGTGTGTTCCAGGAACAAGGGCCTTGGACCCATTTGCCCATGGGCGAATAGTTGCTCCCTAGGCCTTTGAACCATTTTAAAACATGTTTTTGGTGGTATTTTTATAATCCTAAATTTAAATTTCAATGTTGGCTTGTAATGTTTAATTTTCGGGAAATTAAGGATAGATATCTATAAATACAAGGTTATTTCATCAATTCAAATCATCTAGCAAGAGGGCAACTTTCATATGAGCAAATATTATTGTCAAGAGCATTCAAGAGCAGATTTATCAAGCATTTGTTGCAGCATTCAAGATCTCAAACATCATGTCAAAGTTATGTCCATTTATGCATGTTTTTGGAGCTAACATTGTGATGTAGGTTTCAAGATCAAGTTCAAGCATTCAAGAATCAACTCAAGTCATCAAGATCCACATCCAATTGAGCCATTTCATGCAAGTTTCAGTCCTTCGGGGATCTTCATTAAAGGGTTTTATTCAAGGGTTTGGTAAGTTGCAGCAAACAAGTGTTCATTCATCATTCCCTCTTTTTATCATTGTTTCAATTCAAAGTTTAATTACCAAAACGGGGTTTGACCAAGGCAAACCCCCATTCACCAAAAAAAAACAATTTTTCCCCTCTTGTGTATGTGCAGGTTCATAGGTTGAAGAAAAGTTGAAGATCTCAAAAGAGCAATTTTGCAAAGTTGCATTTGTTGTCACCTTTGTTGTCAAGATATGGAAACTCAAATCCCGAATTTATTTCCGATTGTTCAATTGTGAAACCCAAAGGATCTGGAAGTGCAGACACAGGAGCAGAGAACCCAAAAATCAATTTTGAAAAGCCTAAAAAGACCCATTTGCCTATAAATGAATGAGTCTCGGGACAACTTCCAGATACAGCGTTTTGTGATAGGTGCAGAGTGTTCCCCTTTCCCAGATCTGCCAGAAGCTTTTTTGTTTCTCTCAGTTTTATGCTTAATCTACAAGATCCAAGTGTTAGCTAGCATTTTTGAGTTGATTTGCTATTTTTAATTTTTCTCCCAAAAGTGTTGTTTGACCTTGATCCCCGTCCTCGGCATAAGGAAATTTGAAGATTCTCACATTGGATTGATTCACCTAAGAGTTGTTAATCAATTCATTGTGGGGATCTTATTTCCTAATGAAAGTAGGAAGATAGGGTCTATTCTCATCCTTCTTGACTTACCTTTCCATTTTGCGGAAACCCTATTTTTCATCATTTCATTACCAAATCTGACTTTTGCAAATGTTTCAAGTATGGTTACCCTCCTAGAAATATCAGAACTTGTGACATTATCTAAATCTTGGAAACTATTCACCAACCATAGTTGGAAAACTCGCCCCAAAAAAAAACTCGCCAAGCAAAAATTTGGAGAGTTTTTTAAAACTCGGCAAAAACTTGGCAAAAACTCGAAAAAACTTGGCAAAAACTCGAAAAATTAATTAAATTTCATTAGAAACAATTTTTTTTGCAAAGCCGAGTTTTTTCAAAAAACTCGGCAAAAACTCGTGAGTTTTTTGAAAAACTCGGCAAAAACTCGCGAGTTTTTCGAAAAACTCGGAAAAACTCGTCCTCACGAGTTAAATTCAAAAAAACTCACTTTTAAAAAAAACTCGCAAGTTTTTTGCGAGTCTGCCAACTATGCCACCAACAACTGAAATATCTCTTTCAATATGTCATCACTGTATGAAGTTTTAATAGCTATTATTTTCATGAATTTGCTTAAACAAGAAGTAACGATTAATCTCACCTCATTATCTTCGTGTCTCAACAACTTTTTCTTACCCAAAGTAGTCACTACATGAATCATTGCTGCTCAAATTAATTGAGAAGGTAGCTGATCCACCATATGCAAACACTCCTCTACTTCCTCGCAAATGTTGAGAACATAGTTTGCCTGATGTTTACTCTCTTATTCTGTTATAAAGGATTTACAGAGCAAACGGAATTAACAGAATTACAAAACATACATTAATAACAATCATGTTTCAGAAGACATAGATTTATTCTCATTCATTCACAAATATGCAATAAGTACATTAAAATCATAACAATGGTCCTCGACTATGAACAACAATTACATATAAATAGTAGACCGATGTTGGTTAAGACTACCACTCTTGGTAACTACTAACTAACTATACCAACAATCGAGAACTAACATGTGATTCAAAACACAATTGTTTATTTATTTATTACCTAGCTGACTAAAATATATTCACTTGGCTTTCAATGATTACATCAATCCCCCCCAAAAAGGAAGTCGTCTTCTAGACAACACAACAACAAAATTGGGGAATATACATACAACAGAAAACTAATCATTGAGAAGAGGGGGAATGAGAAGACATCCCTGGATGTACAGAGGACATGGGTGTGGATGTCGCCAAGTGCTACTTGTGAAGACATTGAAGCCTTTGGTTAGCCACCAATTCCCACTCTTAGGCAATTTTGACCATGTGAACAATCTTCGACGGTTGTTTCTTTGTCTTCTCCATCTCCTATTCTCTCTCCTATAGCTTAGTCATCATCTTCTTTGCCTCCTACGCCTTCACGTGTAACTCTCCATCCCTCTCGGCTAGTTGAGCATCTCTCTCAACCAACTATTTGTCTCTCTCTACTACAATTTGCTCCAAGGCTATGACCCGAGCATGCTCTATTGCTATCACCTAAGCCAACTACTCCTGAGACTTTTGGAAATGATCAGCTAATCCTACTTCCTGCATCGCAAGTGCCATAGACTAGAGATCCTAGACATATCTCTGCATTGTACCAAGAGGATCGTCCTCACTGAGTTTGGCGATTTCAATGATAATGCCTTCCAATCCACCCTCATTGGAGTCCTCCTCATCAAAAGGAATAGTCGTGGGTAGCACCTACACTATCAATGATGGTTTTGTTGTAAGTTTTGGTGCATTCTCCCCTCTAGGCGGAGTTACAAGGAACTCTCAATGACCATGGCTAACTATTGACCAAGTTCTTCGGCCATAAGCCTTGGCAATGAAGGGAACACTGGAGCCTCTACTGGAATCCCCAATTGTTGCAGCCAATGGTCTATTTTATGTGCTTCTTCGACCATATTTGTCTCCCTGACCAATACATGGTCTCTAGTTAGGTTGCTCTCAACTGGAAATGCAATTGGTAGTGTTGTTGGCGGTGCAACTGGTAGTGTTGGCAATCCTAGTAATGTACCTGGCAATCCTGGCAATGCCTCTAGTGGTCCTAGCAGTGTGCTTGGCAGTCTTGGCAGTGGGCTTGGTGGTGTTACCAGTGGCCCTGGCAGTGTTGGCGATGGCACTGGTGGTGCTACCACTAGCAATGTTGACGGTGCCACTACCAATGCAACTAGCCGTGCAACTAGTGATGGCACTGGCGATGCTACCACTGGTAATGTTGATGATGCCACTAGCGATGCAACTGGCGATGCAACTAGTGGTGCAACTAGTGATGCAACTGGCAATGCAACTGGTGGCGGTGACGATGTAATTGGCGATGGTGGTAGTGCAACTGGCAGTGCCACTCCTGTTGTACATCTCCAACAATAACTGGGCATCGACTGCCAATGATACCTCCTCTCCACTCTGTTGACCGGCCACTGGAACTATATTCACCATACGATATGTCCATTCCTTTGTCGTATAATATGTCCATTCCTTCGCCATACAATGTCAATTCCTTCGTTGTATGATGCAATCAAATCGTCACCGTAAAATGTTGAGTCTTGTTTGAGGGCGTACAATCCAAGGTCGTTGTACGATAATAGTCGTTGACATCTATCGTCATACTATGTCAATAGTTGGTGTTCGTCGTACGAGTTGTTTGTTGATGTCGCATGCAATGAGTGGATGCTCACACAAAGTGTGTTGTACGATGGACGATGCCACACTCTATCTATGTCGTGCAACCAACCTCTTGTTTCATACAACTACCCTATATGTTGTGTTACCATCCATACGTCATACAATGTTTCGTACTCAGCAATGGCAATTTTGTGTAATGTTCTTGCTTCATACATTGAGATTCCTTTGATGTCGTACACTAAGGCTTCCCTCTTGTCAGACGCTATGAGACCGTACGATGTTCCTCTCCTTCCCATGTAACCATGCGATGACACGCCGATTCCTCCGTACTACCACCCTTCTCACCCTTGGTTGTATGATTATCTGCAAACTCTGTCATATGATGTCTCTAAGACTTCATTGAAATTGGTGTACGTGCTCCTATTTCCTTTGTCGTACGGTTTTGAGTGGGAGTGCTCGTTCCTATTCTTGATGCCTCTATAGACTCTCTTCACTTCTACTTTTTCCTTCAATCGGGTGTACTATGAAATGTATTGTATATTTTTCTTTTGGCCATATAGTATTGCTTTTTGATTTGTTCACTTTAATTTTTCTCATTTTTTTATTTTTTTGTAATTGTCCTTGAAATTATTTTAAGTTTTTGCCTTTTCGCCATTATTCTATCACACTTTTTAATTTAATATTTCCCAATTTCATTTTAATATTTTTTCTCCCTTGAATTTTAGATTTTTTTCCTTTTTCAACTTCAACAATTTTTATTTTTTTTCCTTTATATTCTTTTCCTCTTCTTCGCCATTGAATTTTATTTTTTGGCTTTTTGTTTCCTCAAGTCTTTTGAATGCTGCCACTTTCAACATTGGATCCAATCATCACCAACCATGATCATTTTTGGGTTGTCTTCCTCTCTCAAGTTCACCTTCTTCATCTTTGGCTCCTCATACTTGACTGATTTGTCCCATTTGAAATTGTGGATTGGCGTGTCATCCAGTTTTGCAACTCCGTCCTTATATTCCTCATATTCATAAGGAAATTTCTGACTAGTTGTACCTTTGTCTTCTTCCTCGATCTCCCTGATTTGTAGCATGTTGCACTTAGGGTGAAACACCTCATAGTCTTCCATCTGCCAATGAAATAACCTGTTGAGAGAACTTGTCTCGTCCTCAAAGCAAATCTTGACGTCAAGTACTGCATTATGTTCCATGAATTTTCTTCCTTCGTCTATCTCTAATTCTTCTTCGTCGGACTCTAACTAAGATGACACCAATGCTTCGCTCATAGCCTGTTTCTTTAGATCAAGTTTTTGGGTTTACCATTTTCACTTATTGACTAAAATAATATATTGCACATTCGCTCAACTGAATGTTTCAAAGTAAGATCTTGGTTTACACAACCCTATCTTTTATTTGCTAAACTGAAATACCCTTTCAAGATTACTAAGCAACTACTTGTCCACAATATATCATTTAAGATCTAAATCTTGTAAGTGAAGTTTTTCCAAAAACATTGTTTTCTTTGATGAGTTTTGTCCACTAGAACATTATGTTAGTTCTCCTAACATAGACATATCGATCTGTCTTATGTTCTACCATTTTCCTTAAGAGAGTTTTCATGTCCTACCTATGATGACATTCGGTCTTCCTTTCCTGGTATACTAGACATTACCTTGCCGCATTCCGTGCAGCCTCTTACTCTATCTTTTCCTAGGTTAAAGTGGTTTCTCATCCGACATTTTCTGTTGTCGTTCCAATGTCCTAATCTTGACATTCTCCTTTTTCCTTAGAGTTATAAAACTATACTGTAGGATAAGGTGTATACTGGTCATTCTTCCTAACCTTCCTACATAACCTGATTGCATAATCTTCCGCAATTCTAGGTGATATCATAAATTATTTTTCTTTCACTTTTCCTAAGTTCTTTTCTCTTGCCGTTGTAGTACAAGAACTTTTCAACCTTTATCTTCTGATAAGGTTTACGCATTGTAACGTAATGAGCTCATAGGTTCCAGAGCTAAACCTGGTAGCTCTGATACCACATGTAACGACTCCATTCTTGGGTAATTAAAAAAAATTCTAACATTTCATTCCAAACATATAAAAGTAACAAGTAACAAAGACATTGCAATAAAATTCTTCCTTTCTTTATTGATAAATACATGCAAGTTACAATATATATTTCCACATGAATTCCATTTTCATTGTAAATATAAATCAGAGTACAAAAGTAAAACAAATTACATACATAGCTTGTAAGCTTTTGCACAAATAGTCGTAAGACGGTCCACGTTCCCTTCCTTTCAAATCTTGGTGTATCTGTGGCCTGCAGTGGAGGAGAAACATCACTCAGGCGCTTTTCCGCCAACCACGGACTGTTAATGCGGTCCCCCGCACATCTATCTTTCGATAGATGGCCCTCCCTTCGAACGAAGAGATTGGTAAAGTAACCGGCTGCGACAACCCAACTGAGCATAGTATTGTGTCCTATACATCTAGAACTTGCTATTTCACAATCCCGAACTAGCATGATGGATCACAATGAACTAACAATGTAGTCTTGACTATCTCACTTCTAAGTGGATGTCGTACCTTCCACTACTTTGGCCAAAGTATTCTCATTCAGTACTTCGAATGAAGGTCATCTATCATATACACTACTCAGAGCCGATTTGACTTAAGGCTATCTTACACTACGCGTAGGTTTTAGTCCTTCACTGGATTGTCAATCATCCCAGACTATCCTACCTCAATTACTTAAACAGGAAATGGAGTATTGTCAACAAGGGGTCCCTTTGGTACCTCCTAACATGGAAATCTTTATCCATAGAGTACATAGCTTTCTCTAGTTAACCTATTTAACTCTAAAGCTTTAGACTACCTTGGTACTCAATCCACCCTCATCCTAGTATTTAATAACTAGTTCCTTTTCCTTTATTTAAGGAGTTCAAGCAATATTCAAGTAACACAAATCATAATATACTTCTATTAAAAAGTAATCAAACATTTCCTTTTTATGCTATTCCTTTTACAAGCTTTCCTATGAATTCAAGCTATCTCTATTCAATAAGCTCTTTCCTATGAAATTAAACTATTTCATTTCAACAAGCTCTTAAGCTATTTCCAAATCAACAAGCTCTTAAGCTATTCCGACATAACATGCTTTCACTACGAAACAGGTTATTCCCTAATTCAATAAGCCTTTTCTAATGAAATTAAGCTATTCCCAATTCAATACAATTCCTTAGAAAATAGAGACTTTCTAATATTTTCCTTTCATACTACAACATAATGCAAAACATAGTCAAGCAAACAAATAACTCATTTTTAAATCAATGACAGAAATTCTAAAAAGACATTTCTCATGCCTGATTCCCTTGCTGTGAAATGAGTTCGATCGGTAGCTTCTGCTCTTCCTCCACCGTCCTTCACAGCCTTTACCAGCTACTCCTCACAGCATGAACAAGTATAACTCTCAGGTAAATGCAGTACAGTAAAGAGGGAATGTAGCTCTCAGCAATACAGTCACAGCGAGATCATATATGGCTCTCAGCAAAATTGTATATGGCTCTCACAACTCTAAACAGCAATGATGGTTTGCAACTCACAGAAAATGCAACAGCAATGATGGTGAAATATGGCTCTCACAACACTCAACAGCAAAAAGGGATTGCAACTCACAGAAAATGCAAACAGCAATGAAATTCGTAATTGCAAATGCAGATAGGAAAGTGGTGTAAAAATAACAATGGGAGCAACCTCTTATATAGGTTTCGAATTCTCATGTTTACTACATTGTAGGCATGAGAATTCGACACCTCTCCTATTGACATTGTCAAAATATGCAATGGCAAACAAATAACTAAACACTCAGCAAAATTAAGTGATGAATCAACCTCATTTTCGAAGAATGCTTCAACTCTCACATGGTAAATTCGTGAGACAGCCACCTATAGGCATAGTCACTAAAAATGCCCTCAAAAATGGCGGAATGAATGAACAGTGGCGTTCAAAGTTCACAGTCGAAAACGTCAAGGTTATTTCTGCAGACATTTGGCCTCCTTCCGCCCATGCGTCCCAGAATGGTGGCGCATTCAGCACTTGCGACTAGGTCCAAAGCGTGCGAGCTGGGCGCGGGATTCTTCCCTGTCGATTTCCATTGTTTTCAGTTTCCACAGTCGCGCGTTTCTTCCCCGTGAAGAATTCCGCGATTTTTAAGCTTCATCAAATTTTCGATTTAAAAATCATTTAAAGACTATAGTTTCAAACATATAAATTTCCCTTATATTTTCCACGTATTTCCAATGGTGAAAGAATTTCGAATAAATTTCCCCAATAATACTTCCCACGTATTTTCCAATGGTTTATAAATTTCGAAATTCCTTTATTCCATATGATAAATATATTATATCACCAAATGACTATACAAGTCCATTTCAAATATTTCCAAGGCAAAGTCATTTTAATTTATATATTAAAATGTTATTAGTATATTTAGCATTATAT
Organism: Sequoiadendron giganteum; assembly: GCA_007115665.2. Lineage (NCBI taxonomy): Eukaryota > Viridiplantae > Streptophyta > Pinopsida > Cupressales > Cupressaceae > Sequoiadendron > Sequoiadendron giganteum. The sequence continues at coordinate 502,937,553 of CM021103.1, forward strand.
TTAAATATAAACTATTATAGTTTTTATTTTACCTTTATTAAAATATATGAATATATCTATATAATATCTAAATATTAATATAGATATATCAATATATTTCATTATCGATAAAACTATAATAATGTCTATATTAAATATATTATTAAATATATCCACATTTACACTTAAATATATCTATACATGTTTATATTCAATTATCCAATTACGTGTATTATAGGCCAGTCAGAGTACCCTTAATACACGTATTTGCACAAACATGTATATATACATTTAACTGTAAATTCCAGGCATCAGTATAACTTATCAGTTCACATTTCACATTCAAGGTTCACAGAACAGTAAGTCAATCAATCAAGTAACACCGCTCATAAAGCATAAAGAAATAATCCAAAACTCCTAAGCCTAAGGATGACTTATTACGACCACTCAAACTGACTCAGTTCCCAAAATCCTCAGTGAAGTGTGTGTATGCTCAACTTGATCAACTTTACCGGTTACTCGACCAAGCCCCTCTCCCGAGTGATGTCTCCCCTCCGCCTGGAGGAATAGTTCCTGTTCCTGCATCCACAAACATACAATCTCGGCAGTTACTTGTTCATAACATCAACAGTATACAAAACGTCTTAAGTTAGAATATTCTCAATTCAATACTATGCATGCAACATTTATCAAGGATAACATCGATAGAAGTATCAATCAGATGAAACAATCATTTAAATAAAACTCATTCATTTTGATAACAAAAACATGTTTTATTCATCACAACGATTCAAACATTACACTCAATTGCCCTATGCAATAGTAGCTATACAATCGGGGTGTAACAGTCACCTTTTGTGCCATCAGTGTACCCAAAGGTTTGATACCATCTTGATCGGTGCCAACCAAGTGAAATGTTGGTGACTAGAGAGTTGGTTTCCTGAGTCACTTCCAAGTTTCCTCCAACAATACATTTACTCCTAAGCCTCCATTAATGATTGTGTTTGTGAGTTTCCTTCCCATGATTTCCATCTATACGATGGTTGGCTTCTTCCTGATGTTCACCGTGAGCAACATTAGATCAGGGGCTTGTTCACCTTCTAGTAGCGGTACTACTACATCCTTGCTTGGACTTCTTTGTCGAATTTGGTTGTCACCAACTATATTCATAATTGCCACTCTCAATTTGGCATTGTTTGTAGGAGATTTGTTACCTTGATGGGTACAGTTGTCTACAACATCTATCATACGATGTTCTTCTCTGACTTTGATCGTAATGATGTAATTGTTGCTTCATTGGAGGTTCTCCTTTCCTTGGCCATCACTTGTTCTTCCACTTTGGCCTCTTGAAGTCTTCCCTTCCACATACTAGGGTTTGGGTACACGGCCTTCTTCGATTGTGCTCTAGTAATCACTAGAACCTCCTTGTCCTCCACTTCCAACAAGTTTATACCTTTTGTTGTACCCCAAATTAAAAAATCTGCTACACTTAGGCATTTTGAAGAAATGGTCAAAAATCTAAAATTGTCAAAAAAAGTCAAAATTGGGGATTTGCATGTCTTGCATGAGGGTCAAAAGCTCAAAATTTTCAAAATCTGACGATCTAGGTCTGCTCAAAGCGACCAAGTCTACAAAACCCAAATCTCAATTTTTTGGCCCTAAATTTTAGAGAAATTTCTATTCTTAGAAAGTTTCTAAAAATCGAACTTTTTTCTGGGTTTTTCTGGGCTTCTTTCGAAATGGATAGTAGCAATTTTTTCTAAAAATGGAAAGTTTGGCTTCTAGGGTTTAAACTGATTTTGATTGGTCAAAAATGCTTCCTCATCAAATCGGTCCAGTCAAAATCATCAAAAGATTAGTTTTACCCTAGTGGGTCTATTTTTCTTTTTCAGGAGCTTTGAGGTCATTAATGGAGGTCACTCAACTGCCAGGTGTCAGATTCAAAGTCTCAAGCACTGCTCAAACCAAAAACTGCAACGGATGATCAAGAGACGAAGAATGGAGAATGGAAGTTGAAAAATCATGAGAATTGCAAAATTTTGGCTAACTCTAGAAAGTCCAGGCGCCCTTGCCCAATAAAGGTGCCTAGGATTTTGTGCCTTAGAAAATGTTTCATCTTCAGTAGTCAAGGCAACGACAAACATGAGGAATGAAGGGAAAAGTTGAAAATTTGCAAAATAAAACTAACACTGCCAAGCATGGGTGCCCTAGAAGGAGATAGGTGCCCAATCTTTCAGGAGGTCAGATGATGAAATTAGGGTTTTCTCATTCCAAACAATGTTGCTTAGAATTTTCTCAGCTCCATAGTGAATCCATCAACACAAGCGTCAAATCAACCAATCACCCAGAATTGAACATCGAATGGAGAGGTCTCAATAGAGAAGCAGAATGCAAATCATGGAAATTATCAGAAAATATTCAAAGTTTGGGATTTTGGGCACCACAAGAGGAGATAGGCGCCTAGGGTTTTGGAGGCTCAAATCCAGCAATTAAGGCTCGTCGGATTTGTCAATCTCTTTAGAACCCTGCCAACTTCGTAATGGATATCTCAGCAAATTCATCAGACTTATCAGTTGTCGACAAATTCAGATCAAATGGAAGACACAACATGAGGTTTCAAGTTTGAAGGTTGAAAAAGAGCCAAAAAATGGCTAAGGCTGGAGATCTTGGGGGCCCCAGAAGGAGATAGGCACCCAAGCTTTTGGGGCATCAAATGGAAGAATTTGCAGTCATAGCCTCCAGCATGTCTTCTTCAGTTTTGATCAAGCTCTCCAACGCAATCAACGGCGAGACCATCAGAGTTATCAATCACCAAATATTGCAGTCTGATCGAGGGGAAAAATAGTGTAAGATGTCAAAAGTCAAAAGGCAAAGGTGAAAATCACAGAAAATAAACTAACTCTAGAGGAGTTGGGCACCCCAGCTAGCTAGGAGCGCCCAAGCTTTTGACCCCCAAGATTTAGCTTTCAAGAGATACAACCCCCAAAAGACCCTCCTCAAAATTCATCAAACTATCCAGCAAATCTGACAGCCAGTCGATCGAGTTAGTATAGCTTTCAGAATCACGAATTCATCAGAAAATCAGAAAACGAGCAAAAAATTGAAGAATGTAAAAAAAATGTCCAACACTGGTAATGCTAGGCACCCCAGGTAGCCAAGGGCGTCCATGATTTTGGAGGTCAAAATGAAGTTTTTAGCCAAAGCTGCCTCCAAAACAATCTCGCCAGATTCGATCAAGCTTCACGATGGATCATTTAGCCAATCTGTAGGATCAATCTGGAGACCAAAAATCAAAGTCAAACTTGGGTCAAAATCAAGATAAATTTAGAAAAATTCAGAAAATGGCTAAGTACTCCAAGGGTGGCGTCCAAACTTTCATGCCTTTGAGAAAATTTTCAAAATTTCAAAATTTCGAAAAACTCACAAAAAGAAAGCAGACACATGCATGCACCTATTTTAGGGTTTAACAGCTCTAAATTTAGGAAGCAAGGCAATTCTTAACGTAAACTTATTTAAGGCAACCTTGTGAATTCATTTTTCATAATTTTTTGCAGGTGATTTCAAGGCAAGAGAGGAGAAACCAAGAATTTTTCCTATTTTCAGATTTGAAGGCTAAAACTTGAAGATTTTTCAGAGTTCTTTATATTTTCATAATCAGCTCGCATAGAGGCTCCTTTTTTCATGCCTTTTTCTTCCAGGGCATCAATTTTCAGAAGAAGGGGGTCAATATTTTCAATTTTCAGCAATTTGGGTCGGCTTAGTTATTGATTCTGAACAATTTTGGAAAAAAATTCAAATTTCAACAACCTGATTTTTTCATGCATGTCCAAGAAACCTTTAGTATATTCAACATCTGATCATTTGAGTCCCTCTCAAACGTGATTTTGTACAAAACCCAGCTCTCAACTTTTTTTGTCAAAATTTTCAGAAATTAGGGTTTGCTGCTTTTTCGACCAGCCATCAAAAATTTTGAAAAAGATCGCTCTGGGTCCTCTTGCAATGAGTTTCTCTACAAAACCCATATCTCAGATTTTTTCGAAAAATCTGCCTATTTGAAGAAGAAAAATCAGCAACCTAAATTTAGGGTTTGTGCAAAACTTGTCCAAACATAATCAAGTTTATAGTCAATCTTCAATTTTTTCAGTATGGAGCACTCTCCCATCGAATTCAAGACCAAATCAGTCCTATACCATGATTTCATCAAAACTGCTAAGACTGACTTGCATCATATCAAACCAGTGTTCAATTGCGTGCTTTGGAAGATGCAAGCAATGTTGCAATCAGGCACCTTGGTCATTCTGAATTACTTGCAGCAGCACCAATTCCCGTCTCAATGCAAAGTTTAGAGTTCTTAATTGCCTGTATCAAGCATTACAATCCAGCTACACAGGAGATTCAAACAGCAGATGGACGAGTGATTTGCAGCCTCAAGCCAGATATGATTGGAAAATGTTTTTCAATACCACCTTGGGCTGAAAGTTTAACCATCTCCTTTGAAGAATGTGAGAAGGTATGGGACATGCACAAGGAGAAATATTGCAAGAAAATTGTGAAAAAATGGATGAAAGAAAAACATAAAACTTTGCCAAGGAATGTCGGGCATGGAGAATTCAAGGATGAGATTGCAATAATGATCACTCTACTCAACCGGATCACTAGTCAAGCAGACGCTACAAAATTTCAGCCTTGGATGTTTTATGTCATATCTCATATCATGAAGAAAACAGAATTCTATGATTGGCCAACATTGATCAGCGACAGTCTTCATCACCAGATAACTGAATACGTCAAAATCCACGAGTTCCACATGATTTCATATCTAGTCTGTCTAGTGGCCTTTCAAGGCAAATTCAGAGGATTGAACACTGTGGGAACTCTGGATGTGCAACATGTCTATAATCATTACCCTCAGTTGGAGTTCTCAGAGTCCACACATCACTACAAAAGGGTAAATGAGGCTTTCCTGATGCATACAGTGAGAGACCTGGACAATTAGTTGCACGTACGGATTTCATCAACTGTCAGGGCAGCGATGGCAGAGTGGGTAGATTGGTTTATCTAGTTTCCTACCTTCACTTACATCAAAGTGTACGGCTTCTCAAGTGCTCCACTTAATGTTGCCAAGGTATCCTTCAGATGAAGTGGTTTTCATGGAGTTCCTGAGGCAAGTATATGAAGTTCACACTTTCTTGCGGAATCGAAAGAAGATTGCCTTCAATTTTCCATTTGACTTGGGAATCTACAGATGTAGATCGTCGACGGATGCTAAGTTAATGGGTGATGAGTTGTCTAAATTTGGTCTCAAGCCATTCAACGAGAGATGATTATACGACCCTCATGGTATCTTCACATCCCGATTTGGTCAAAATTATACTCATGTGCCCGCACTTGAGGATTTTTAGGCTAATTGCAGAGATGAGTTCGAGGTACGAAGGTGTGGTAACAACAGGCTTACACTCCATCAGATGAAAGATTACTTGTCAAAAGATATTGAGGGATTATCCAATGATGATGGAGATGTACTTCTTCCGACATACACCCAAAATCAAATTGAGTAGCAACCTCTTCCACAAGTCAATTGGTCCAACAAAGAGTGCATTTCAGTTGAAGAAAGAACGAGTCGAGTCATAAAGAACAGCAAGATTTTCTTAGGCCTCAAGAGGAAGAAAGCTATTCCAGTAGCAAAGCCGCCAAGAATACAATCATCTCTTCCTTCTTCCAGACCGCAACCAAAGATGAAAGTTGTAAGTCATCCTCAAGAAGGTGTAAAGGGTAGCAAAACAACAAAGAATGTAAAGAGAAGATTGGACTTTTCAAATATAGTTCTAAAGGAGCAGCCAACAGTTGTAGCATAAGTTCCTCCAGAAGAGCTAGTGCCTCAAAAAGAAGCAGAGATTGTGCCCACAACTCTTGATTCTCCACCATCTTCGAGGCCTTCTCTAATTCATATCAATTTAGAAGATGAAGAAGTTGATGGAGTTGCAGCCAAACCTCCCAGAGAAGTTAGTAGAGACACCACATCTTGGCTTGAGAGCTCTCTGGGAAGGAAGATAAGGAGGCCTTCATATCAACTAAATGTTGATGAACTTGATAACATTTATCAAGATGCACCTATGAAGAAAGCAAATAAACAAGTTCACTTTGCAAAAAATCCAAATGGTGAGATGATTATGGAGACTGCTACGCCTCCAGAAGATAAAAATATTGATGAAGTGGAGGTGGATGATTTCATAATGGTTAAGGCCAATCTCGGCAAAAGCAATACGCATGCAGATGTAAATTTGTTCAAAGTTGCAAAAAAAATTTGTATAAGGATGACAGGTTTCAAGGGTCCCATCATTTGGTAGGACAATTGAAGGTAAATGAAGGTATGATTGCTACAGCCTTAGAAAACTTTGATGTTGCTCAGCAGTTGATGGCAAACTGTTGTTGAGGACTCTGAGGACACAAGAGTACTTTGATGGTGAACTTTCCCTTGCAGAATTTCAGGCACTCAGAGAAGCATTGGGGGTAATGAAGACTAATTACCTACAGCTATTAGCAGATAGAGATCATCTTCTCATGCTTGACGGAATTTATTATGATGCACTAAGGGGGAAAGAGGAAGAGGTTGATGAGCTCACTCATGAGCTTGAGACCACCATGGACTCTTTGAAGAGCACTCAAATGGCACTTCAAAAGTCAAAGTCCCGAATCAACGAGCTTATTGTGGAGCTGAGTTTGGCACGATTTTCATCACCCATAGCTGAAATTCAGCTATCTATGGCAGCGTTCGATGATGAGCAAACATCCACGGATTGCGGTAATATGCATATTGAGGATGTGGAAACATCCATTTCATTTCCAAGTGTAGGTGACACCAATGGGATGAGTGCATTGGATGAGCATAACAAGGAACAGTATGTTACAGCAGGTGTTCCTAAAGATGAACCCATTTCAGGTGATGCAGAGAATGTTATTGACAGGTCTTGTGATGAAGTGGTGATTTCTACAGAGAGTTGTGTGATAGATCACAATGCTGTCCCATCTTCTTTACAAGAGGAATGCAAGGAGTCATCTAGTGGGGAGATTGGTTTCCATGCTGATATGTTTTCCCATCCTAATAGCAAGTCAGAAACTTCATTTTATGCAACTAATTGTGATCAACAGCCTATTGTGTCACGGGAATGGAAGGATCAGTTGAAGGTCACTGGAGATAAGGTTGATCAAACCTTATCTCTCTTTGATTGCACACATAAGTTTGTCTAATACCTCCTTTGGTCAGCTGAATTTGACGAGAGTGTCATGTCCCTTACCCAACTTTGCCCTAGAATTCGCTTGTAGATTAGGTTTAGAGTTTCTTCTTTTCAAATAAATGTTCTCTTTAATGAAATGATCTTGGATTGAAATCTGCATTCACCATATGAACAAAATTTCCACATATACATATCCTTGTTAGCATTAATATCTGGATATACATAGACATACATGCAATTAAGAAGACATATGAGGAGTGGCATGGATGGATCCGCCCTGAAGTCCTTTGCCAAGCCCAAGAGATTGTGTACCACAATCTTCTCTTCTCGGCAACTTAGTAACTGCATTCTCCACCCATGTCATCACCTCAGAAGACACTTAACTTATTGGGGACAGTTGGGGGAGAGTATAAGTGGTCTAGGCCTGCCACCCCTCCATGGCCTTGACAGATGCTTAAGTGGGACCCCCACCCCTCCATGGCCCACCCCTGCCTGAACGCGTGGGAAAAGCTGAGTTTAGCTCGGATAAGAAATTTTAAGTAGTGTTGCAAGTTGGCGGTGAAGGAAGTGAATGTGCAATGATGCCCATTTAAGTTTGAGAATACGGATACCTGGAGGAGGAGAGACGTGGGCTTTAAAGCCTCGAGATGCAAAAAACAAACGGCACATTGTGAAACGAATTTAGTGAAGAAGTGAGAATTTTCTGGTGCAAAAATGGAGGCAATGATGGGGTTTTCAACCAAGCTACAGCAAAAAGCATTCTTTGGGAAACCAACGGTCAATAGGCTGAAGCAGCTCTGAAAGTGACGAACGATGAAGTTGTCAACGCAGTAATGGAAACTCTAGGTCCGCATTTTCAGGACGCGACACACAGGGGGAGACAGAATGTCGACATTGCATCCATGATCTTTGCGTGGGCGATGGAAATTGGCGAGGAGCCGTAGGAAATCAAACGAATTATGATCAGTTTGTTTCAGGAGGAACTTCTAGAGAAGATGGAATTGTTTCTTGAATGGGTTGTCCCCGGTGTGGGTTTTGATGTGTCCGAAGGAATTGAAGAGATGGACGAGGCTACTAATGAAGGGCTAGTTCCGTTCATTAGGTGGCGGAAGTCGATGGACAGGGAGCTATACAAGCTAAATGTGATCATGGTGTGGGAAAATTTGAAGGTAGAGTTACGCAGGAAAGAGACAAGTCGACGCCAAGCGGTAGCCTCTGTCCCAGCACTGGTTCCAAAAAAGAAGAGTACGGAGCGTACAAGAGGACTGGGGGGATTTTAATGAACAAGGAAATATGAGCAATTAAATGGGGAAAAAGCTGGTTTTTTGGGGAAAGAGCAACTTATTGGATGGGTCGTATATAAAGTTCTTTTTTGGCGAAAAGATGGGAAAGGTGGTGGAAGGCACCAGCAAGCAGGATTGAAGGGTCGAATGGGAAAAGTTACAGGGGCCGAGCGGAAGGATAGGAGGAGGGATAACCTCGTGCGGTTTTTTGACTGGCAACCAATGGAAAGGAATGGTGGTGGATCAGGGGTTTGGGTTTGGGTTTAGAATCGTGTGAAGGCTCTATTAGGTGTAGGATTTTGTATTGTAGTTATATTTCAGACATTATAAAAATGTCTGCCACTTTATATGTAATGATGTTTTAATCTCAATAAAATTATCCTGTTACCTATCAAAAAAAAAAAATCAGATTAGCAATATATGTTTCTTATATTCAAAATATGTTGAATATTATTGCTAAGTGAGTACATCACTTGATCTACTGTGTCTTCTGTAATGTCCCCAATTTAGCCCTACACTCTTCTTGTGGTTTTAGCCTATTTCCGGAAACTCGTAGGCTAAGCAGAATGGAAAATTAGGGTTTCCTATTTTATAGGAGGTTTCAGATGCATTTTTGAAGGCTTGCATGCGAGAGTTTGGAAGTGTGTTTCTGGGAGTTTTTTGGGTTTTCAAAGAGCTTTAGAATGGTGTAACATGCATCTCCATCTGATAACCTTTCCAGGAACTTACCATTTATATTAAGTCATGTTGGCTTCCCGATTTGTGCTCAAAAGGCATTTGGAAACACTTACTATTTATAGTAAGTCTTGTTTACTGTTCAGTTGGTGTTCAATTGATGTTTTGCAAACTTACTATTTATAGCAATTGCTATTTTTGGTAAGTCAATTTATAGCAGTATCATTCTAGCAATAGTTCAACCTTTTGTAGTTCAGTGTGGCTGTTCAGTTTGGCCTTCTGTCGAGTTTGCAGTGAACTTACTATTTTTGGCATTGGCTATTTTTAGTAAGTCTATTTTGGCAGTGTCTTCATCAGCAGTATGGTGCGGTTCATTATCCAGATTTTGGTAATGTCTCAGTTTCCAGTTTGGTGATAATTGTCTCCTTGGACTAAGTTTTATACTTAGTTAAAATTGTGTTTTGAAGTTGTACCCCACGCCTAGCTTAATGACTTTAAGTTGTTTTTAAGTTGGGGCCGTAAGTGATACATTTAATATTTTATTAAATGTTTATTCCTCTAAATGGGACAACTTGAGAGAAATATGAAGAGTTTTAAATATTTCAAAAAGAAATGCTTTTTGAAATGGACGCCTCTTGGAGAAGTTGAAAAGTTTCTTGTTTGGAGGTTACAGTTGATTCATCTCCTCTTTGGAAGCTTATTTATTGATGCTTTGCTCATTCATTCGTATCTTGGAAAATTGGAAAGTAGTGTTATGCTACTAGTTTGAAACCAGAACCTGGCTAAGGGGAAGCTTAGCGAATTCACTCCATCCTTCGGGCCTAAAGCTATGGCTTCCTAGGTGGGTCTTTGAGACTGTACTTCACACAGGAGTGCAGATGGAGCGTTATTTCTGATGTTATTTGACAGGTTGCTGCTGTATAACCTGTTATTGAGCTGCTGGTTTGTTCATGGCTGAAACAAATTTCTGTTCGTAGCTTCACCATCGAGTTTTCTATCGTTCTAGGTACTGGCCCATGCTGTTCCACTGTGGAGGGCGCCCCTTTCTGCAAGTTTGCAGATTTTATCTTGAAGTTTCTGATTTTTGGGAGAAGGTCGACCCTTTTTGAAGGCCATACCTTCCTTCTTGCTGCCTTCGGATTCGTGCCAGCTGTTTCTACCTGTTTTTGGCTCGATTTTCCATTGGAGTTTGGACGCCTAGCTTCCATTTGTTGATCGACTGTGGTAGGGAAACTTTTGGAGCTGTTTCGGAGAAGTTCCGTCCAAATTGGTGATTCTATAACCTGCTAGTCTGATTTTTTGTACTCTCTGTTTCTGATCAGATTAGTTGAGTTTAATTATCTTGCTGTTTTGGGCTTCATAGATGCATCTATTCATATTGTAAATGTTAGAGGAAGTGATACTCTAACCAATGATTGTTTTGGGAATTCTTGTTGTTACATTGCAGTTGTTTATTAATGATTTGTAAGCTGTTTAGTAGTACTAACAGCAGTTTGTTTGTTTGCTACAAATTACTTTGTTGTATTCCCCCCACGTAATAAAGTGGTTGTGTGGATTGTATACCCCCCACGGTTTAAGTGGAAGTGAGGTTTAATTGGCTAGCTTGCCGCCTTTAAATATTTGTAATAATCACACCCACGAAATAAGTGGAGTATTCCCACTGCTTGTGGATGCCTGCATTTGCAAAAGAAGTTGTATTTCAGTTTATTATCTAGCACTCCACCATATGTTAGCACCTCACCCTGCAAAAGGATCTTGCGTGCACATTCTTGGTGTCGAATTTAGCTCGCTATTTTCAGTTGTTATCAAGTTTTAGATCCTAGGGATCCTTTGACCATATGCCCGCCCCTCCTCAAATGGTTTTAGGGCGCATTCTTGGTTAGAGTTGTTTCAGCTGTGTTTTGGTTTAGAGCTAATTCTTAACGGGTGCATGATTTGCATTGTTGTGACTGAAAATTAAAGGCAAAAAATTAAGGGGTATATTTCATCTTCCCATGTCTCCTTGCCTTCCTTCAACCTTACATTTGATTGATCATAGGATAAAAACATATATAAATAAATATTAATCTATTCATTTTTATATTAAGATCGTAATTACTTATAAGGCTCAATAATTGCTACAAGCATCATTATTGCAATGATTGTATATATATTTGTATATTTATATATGTATAATCATTATTAATTATTTATAGGTTTAGAATACTTTTCCTTGCATGAAGATGCATATCATATATATATATACATTCAAATTGTATTTACTTTCAATAACCATGACAATTACCAGCAAAATACATAATTATATTTACTAGGACATACCACAGTCTGCATAAATCACCGATACATTCTATAAATGATTTGTTGCTTCCTTAGTTCAAAATATATTCCTCCATTCCTCTCTATTCTTTTTCCATCTAAGAACTCAGATAATTACTATGGACTGGTTTTTATTGGTTTGCCGATTACCATATTTTGTTCCTCTTTTCTACCCTTATACCTGGCACGATCCACCCAAGAGACATGGCCATTCATTTGTAAAAGGGCATGGCTCTTCCTTTAATCGCACTTCTTAGTTTATTCACAAATCGCACCCTTTTGTTTTTCACATGCTCATCGTTGTTTTGTCTTTGAATAAGACAAAGTAGCTTTTGTCTTTTATGAGTAATATAAATTGTTGTTTAAAAGACTTTCTTAGATAAGGGGATTGTTGTTAATGATAAGAATCGATGGTATTTAATTTTGTTTATTTATTACTAGGGCATAGTCATGTTTTATTAATACTAGTGTCTTATGAATATTATTTCATATTGTTTTCTTGTGAATATTTTATTACTATGATATTTACAATTAATGATATTAACTGCTCTATTCATTAGATAATTGCATTTTAATTATAATGGTATCATTATTTGTATATTGATATTTATATCATCTTATTTCGTTATTCGTATTTCAACACTAAAATATAATAGTGTTAAATTGCTAATATTTATATTTATATTTGTAATATCTATTTGGTTATTTATTTGTATTTTGATGCTTTATTTTAATGCTAAAATCTAGGGGACATGACAGAGAGATGATACGGGTTTTTGATTAGCACTTCTATTCGAAGTTTGTGGACTATTAGGCATGCTTTGGAGGAAATAAAATCAGACTACCTCCATTTGCTTTCAGATAGAGACCTTGCCATCAGAATTCCAGAAAAGGTTCATAGAGCAGTAGCAAGGTCAATGTAAGAACCCTTTTGTGTTCACTTTCTGAGGATTGTCTTTTGTTTTGTTGTTTTGCAATTTTTTGGGGGGTTTTCAAGGTTTTTTTTGTTTTTTTGTATTTTGAATATATCAAAACAAATAATGCAAAGCATTAAGGAAATACAATTAACTAGAATAAACAACTCCTCAAGAATTTATCTTATTGCTCAATATTCAAAGAGAGTAACCTATTACAATCATACCTGAGATTATTACGAAACATGCAGCTGCTGTTCGCAATTTGCAGCCAAAAAGCACTTCACAAATTAATTCGTTTCCTCCAAAATAGCTGGCCTTTTCCTCTGAGACTGATGGGAATGCTTCACATACCCTAGGCGCACCTCCTTGAATTTATTTAGAATTTTTAAAGCATGCTAAACCCAAAATCACCCATCCTTCTAGCGCCCCAACTGTTGTGACAATGGCTGCTAAAAAGCAAGCCGTCCCACCTCTGTATGATGCTCAATAATCATGCACAAAACAATGAAGGCTTCTGCACCACTAATCAGCGATATAGATGCTTGATTTGTTCATAAACCCTATGTAAATTCTCACCAATCTGCACTATTAGAACTTCTGAATGAAGTCCTCCTATATGCCAAATTCAGTAGATATTTCACTACTTCAAAAGGCTGCAACACTGAAGAGTGATCGTTCTCCAATGGCTCGTAGAAGGCTGAAACCCTTGGATTCTTCCTCTCAAACAATTTCATCCAAAACAATGCTCAATAGAATGAATTGCAAAAGACTCCAAAGTAAAATATATAAGCCCTCTTGAGAAAGTCGAATTTCTCCAAAAGGCACATTTAATAACATAAAAAATGCTATTTTCTTGCATCTTTTAATATTTCATAAAATACTTTGGAGTTGGCACCCAATAATTAATTAATCAATTTGGCCCCCTTTTAATGATGATTTGACCCTCAAGTTATAACATTAAGTTATAACATTATAATATCACCCCCTTAATTTATTAATGTTATTTGAGCCAAATAAACATTAATAACTCCTTAAATACATGATATCTCATCACGCCATCTGAACTAGGGACTAAATTGATGAATCTCCAAACGAACACATGCCTTACTAAAAATAGTAAGGGTCCCTCTCTATCAACTTCTGACTTACTATAAATAGTAAGTAGAGCATATGGAGTCCTGGAAGCCTCAAACAAAAGCCAAACTGAATATTATTGAACACTGGAGATGATGCAAACCTCAGGAGACCCTCTAACCACCTTCATTAGCCTACGAGGGTCAAAATGATAGGCTAATCTACTGAAATTAATGTCTAACTTGGAGGGGACATTACAGTCAATCCATCATGATTTGTGTTGCGAGTCATTTTCTAGTCGTAGTGGTGATGTATGGAATCCACATGACTATACTAGCATTCCATTGTCGCAGGCGGGTGAGGTTCACCTTGATTGTGGGGTGACGTGTGCTCACCATTTTTCTTTCAGCCCACACGTATTTGATTTGACTAAAATGCATAGGGCACATGCACGTTTGGTGGATAGTTGGTATGAGGCATCTCCTCCTACGGATGTGGAAAGAAAACCCGGCGGGCATTCAAAATTGCCTCTACTGGATGATCGTGCATATAGGACATATGATATGCAGATTGATTTTGGCCGATGTGGCATACCTGGTGTGGTTAGATTGGTACAGCAAGAGTTAGTTGGAGGCAGGAAGGACAAATTTTCTCCATGGGATCCAGGTGGAGTACACTCATGGAGAGATATGGTACTCGAAGTTTATTACAATGTGTTGCTTCACCACTCCCAGTATGGTGAAGATTATGAAAGAGTAGTGTAGTGGAAGTCAATGGGTGATGTGTTTGGCAGACTTCCATTTTGGTTATGGGATCTAGGGATTTCCTTGTTTGGTAGATTGCTCTACATCGAGTTAGTTCTTAAAAGTGGTTTTGAGCATGGTTTTATCTCTACCCAACGGATGCACTAGATTGTTGTTGGGCAGTCTATAGAATGATTTGGGATCTCAGTATTCAAGTAGCATGCCTGAGTATCCAGGTGAGAATTGCTTGGGGACAAGCAATCTTGGGGAGGGCGAACTGTAATGTCCCCTTTTCCTGAGCAGTGGTCAGATGCAGTGGTTAGCCTACCAACTAGTCCCCGTAGGCTAACAGGGTATTCAGGGGACCCTTTTGAGGGTGATCCTTGGTTCTTTAGCAGACCCTTTGGTGCTTATTGCAGTTTTCTCCAACTCAGTGTCCCAATTTATTTGTGGTGCGCCTTCTAGAGGCTATTCAGGACACTTTGATGCACGCTTACTATTTTTAGTAAGTCACTGGTATGGTTAGTGGGTAGAGTTTCTATATATGGCATGGTGGCATAATTATATCCTGGAGTTATATTGGTCCTATGCAATTAATATTAATAACGTCAAATAATAAAGTTAAATTGAGTAATTTAACTTTATGTGTTATTAAAGTATATTAAAGGGGACTTTATATTTAAAGGATATAAGTAATTTTAATGTGCACTTTATGTTATAAAGTTAAGTGCCAATATTTTAAAGGGAGATATAAATGACTTTTTAAAGGAATATTATTTAATTAAGTTGTGCATCATTTTTAAAAGGGAAATGAAAAGTAAATTAAATTAAATGAGTCAAATGCAAATTGAAGATTATAAAAGGGCATTTGAAGCTCATTTTGCATTTTCATGAATATTATTTTGTTTGGAGAAATTTGGAGAAGAGCTTCAACAAGGGTTTGTTGGTAGTTTGAAGATTCAGGCTTTCTTAAGGACAAAAACCCTCAAAGAGAACAATGTCTACAGGTGTGAAAGATCACCCAAGGGCGTCTAGAGAGATAATCTTATTTAGAGGTTATCACAAAGCTTCATCAATTTCTTGGAGATCATCCTTCAAGGTTTTACAGAGCTTTCAAGATCAGAAGTTGTCATTCGGGTATGCTTTCAATGTAATTTCAAGGCATTAATAAATCTGAAATGATATAATATTATATTTGTGCTTCAGCATTCCTTTATTTTGCAATTTTATGCATTTCTAGTAAATTCTTCAAAAATTCAAAAAAACTTCAAAACCAAAAAAGCAAACAGAAAAGCAGAAATCAGTTAGCAAATATCCTATCAGGGGTGAGATATTTCATTTGTCCTCACAATTGATGCTACCTATTGTGTACCAATTAGGAGAAGCCTAACAAGGCTGCAAATTGTGGGGAAGAATGTGACAACTTCCACCTTCCTGCGATTCCTCTCACTACTTGGCATGTTCCAACATCTCGAGACTCCCATTTTGCAATTGGAAAATAGCACTGAGGAAGATGATACACCTTTCTATCGAGCTAATGGTTTTAATCAAAACTAGGTTTTGTATGCCATGTCTGTGAATGTTGGTATTTAAGAATTTGGTGTGGAGGGCAGCAACAATGGCATTTTCTTTTGTAGATTTATCTCATCGTGGCATTTCAACCTGGTTGTTGTCACTTGCCACAACAAAGGAAGGTTGGTTGTTGAGATTTCACTAAGGGGGAATGACTAAGGGCCCAAAACACTACTGGACCACCAAAATTTAGTGGAGACTAATAAGCGGCATTGCCCAGGGAAGAAAATGCACATGTTGAGGTTGGCATTTGGGGGTATCTTTTTTTCTGTTATTTATGCATTTGATATGGAGGAGGCCCTATAGTCTCAAGGAGGACCAAGGGACACCAAGATGTTTATTTGATAGCCCCAAAAAGAATTAAGAAGATTTCAAAACAAGAAGGGATAAGGAGGAGACGTTCCATCCAAGTCCCCAAGTCCTCAAGATGTCCACTACATCCAAGACATCACTCAGATCCATGGGACACATTCATGTAGAGCACTAGTTATTTTTCATCAAATAGTGTAGCAAACCAAGCTATCAAGTCCCATCTAAATGTAGTGGATATAAATAATATAAGTTTGCCACTCCATTTGTATGGCAGATTTTTAGACTTTTATATGATGTTTGGTTCACCTTTTTAGGTGTAAAGTTGAGAATCCTAGCCTTTAACGTTGGGGACGCTGATATACTAGGAACAAATTTTATCTCCAAAAAATCTTTGTTTATGGACAAACCTGAATAACCAGACCCAGAATCCCTCTCAGCACTGGCATCTCTATTCTCTTCATCCTAATTCCTTACCAACAATTCTTATGAGTGAAATGCATCTCCAACTAATGATAGGTCAATTAGCTTCCTCCATATTTCTTCAACTAGCATAACAGGTTCAATTTCCTCCCCAAGTCTCTTTTCTCCATAGTTCCCTACAAAAGTGGGGACAAGGTAGCAGTAGGGGGTTGGGGATGCCAATCAAATTAGGGTATGTGTGTATATGAATAAGGAGTTAGCTAAATTATATATAAATGTTGTCACTAGAAATTGTGGGTACTGGGATGTGTACCACTGTACGGGACCCATAATCCTATAATGAAGTTTCTTGGTACAAGTACATTGATTTATGAACATATGATGTCTTTTATCCATAGTTCCACGAAGTTTCTTGATGGAGGGATGCGGGGATGAGGGGATAGGGGAACCGAGGGTCTAAGTTTGGGGACAGCGAGAGGACGGTGGCAAGGTGGCGGCAAGGTGGCGGCAGGGGGGCGACGCTAAAATAGATATAGTGTTGATGTTATTAGCAGCTTCGAGCTGCTTCTTCCAGCTTACACAATTCGAGAAGACTAAATTAAATGATAGCCTTTCGGCTATTTAATTTATATGTGCATGATTTAATTTATACTTGATTTATTTAATAATTAAAGGCTGACCCTCATTGAGAATATTAATGTTCACTTAATATTTGGGTCGACCTACCTTTGGCATTTATTGTATTTATTTATTCTCTCTAAGAGAGCCGACGTAATTGAGGAGGTGCCTCATCTTGTATATATACAAGGTCGAAGTTGTCATTTGAAGACAATCAAGTCCATTCAGCATATTCGCATTCCTAGAAGAAGTTCGCTCTATCTCAGCAGATCAACATATCACTTACAGCATATCAATATTGAGGAGAGATAGCGATTTCTGTAGAAGAGCAAATTGTTGTTCTTTGAAGGCTGAGATCATCTCCTGTAACAGCAGATCATCAGATGTAGCAGCAGATCGAATTCAAGGAGAAACATATTCGTTTGTATCATTGCATCTAGGAGAGGTGCTATTATTCATTGTATCAAATTCGGCCATTGTTGGGCCTGTTTTGTAAGCAAACTTCTGCTCTTGTTTCTACAATATATAAGAGAATTATTTGCTGGGTTTTTTCTCCCTCAGGAGGAGGGTTTTCCTAGGGTATCTTGCTATGTTTATTGTCTTATGTGTTGCATTTATCTGAGTGCTTTCATTTCTGTATATCTGTTCTTGAAAACAACAACATGGTATCAGAGCGGGTTAGAAAAGATCTAATCAGAAATTCATCAAGCAGAAATGCATTATACCGCATAAGAGTTGGGATCCTTCATCGCAACAATAGGTCACTCGATGGGCTCATGAGTCTCTTTGGGGAAGGCATGATTTATCAGGTCAGAAACAACAATCATTTTCCAGTCGTGGGCCACCAAACTAAGGCTGCGTAGTAGCTTTGATGATTTATTCTGCCTGGGAAAGAGTCGCCTAAGGTGGGATAACCTAATCGTGGACTTTGCAAATCATAGCATTCACTTCCAAAGTGTTGTGAATATTTGATAGGCCCAGACATAGTCATTTCCAGGTTTGAGTAACATTTATATGCAAACTGTTCTTCGCTGTTGCACAGTTCTAAAACATCTTTTATATGTAAATCTGTCATTGTTGTTGCTCAATTTGAGTGTCCATCGATTTGTGGAATGAAATTGTATCTAGATCTCCAAAAATTGTTCCTATATCTCTTTTTGTGCTAATCCAGTCAGGTATTATCATTAGTATTTTTTGTGAAGAAAGTTCAGGCTTCTCACTCAATACAATGATGGCTCACCATCAACCAGAGGGAAGAAGGATTTCAAAGAAACAAGAAACTTACCTTTTTTGATCGGAACGAAGGATGGATTGCCTGTTTCAAATACAGTTCTGACTGCGATGAAGAACTTTTTGGAGGCAGATCGGAATGGAGTATCTGATATGTCTTGAGTAATAAGTTGTTTCAAGACTCACAACCGTTGTATCATGTATTTATGTTCAGTTGCATGTTGATGATAATGTGACAATCAGTTGAGGATGATGCTGATGCAAGTTCCATTGAGAATCAATACAAGGCTGAAGTCTCCTTGCTGTTTCATTCAACGTTCAAGTACAACACTTAAGGAGATCCTAATTTCAACAAGATAAGTATTCTTTTGTCTGTTTATATTTTTGAATCTAGAGTAAAAGTCAGTCTGCTGAGTTGTGCAGATCTGATAACATTTGTTTGATCATGTGTGTAGTAAAGATCATGTTTTCTCTTGAATTGTGATCCAGTGGATGAGATCATTTGGTGTCACCTTCATGTGATCACTGTGATAAGATTCTTTAGAATTATTTATTGCAAGTTGTATCATGCTAATTTATGAAGACTGTCTTTTGAGATTAGGTCTTCCAAGAAATTGAAAGAAAGACATGTCATGATTGATGTATTAATTATCTATTACTCAGGAGTTTTTTGAAAACTATTGCATGGTTGAATAATGTTCATGAATTGTTTTGTAGTTATTAATTCATGCTATAACATTGAGATAGTCAATCATGTATGCTCCCAGTTATGGTACGTCTATTTGAGATAGTTGAGTTCCATGATCTATTAGTAATCTCTTCTTAATGCTTTCAGGAGAAATCAAGAAGCGTAAGAGATTTCTTTCAAGAAGAGCTTGATGCATCCTATAGGTTGAAGGATGGAGACTCTACTTGTAGCTATGAGTCTAAGTGATTAGCTGAAGACATCTTTTAGAAGGGGAAGAATTAACCTTAAGAGGGAGTTCTATGACTCACTGAGAATAAGTAAAGGTTGCAGTGTTGCAAGGCCGAATGCTAAATTGTTGAAGTACCTCTTCAGTAGTTGAGTTTTGAATTGCTCAAGTCAGGTCAACCTGGATTGGTAGCTCCGCAAACCTATTCAGAATAGAGTGATTTGGGATGCGGTCGAAAAGGACAACCTTGAATCTCTACAGAGGTGTGCATGCATTGGAAACCATTTCTCTAAGGCAAGCATTGCAGGCAATGAGGTCAAGTGGTTGATGCAAGTGATTGAAGATTCAGAGGGAGCCTACTGAACCTAAAGAAGATGGGTGTGTTGCTCTAGATGTTGTTTCAGTTGAGGTCTGCAATGATATCCTGGTATAGCTGGAAGCAAGTCTTCTGTGGCACTGAGTACAGTAGAGGCCGAGTATATTACAGCTTGTGTGGCAGCTCGAGAAGCAGTGTGGCTTCGAAAGCTCCTTGTAGGATTGGTTAAACAAGCATTGAAGCCAACTGTCATCCTTTCTGTTAAATCAAAGCTTTGAGAAGCTTCATGTCTTTCCATGGGTTTCATGATAAAAAGCATACCACTATATCAGAGATATGGTATTGAGGAAAGATATTCGGTTGAGGTATATCAGCACTAATGAGCAGATGGCAGTCATTCTCATCAAGCATCTCTTTTAGGATAATGGTTGTGTACCTTCGAGACAAGCTTGATATGGTGGAGAATGAAGCCCTAGCTGAGAGGGAGTCTCAGTATCAGTGATCTTCAAAATTGTCAATGCATTTTTCTATTGAGAGAGATTTGAGGTGCAAGCCCTTGATAATGCATTTTTCTTTGAGATTTGAGGTGCAAGCCCTTGATAATGCATTTTTCTTTGAGATTTGAGGTGAAAGCCCTTGTTTCCACCCTCTGGGAGAGCCATGGTGGATGTCATGTGTGTGACTCCATGACAGCATCACGTGAGGGAGTCTGTGATGATTTACTTGTACTTGTGTTTCACCCTCTGGGGGAGCCATGGTGAAAGTCACGGTGAGGTGACAACATCACATTATGTGATGAGCACTTGTACATACCATCTATAGAGGTAGCCATGATGGTTGATATCACGATGAGGTGATAAGCTCCTTTTCACGATGAGGTGATATGCTTTGTGTAGCTGGAAGTATCATCCCTAGCTGAGAGGGAGTGTTGATGTTATTAGCAGCTTCGGGTTGCTTCTTCCAACTTACACAATTTGAGAAGACTAAATTAAATGATAGCCTTTCGGCTATTTAATTTATATGTGCATGATTTAAATTATACTTGATTTATTTAATAATTAAGGGCCAACCCTCATTGAGAATATTAATGTTCACTTAATATTTGGGCCGACCTACCTTTGGCATTTATTGTATTTATTTATTCTCTCTAAGAGAGCCAACCTAATTGAGGAGGTGCCTCATCTTGTATATATACAAGGTCGAAGTTGTCATTTGAAGACAATCAAATCCATTCAGCATATTCGCATTCCTAGAAGAAGTTCGCTCTATCTCAGCAGATCAACATATCACTTACAGCAGATCAATATTGAGGAGAGATAGCGATTTCTGTAGAAGAGCAGATTGTTGTTCTTTGAAGGCTGAGATCATCTCCTGTAACAGCAGATCATCAGATGTAGCAGCAGATCGAATTCAAGGAGAAACATATTCGTTTGTATCATTGCATCTAGGAGAGGTGCTATTATTCATTGTATCAAATTCGGCCATTGTTGGGCCTGTTTTGTAAGCAAACTTCTGCTCTTGTTTCTACAATATATAAGAGAATTATTTGCTGGGTTTTTTCTCCCTCAGGAGGAGGGTTTTCCTAGGGTATCTTGCTGTGTTTATTGTCTTATGTGTTGCATTTATCTGAGTGCTTTCATTTCTGTATATTTGTTCTTGAAAACAACAACATATAGTACTTGAAAAAATATTTATAAAAAGATGTATAAGTATAAGAATTATAAATGAGACTTTTTCAAACTAGTTTTAAACATTTGAATTTTGAAGTGAACATTAACTTGGTGTCACTTGTCTTCTTGCTCCTCCTCAACCCTCTTGCTCTTCATTCACACTCTTTCACCTTACAGTTGCAGCTCTCATTCTCACACTCACACTATTAGCTTCTTGTTGATTTGTTTTTGTGAATTAAAATGAGGATAGGAGACAGTTTTATAGAGTTTGTGGAGTTTGGGTGGAGCCCATAGGCCATTAGGATTCAACCTTGGGCATGAAGTTCAAAGAAAATTTTGATTTTTTTTAAAAAATTGATTTTTGGTCGTCTGGCCAGAGTTGACTCCTAGGCATCCCCGAGACGGTCAAGAGACTCCTAGGAGTCCCCTAGACGACTCGGGGACATCCGAGCATCACCGACATCTCTGCGGCGTTTTGGAGACGGCAACATTGGTGGTGAGGGGATGCCCCCCCAAGTCTCTAAGACATCCCTGTCTCGAAAACACGGAATGTTTTTTTTTTGGGGGAAATAGTTCCAATTTGGTTATGGTTATGCATATTGAGATTCATGGTGTACTTGTTGCTCAAGTGGCTTCAATCCCAGATACATACACTTATCCAATAGCAGCTTGACAAGAAAATGGTGAATGAGAAGTATTGTTATTTATCAATTAGAATATTACAAACACCATACATATATATATATAAAACAATGATGCCAATGAGATATTTATTCATCTAGTACGTGGTACATCTATCGCAAAAGAAATTTGAGTTTTATACAAAATGTAAGTCAAAAGATGCATGCATCAAGTATGTGGTATACCTGTAGCAAAAGAATGTTGAGTGTTTTATACAAAATGTAAGTATTTTCCAAAAGGCTATAGTTTCGCAAAAATTCCTTGGCTAATAAACTGAGTCATCTACTACATAATAAAATTGACCATTAACATCTATTATCGCTCTAGATGCATGATGTCCTTGATAGCATTTTACGCTTCATAGTTTTTATGAATTAGTATTTTTAATCACAAATAGTGGACAACAGCATCAAAATGAACCTATGGAGAAAAATAATATAACAGAACAAACATGGAGAAAAATGAAAATATCAACTTTTCTCATCAACATATGGAGCTGGCCAACAATCTAACATACGGTTGGATGAAAACAAGAAAGCAGAATATACTCCACGGCCCTCTCTTGCAAATGGGAAGAGACATAGTAAAATTTTAAAAGTAATGAGAATGCATGCATACCTGCCAATATTTTATAGCTTCTAGTAAATCTTTCTCAAAGGCTTTCTGCCGTTTCTGGATTGTATTAATTATAGTTCTTTCTGTTATTTTCTTGCCACCTTGTATAACATGCCAAATACATCCAAAGGTTAGTACCAACTGCTATTCTAGATTTCAAAAGCCCAGTTATTCTATTAAAAACCTGACAGTTCAACAATCACAATACAACTGAGAAAGCGATATACAAAAGGATGTGTTCAGCAATAAGGGACATTAAAAAGCATATTCATTTGGAAGTTGTATCCTCTACTGAAATTTACCAGGGATAACATCATGCAATGGATTCAATTGATTATGCATTCCTTTTCTTGATGAATGAAGCAAATCAATAAAGAATGTTAAATCCTCTCCATCCACAGCCCTACTACTAAGCACAAGCACCTGACATCCACAAGTGAAAATATCAATGACTAGCCAAGTTCAAAATAAGAAAAGTCGGTACCAAATTTCAATATAAAAAAGATTTAGCCGACATTCCACCATATGTTATGGCAACATTAAACATGCAGGAGATATTGCCTGTGAAGGTGTTTTATTGATAGAAATGGGGAAACAGCACAAAATGTTGCATTACAAAATAGAATGTTCACAAAGAGCAAAGGGACCTAGACAAAAGATTCAAGTTAATAGCATATGAAGATTTTCCAATGAACTAGGATTAGACAACCAATGGGGGATCAACTTGTTTACTCATCCTCATTACCCATATCCAACAAAAATGCAGAAATCATCTTCAATTCTCCCCTTCTCTAATAAAACAAAATCAAGTTGGTGTACACAAGAGTTATTAGAAACCCCCATTAGTTCTACAAAATTTCAATTCATACTGCATGTTTGATAATTTGAATGTCATAAATATGGAGGACAGAATATACATGTAAATGACAATTTCTAGAAATTTCTCCCGAACATCACAAACTCATTACTACCATCTTAAAAAAAATACAACTAAGTTATCCAATGTGAAAATTGATAGTTTCACAACCTAGAGATGTGATATTATAATGTATTTAGATGGATGGAGATGCCAATATGTGGCACACATCCCTTTAGTTAGTTACATTGAGTCATGCGGACAACTTGTGTAATTAATTATATTAGGTGATGACATTTTCTTATAAATAGAATCAAAACTCCAAAAAATGACATTTTCATTAAAAAGTATCAGCTTTTTACAAATTTGGACACCAAAAAAATTACTTGTACATTTAGCTACCTTTGGGCAAAGTTTTGCAAGTTGCTCAATGTCCTTCAAAGTAACTTCTTTGAATCCATGACAGCAGAGCTGCTTCAATGCTCCTTTGATATTATTCCAAGTAGCTTGCATGTGCTGTTT
Organism: Sequoiadendron giganteum; assembly: GCA_007115665.2. NCBI lineage: Eukaryota > Viridiplantae > Streptophyta > Pinopsida > Cupressales > Cupressaceae > Sequoiadendron > Sequoiadendron giganteum. The sequence continues at coordinate 502,961,501 of CM021103.1, forward strand.
TTCCAAGAACCCATAAACAGTGTTCAGAACCTTGAAGATCTTGATTGGTCTTTGCAAAGCAGGAGGATAAGAAAGAACTTCCCTTTTCTTTCCAGCATTTTCCTCTTCTTTAAGATTTTTGTTCAAGCTCCCACATAGATTTCTCAACTCAACATCTGTATCCCTAATGAGCTTTGATAGCCTTGAAGTATAAACTTCTTGTGGATGATTTGCCAAGAATGTTTTTGAAATAATAACCTGTTCGCCAAGTGCATGGCTCCTTTCATCAAGGATCTCAATACATGCAGATCCAGAATTATTAGTTGAGTTTCCTGTTACTGCCAATGATTCATCATGATTTCTACCTTTTAACTTTTTCCTTTTTCTGTCTGAATCCTTATCCTGTTTAACATTTCTAAGCTCATTCAATCTAAAGGAATTTAATGAAAGACCAACTGGTCTACTCCCATCCCGTTCTTGATTATCATGCAATTCATTCCTTTTTCGCAATGCACTTTTGGTGGCACCAGCTGAACACTGCACATCAGGTGACAATTTTGATGAAGTATTCAGCAGATCCAGATCTGAAATAATATCATGCCAGGCAGCATCTGCAATGGCTAGAGTATGCTTTCCTGAAGACTCGGAAATATCTGTCCCTGATATGTTCCCTTTACAAGACAACTGTGATATGCTATCACTACTCTCCCTAATTAGGTTTTGTTTGTAATCATTTGCAGGAATATCTAATTTTGAAGTTATTCCACTGATACCAATATCATTTGGGTGCTCCTTCTTTGTAAATGGAATGAGTACCATAAATTCACTCTCATGCAACAGAAGAGAACTCATTTGAGCACCAGCATCTAATTTAGACCCCTGAAACAGGAATCAAATATTAGGTAATTGAAAGAGAAAAAATTGCTTAATCTTTCTGAAATGATCTAAGAGTTAAAAACAGTGATATTGACAGCAGGTTGTCCCAGAAACAAGAACAACAGTTGCACTGACATACAGCCTATCCTGTTAGAGCAAACGGTAAATAGCTGATACAAGACAATAAAAAGCAGACAGGTTGAGAAAGACAAGACAAGACAGACAGCAAGCCTAACAAACAAAGTATATGGTTTCCACAAGACACGTTGAAGGTTGTCACATAGATGAAGCAAGCCAAATGGTTGCCAAACATATATGGGTGTGCAGAATATGACAGATTAAGTATTTAATGTCATTATTTATGACATCGTGCTTATAATTCACTAACACCAAATCAAACATAAGCAATGTAGTTACAGGAAAGAAAATGAGATACAAAATTTAAATGGCATAGACAAGACAAGAGAGATGTGGTTAAGTGTAGCATCCACATCGTATGCTTCTAATTTCTATGCTTTACAATGCATAACTCGTATTGCTAGAATGCACAATGCAATGCCCTGTTGTTCAGTTAATACACAGTGCAGGCCAAGAGTACCTTTCTAGACCTGTTGTGCATAGGCATTCTAAACATCACCACGTGACATCTATAAATTTATAGTCAGAAGTCTTAACATTCTACACATGACATCTAAATATATCCAACATGCCATCCACAGAAGGGCATCATATAACATCAACACACCAAAAAGATTACAACATAAAAACATATTAGTGGTACAGATTTTGGGGGCTAGTATGCACCAAGGTGGTGTTAACTTATTGGAGGTAGTCAGAGAAAACATGAAGGAAAGAGTCTTTAATGATGGAGATGACAAGATAGCCTTGAACGCTGAAGCCAAAGAACTCTGCAGATTCATTGCTCATCCCTTAACACATATTCCAAGATCTACAAAATTTGTACCACAAAATTTAAAATCCATTGATGAGCAAAGGCAACTAGACCAGCTAGTTGCACAAAGGGAAAAATACTAAGAAATGGATTGATGAATTATATCAAGAAGGTACTAGAGTGTTGGGAAAGTTGTCTGCTTTGTTGGCAAAAGAAAAAGAGAAAAAATATAAGATTTCAGAGATGGAGAAAGGTATGGCTAGTAAGTTTTCTACTTGAGAACATTTTGCAAAAAGCTTAAACCAACCAGCATCCTAAGATCAACCAAGTTGAAAGACAATAGGTTTTAACATCGACAAGGCAATATAAGTTTTTTATGAGATTGCTTGATTAGACCGTTACTACTTTGGATTAGCAAAAGATTAAAATGAATAAAGTAGAGGGGCACTAGGGTTTCAAAACCCTTATTCGATGATAATATTGCAGTTGGAGACACTCTGATTTATATATATACTTTCTCTCCTTGGGCGATTGAATTTTGGCATTACGGAAATTTTTTCTTGGTGAAGGTTTTAGGGCCAAAAGTGCAGGGTTTTATTTTATAAAATTGTTTGGAGGTCGACCATGGCATGATTCAGAAATTTCAGTGAGTTTCAGATCTGCACTTCCTTCAGCAGTCATTTCAGCCTTTGGAGATCATATGCCAACTCTATCATTGCAAATCTTGAGTCTCCTATATCACATTGGTTCAGGTATGTTCATTTCATAAGTTGTTGTAGTCTGAAATAATTTGTGTTCAGACCTGTTATAGTGGTAATAAAATCATGATTGGGAGTTGAATGTTCAATATTTGTTTATGCAAGTTTGTTCGTTATCATTTCTATGTATTGGCAAATGTTTTGGTATTGAAAATATTCAAAAATAAGCAAAACAAACACACAAACACTCAGAAAACAGAACTCAGTTACCTTGCATGCCAAGTGTTCAACAAAATGTCAAAGCATCCAAACTAAAAAAACAAGGCAGAATGACAAGGGGTTCTTACAGTGGTATCAGAGCTTGGATCCTACCAGCCTTTGGGTTATATTTCAGATTTGTTTCATGCAACCAAGTGACAAGTATAACAGGTATATTGCTAGGGAACTACGAAAACAAATTCAGTGGACTCATCCATATCCAAAACAGGATACACTATCAGCTGCAATAGCTGCAAGGCAGCACCATGGTGAGATTGGATCAGCTAGCAAGATGGGTGATAGGAGAGACAACAATCCATCACATGATGACAGAGAAGCAAGAGAAATTTTGAAAGGTATTGCAGCAGGACAGCAGCAGGTAACAAAAGTTTTACAACTTACAGCAGCCATTCAACAAATGAACATAGGCCCCAGGAGGAACAATCATGAACAAGCAGATGATGGCAATGTAGTTGGTACACCACGTGTGGAGAGGACTCCTACACGCACTACAGATAGACCATTGCAGCCTACTTTCTTGCCCAAAAATGAAGCAGAAGAGGAGATTGTTGATGTGAATGATGAGGCAACATTTGCAGATAATGTCATGACTATGCAAGATGAGTGGAATACACTTCCCCAACATGTCAAGGACATTTTACCCTTCCCTCAGTATATGGGGCAGCGAAGAGATAGTAGAAGAACCAAGCAAGAACGAAGACCGAGGCAACAAAACAAGGAACTCAAACAAGCCACAAGCAAACTCACCCTAACTACATTTGATGGTAGTGGAAGGATCAGCGCTAGAGCTTGAATTCACAAGTTAGACACCTTCTTGACACTTAGACCAATGCAAGAGGATGAAGCAATTAAATTTGCAACCATGCACCTTGAGGGCATTGCATATGATTGGTGGCACCATGGTTTGGTCACACAAAACCATGGATTGATTCACTCTTATGAGGAGTTTAGCAACAAATTGATTGCTTGATTTGACCGGAAGGATGTGGAGGTGTATTATAGAGAGCTAACACAATTGAGACAGAGTGGGCATGTGGATTTATACATTAATGAGTTTCAAAAGATTGCTATTACGGTTCCTGATGTGACTGAAAAAAGGGTTAATCCGCCGAGGTTTAGCCCTTCAAACACAAGACATTACAAGGTACATCCATACAAAAATATAATAAAATATTAAACTATATATATATATATGCAGCCTAAAAACATAATTAAATTTACAATGTCATATACCAATGCATATGCTAAACAAAACCATAACAAATTTCAAATTTTGAAACATAATATACTAATTTAAATTCAATTTTCAATATCAAAAGGATCAAACTTGGATGTCATGATAGATAATTATTGTTTAACATTTAAATAATACAATTAGTAATCAATTCACTAATCAGCACCATATGGGTCATCATCAAGACCAAGATCATCATAAACATTAACATTAGATGATGGAAACCCACTACCACTTGCACTCAAAAGTATGTTGGCTACTTGAATCCTCAAAAACTGAAGATTGTGCAACAAAAGAAAGATCCAAGTTTGTTCACTCCGATTCTACATCCCACCACTTTGTTGCCCCTTCCTTGTACTCATCATCTTTGTGAGAAAGAAGACACAAGTTGGAATGCATGTAAATTAGCTCCTCTACTTTGTTTTATACCAATTGATTGTGCTTCACTAAGTGGATGAAGGAGTATGTACTCTAATTCCGTTCAACTGAAGAAGAACTAGCAACCTATTGAAGCAAAGGGAGCTCTCATTAGAATTGTTAAATTAAGAATCTTGTAAATCAAACTTCAAATTCGAAAATAACACATTTTAAATGATAAAACCAAATTTAGAGAGGTAAAAATTTGTAAACTTACTTGAAATAAAAAAATTATTGCAAGAACTTGGAGGTGTGGCAACTTGTGGCCATTGAGGTACCACAAAGAGTGAGCATCCTTCCTATATTTGTCACGGAGAGCAGAAATACTTTGACCATGAGAGGCTGCAAAATCAACAAATTCATTTGTAACTACAACTTCCATATCAAGATCAAGGAAGAGTTTAGTAAGAGCTTTCCTACACCCATCGCTGACTTTTGCATCATGGTATGGTGGCACTCTTGTTGGCATAGCAAGGACCTCTTCACTATAATATTTGGGAGTCAAAGCAAAGGCAAGAAGATGGAGTGGGGTGGTCATTTTGTTCCACCACTCACACAAATTGATTGCACCTCTTTGAAGAAGGTTTCTTCAAGGTCTTGATCTTTTGCATTTATGATGGATTTCATCTTCTCAAGCATTGAGTCGATGTCATCACAAACCTCCCGCAAGCATGGCTTATCCATGTCGATAAAGTGCATCATACTCATGATGGGCTCGATGAAACTAAGAAGATATTCCACCCAATCCCACCAAGTGTCATCTAGAATCTTTTGCTTTAAATTTGTTGCACTTTCAACGTTGGATTGCCTCCATATAGACCATAATTGGCTAATGACCATACTAGAAAGTGCCTCTCGCATCTTCACAAGTCATCACAAGACAATTGTGTTGGATGCAAATCTAGTCTCAGCAACCTATTTGAAAATAAAAATTAAATAATTAAAAAAAATAAAGAATGTAGATGTTTTTTAAAAAATAAATTACTAAAGTAAAAGATAAAATCAAAAAATTACATTGTTTGAAATTTGAATTACCTTTAGTAGCTCTGGTCACGAGAATGATCTAAAAATTCGTTGAATTACCCAACTTCTGTAGCATGAGGTTGAGCGAATGCAAGACACAAGGTGTCCAAAATATATGTAATAACCGTGTCTCAACTAGCATACCAACAGCTCTACAATTCGTTGCATTGTTCGTTATAACTTGGACAACATTTTGTGGACCCACTTCATTGATGCACTGTATGAGGATGTCAACAATAAATTGTGCATCCTTAACTTGCCCCTCACAATCCACAACTTTTAGAAACATTGCCCCTTTAGGGCAAACTACAATCACATTAATTAATGCTCTATTTTTTGCATACTTCCATCCATCGGAAATAATAGACACACCTGTTTCTTTCCATGAGGCCTTAATGGGAGATAATGAAGTTTCTATATGTTTGACCTCCCTTGACAATAAAGTGTTATGCACCTTCTCATAACTTGGGTTTGTGCACCCCTTTGGAGCTTCATTTATTTTTCTTACCATGTCTTGCCAATAGGGTGATTGAACAACATTGAAAGACAAACCATTTGCATACAAGCATCTTGCAATGGTTTGGTTAGTAATAGCTTTGGCATCATTATTAAATGCCCTCTCCAATGGTCTCTTTGCTCTCTTTGGAATACTAGCCTCCTTTACATTCATACTCAAAAATGGATGGCTTTCTACAACAATATCAGGGTCAACACTATGTGTATGAGATGAAGAAGCACATGGCCTCTGTGAACCCCTTCCTATACTCAATGGATGCTCCATTCTATTTTCAACCCTTGCATCTGCTTCCTCTTACTCCTTAATATATTCTGCTATTTTATAAGGTGGTATAGATACACCATTTTTTCTTGGACAAGCTTTGATTCCCTTCCCAAGTATTGCACAGAAATGCCCTTCACCCAACCATAGGAACTTGTATACTGCTTATCACACCCAAGGCATATCCAAACAAATGTCCCCCCACCTAGAATTTGCTCTACCATTTCTACATGCCTCCATAACGGTGAAGTTGGGTCAATGTTGAATGAAGGTTTGCCAATGGAACCAAAACTAGCTACCATGGTATTTTTGGTATAGTTTCTCTATATGCAATGGAGCTGCAATTTGTAAAGATAAGTTTGAAAAATAAATTAAACATAAATAATCTACATAACATATAAACAACTAAACCTTATATATTTTAAATTTTATTATTTAATATTAATATTTAAATATTCTATTTAAGTTTTAACAAATTTATTAAAATACATTATTATAATATACTATATTTAATATTATAATAATGTAATTTCATTATTTTATTATAATAATATAAATAAACTATAAATATTTATATTTGTATAATTATATTTAATAAATTAACAATATTAAATATAATAATAAAATTTAAGTTTCCTATTATAATTAAATTATTGGTATTTAAATTTTAATCATACTATTATAATTTGTGTGTGTGCATGTGTGTGTATATATATATTATTTTTGTTATCTCAGAGGTGTCTCCGACTCGACACTGTGACCTTGTTGCCAAGTCAATCCAAGCAAGCCAAAACTAATCCTCTAGGTCGCATGAAAACCCATTAGTGGCCCCACACAACTGGTCTACACCCCAAGGGCTAATTTGTATATATATATATATATATATATATATATATATATATATATATATATATATATATATATTATTAACATTATAATAGATAATAAAAACTATAATTATAAAACAATAAAAATATTCATTGATTATATTAATTATATTCAATAATTTTATTATTCCTTGGATAAATAAAAAATAATAATATTAAATTAAAATAATTCATTTTTAATTTTTATTTCATTTTTTATATCATTAATACTATATTTAATATTATAATCATATATTTTTAATTCATTAGGGATTTAGAGGTTTCGATTTTTATTTTTGTTGTACCCAAACCATAATTTTTGCTTCATTAAGGCATTTTGCTTAAAATGGTCTAAACCTTGTAAAAGTGGGGTCAAAACTCAGTTTTTGGGCAAATAAAGTATGGGCTTTTAGTCAGTGTGATGCTAGTAAAATACTGGCAAAATTTGAAAATTTTGAAAATTAGGGTTTCTGAAATCTATTTTTAGCCCAAAACCCTAAAAAATAGGAACTTGTCAGAATTGGCTGAAATTAATTTTGATTGGCTTATTTCACATCACGATCACAGTGGTGAAGTCAGTTTCAGTTAAAAGTCAGTTTAAGTCTGGTGGGTAGTTATAACTTTTTCAGGAGAAAAGTTAGGACCTCTGAGGTCATTAATGGCAGTTGGCCAGTACCAGGTGTTAATATCTAAGCCTGAAACTCAAAGAAGAACGCTCTACGATGAAAGATGTTGAAAATTATGCTTTTTGATGGAGGAGATTTTCAACGAGGTAAAAGTACTGTGAAATTGGCTAAGTCTGGAGGTCAAAAGCACCACTCTCAACTAGGGGCGCCCATCATTATGGAAGCTGTATTCAACTTTTTGTGAAATTTTCTACCAAGATGACTTCTCCAGTTTCTTGATAGCTTCGCAATGAGCTAGCCATCCAGTCCGACGGAGGAGTAAAACGCCTGAAAACGGAAATTTAGTACAGAACGAGGGAAATGCAAAGTAGATAACTTTGAAGAGAAAAAGCGCCCTTGGAGGCCAGGGACGCCCATCTTTTTGAAGATTCAGATGAAGTCTTTTGATCAAGTGACACCCAGGAAGTTTGTTTCTATTTTTGGTCCAGCTCCGCGATGCATCTGTCAGCAGGTGAATCTGAGTTGCCGAGTTGCCGCCATCAGTGGTCAAATTTGAGGTTTTAGACTAGATCAAAGATTGTTCAGAAAGAACAAAAGCGCCCC